>ML685808.1:589306-676495 GCA_007922175.1 Pelusios castaneus
ACAACCACCCCGAACTGCACGGTAGACACCTCGGAGACTGCACCCCAGACAGAGAAGGAAGCAGAAGGCGACGAGGCAATTGTGGACGAGGAATCAGAAGAAGAAGACTACGAGGACGGAGAGAACGGAGCCACTGACCCGGGGAGCCAGGAGTTATTTTCCACCCAGCCAGAAACAAGCTCCACTGATTCCTTCTCCACGCCTACCCAGGAATCATCAGAAGGCAGCTCTGGTAAGTCCCGTTCGCAATGTCCTCTATTCTAGGTGCTACAGCTCAGCGTAGACATGGTTTTTTTGCAAGGGGTTTTTGTTTTCGGTGTCCTCAGTTCTGTTCCTTACAGAACTGTAAAGGTGTTACTAGCATTACTTAAAAACGTCATCGATGTATGCCTCGATTTCCAAGTAGTCGTTCCCTTTCAACTCACTGAACGCGTCATCCAAATATTTCCAGAGTCTTCTCTTCAAATTACATGGTAGAGCATTCCTTTGCACTCCACCATTCAGGGACACTCTTCCTTTCAGACTCGCAAGCACTCCTGCGGGCAACATTGCTGCGCACAGTCCTGCAGCGTAAGGTCCCGGCTTGAAGTCGGCAACATGAAGGAGATGCATTCTCGCTTGCAGAGGCACTCTAAGCAGTGTGAGATCTGCCTCTATTTCAGCCATCTCGGGCACGGGATCAGAACTTGGTGTGGCAATAGTCAACTCTCCGTTGTACTAGCTCTGCAACCCGTACCAAGCTTTGGGAAATCTGTTACCGCCCCCCCATAGGTCCCCTCTTGTGTATTGAAGGAATGTGTGGGGAGAACAACATCATTTGCTCCTGACCGTGGCGAGAACAATAGCGGCATTCTACATTTTTCATATCTGAACAGGAATGACCTTCGGTGGACAGTCTACAGCTGCAGCTGAGCGTCTGAGGAGGATAAGGCGGAGGCCTCGCAGGAGCAAGGAAGACGTCTTCCAGGAGCTCATGCAGTTCCATGAGGCTTCTGCGAGGGAGACAAGGCAATGGAGGAGGCAGTGCAGGCAGGACAGGAGACAGAGCAGTGCGAGGAGAGAGCAGCAGAAGGATGCCCTGATAGGCATCATGCAGGAGCAGACCAACCTCCTCAAGACCATGGTCGGTCTGCTACAGGCTCGCACCCCCCATCATCAGCCTCATATGCCTTTCAGTGCATCCACGCCACATTCCCCCCCCCCAGACAGTTTTTGGACCACCATGGACATCCATGGTGTAACCCTAACAGAACCCCTCCCCCAACATATGTAGTTGAGTCCCGCACCTACACCCACCTTTAGTCCCTACTCCCCTCAAACCCGAGTTTTGATCAATGTTAATTAAATAAAGTTGAATCCTTGTTAAACTTAATCAGACTTTCTTTATTTGTTTCATTAATTTAACATTAACGGTTTTTGATTCAATGAATGTTTACAGGGGAAAAACACAAAATTTCTAAAGCTTAATTTTTAACAGTTGAAACATATAGGAAATGGTTAGTAACTATATTCAAAGGTACAATTTTAACCAACAGTACTAAAATGGGTTTTTAACGCATCCCTTATGCGAACTGCCCTTAGCTGCGCCCCCCGGATACCCCTCGTGTCTGGTTGCTGGTAGGCATTTTCCAGACGTTGTGCCTCAGTGGTCCAAGAGTTCCTGAATCTCTCCCCCCGGCTTTCACATATATTGTGAAGAACACAGCAAGCCGAAATAACTAATGGGATCCTGTCCTCGTGGAGATCTAGCCTGCCATACAGCGCTCTCCAGCGCGCTTTTAAACGGCCAAAGGCACACTCCACAACCATTCTGCATCTACTTAACCGGTAATTGAAACGCTCCTTGTCAGGATCCAACTTCCCGGTGTACGGCTTCATGAGCCATGGCATCAGTGGGTAGGCGGGGTCCCCAAGTATCACCACTGGCATCTCTACACCGCCCACAATTATTTTCTCGTCTGGAAAAAATGTGCCAGCATCTAGCCTTCTGAATAGTCCAGAGTTTCTAAAGATGCGTGCATCGTGCACCTTTCCAGACCAGCCAGCATTAATGTCCATAAAGCGACCACGGTGGTCCACCAGTGCCTGTAGAACCATCGAAAAGTATCCTTTCCTGTTGATGTATTCAGAGGCAAGGTGGTCGGGAGCGAGAATAGGGATGTGAGTCCCATCTATTGCACCCCCACAGTTCGGGAAGCCCAACTCATTAAATCCTGCGATGATCTCCCTCACGTTTCCCGGGGTCACCATCCTCCTGAGCAGAATACGGTTGATGGCTCTGCATACTTGTGACAGTGCCACTCCAACGGTCGAGCGTCCAACCCCAAACTGGTTTGCGACCGAGCGGTAGCAGTCTGGAGTCGCCAGTTTCCAAAGTGCGATAGCCACACGCTTCTCCACGGTCATGGCGGGTCTCATCCTCGTGTCCTTGCATCGAAGGGCAGGGGCAAGCTCCTGGCATAGCTCCATAAATGTGGCTTTCCGCATTCTAAAGTTCTGTTGCCACTGATCATCATCCCACAGCTGAAGGACGATTCGTTCCCACCAGTCTGTGCTCGTCTGCCGGGACCAAACACGGCGGTTCAGGCTGTGTTGCTGGTCCGCGAAACTGATCAGAATGTCCGTTTGGTTTTCAATGCTGTCATCATCCGAGACCGAGTCATCCGTGTCATGCTCCGAATCATAGCCAAAGGCAAACCGCAACAGAATCTGGGCTGTGTTCACAATGCTGAAGGCAGCATTCAAGATCACAGCTGAATCCATGTCGATTCTGAAAAGGCAGTGCCGAGAAGAAGGTTGCTTCAATTTGAAATTCGCGCTCGTTGCTATTGGCAACCGCTGGGTAGCGTCAGTAGCGGAATGCACCACGGGAGATGATACTGGGGACTCTGGGATACGTACCCACAATCCCCTTCGCTTTCCTGGAGGACTGCGCTCAGAAGGGGGGGGGCTTTGTTCCGTTAGAGCAAGCATAGTGTGTACGCGATCTCGCGCAACAACAGCCACGGGAGAATTAATGCGGAAGAGGATTATTGCGCGTTAAAAATGGTAGTGTGTACATAGCCTAAAACAGTTAAAAGAAATGTGTCTGATCACATGAATACTATTGTCACACATTTGTAATGGATGACTAGATAGATAACAGTAGAGCTGGTTGGGAAATGGGGAAACAATTTCACTGAGGAAAACTTTTTTTTTCACTTTTGAATATTTTGTTTATCAGAACCCAAGCTTTCAATACGAAAATGCAAGTTTCAGTCAAAGAAAATATTCTGCAATGATTTCTAAAGCAGTTTCAGTAAAATTTTTGATTAAATATGGAAAATGTTGATAACCGTGGCAATTTTTTTTTACAAAGTTTCATTTTTGAAAAGGTTTTTTTTTTTTATAACAGTAAAAAACTTTCTGTGAAAAATCTGCATCAGTTCTGTTGGAAAGTGTTAATGGATGCCTTTATGTGGGTCTTTGATCTATAAACTATTCCAGACCTCACTGAAGCTGATGTGCATTCTAACTGCCCTTCCTTCCAGCTAAATTAAGCAAGTAAGCCCCTTTATGGTGTAAGATAGCCAGAGACAGCAGAAGCTACCATCCAAGGCAATTGGCCCAACAGTGAATCAGGACTAAGCTATGTGGTCTGAGGCATTTCCCTGGGACAGACTGAAAAAATGCATATACCAGGGAATTACTTGGCAAGCTGTGTATGAGAGAGGCAGAAAGCCAGCTGACAAAGAAAGAAGCAGAGGTGCATGTGGCCCTAAGAGGTTACAGAAGGATGGCACTACTTGATGCACAGGACTATGGAAAGGATGGAAAACTGTGAGCAAGGAAGCCTCCTGCTGTTTGTTCCTACTCTGTTCAGGGAAACAAGACTCTGTGCATGTTCTTTGTAAGTAAACAGGATTGCACCAAAGAACATATTGCACTCATATCACTTCGTCCCCTGAGGGAAACTACTTGTCCTCCAATGTTAGCTAACCGCTTGGGTGAAAGAGACAATACCGTGGTGAGAGGGAGGGGATGGATGGCTGGAAAGGGAGTAGAACCAAACCATAGTAGGCAATGGAAGTTGTGTTTTGTGATGGGAACACAGGGTATCTGAACTCTGTAAAAAGCACACAGGTGGGGGAGAGGATAAAAAATCTGACTGCTTTCCAAATGAAAGGGAAAATGGTAGAGAAAGAAATGTTGCTTTCCAGATTCAGAGATATTAACTCTAATGGAAAGTAACTATAAAAAGCACTTAGCACCCGTTTAATGGATCTAAAGGGAATAATTTCAAGTAAGCCTCTTACCCCCACCCATAAAATTGTGTTGTTGGAAAAGGCAATATGCTGAACTGCAATCAAATTAACCGATTTTTGCACTGCTCTGCCAGGGGCAGAGGTCGGTGAGAGATCCATTACCAGAATGAAATTGATGGGAAGGCCATTGCTGGCCATGCAACCTGGGCCTTTAATGAAACAACTAGCACTTGTACATGGAAGACTTGGCACTGCTGAGGCAGAAATCAATCACCTCAGTGGGACACAGCCGCTCTGCAAATTGCAAGACAATGGGATGCTGGCTTGCTGCCAGACTGGGGTGGCATTTAAAGGGGCAGCAGGGCTCTAGGGGCTTCAGAATGCTGAACTAAAGTCAACTAAAGGCAACAATATGGGAGTAAAATTTCTTGCCTACAAACGGGCGTTCCACAGTGGTCGTGGGCTCTTGCATTCCTTGGGCCTTGCTAAGGCTAGCCCTCGCTGGGGGAGAACAGGAGGAGCCGAGAGTGTTAGGTGTTCTAACAATCCTTCATTTCTCCCACCTGTTGCCAGTCTCCTCTATGTAGATAAGTTTATTGAGGGCAGGGACTGTTTTGTGCTTTTCCTGCACCTAACACAATGGTGCTGTGATCTTAGAGTTAGTCGCTGTCAGAATCGCTGCTGTCAGATGGACCTTCGTGATTGACTGATCCGCTCTGTGAAGCTGATCTATTAAGACCACCCTGGCAACTGGAGTAGCGCTGAGTCAAAGGCAATTTTTGTTGGTGTTTGTTCACAAAAACATTCACAGAAAGTGAAGATCTCACTGACAGTTGTACAAATATGTATCTGTGCAAAGCTGTTCACTTGGCCATTGTCAAGTCCCTCGGATTTTCCTCCTACTTGTGATAAAAGCTTTAGTCATCCAATCAGGGAGCAGAAACAAAATCCTGTGACTTAAAGTGACCAACCAAATAGTACCACATACTATGCAAATTGTCAAAGATGTAGTTGAAATGAAAAACTTGGGACTGATGAGAGGTGCCCTAGATAATTTATTTGATGGATGGTGCTATAATTAAAAATAAATTGGAAAAATAAAGGCAGAGAGGATTTCAGCATGAAATCCATCGAGGCATCATTTTTTCAAGTACTCAAAGTCACTTTTGAAAAGCTCAGACCTTTCAATTGCCTTTGTTTTGATAGGGTTTTTCTTTTCATTTGGTAATTATGCTTACTATCTTCCCAGAAGCTTAAAAACATACCTTTTCCCTCTCGTGTATTTCTTTTTCTCTCTGCTACCTAAGAATTTCTGCCCTTCTGTTACTTGCAGGAAACTTGTCAGTTTAAATTTGGCCCAAAAGTGTTTCTTTGATTTTAAACTTGTGGCATCTTGGAGAGAAAAAACCGCTACTAATCCGCTCAAACAGTTACAGCATTGTACTGGTGGGTGAAAATCTGCCGAGGAAACTGAGCAGGGAGCTGACTATCAACAAAAAGAAAACCAATTCTGCTAATTTCATTGTTGTTGCTTGAGACAAATGTAAAAGTGCCTATGATTAACAGAAACTCCATTTGATGTGGAAATTTCTTTCCATTCTAATCAGCTATATTTTTATTTCTGATGTAGTTAAGGAAGCTTGGATAAAAATTGCAAAGTAACAGTGGGCTCCTAAAATGCTTAGATGCTTTTGAAAACTTGAGGGGTTTTTTTGTTTTTTGTTATTTTTATGCTGACAGTGTTCCTTTAAGGATGCCAGTTGGAGTCTCCAACCTACTCCCATTGAAGCCAAAGGCAAAACTCCCCTTAGTGTAGGATTCAGCTCCAACATGCCAATGGATTGTTTTACTACTTCGTATTCTGGAACACGCTGGAGGTCCTCAGCATCCCTGGCCACAAAGCATGGATGCAAGTACTAGAGTTGCTGCAAAAGGAGGAGGAAGGCAACAAATCTTGGAACGACCAAAGGGAGAAGAGGCAGTAGAATAAAGAATGCAATTAAGGTACAACGTACAGGACAAAGGGCAAGGCCTTGATCTAGACCAGTGGTTCTCAACCTTTTGTGGGTCATGACATGTTAGGCAGCATATTGTGACTCTATAGGATACACAGCCCACTCCCTCCAAGCCAAATCCAGCCATCTCCCTGGCTCTCCGTGACACACTTACCGCTGTGTGGTGACACAGTGAAGTGCCCCAACACGGTGGTTGAGAACAACTGATCTAGAGGAAGGTTTCCTACGGCCTGACCCAGAAAGGTGTCATTGTAGTCGAAGTCCTTGTCTGACAGGCCTGGAAGGGGCATCCTGAGTCATCTAATCCAATCCCCTGCTGCAAAAGGCAGCTGTGTCCTATAATCCCATTCATAACACTGCTAGGAAGTCCCATAATCTTTCTGTGGACCAGCCTTGCCCACAACCACAAAGCTAATAAACTGTTCATGGCCCCCTGTGCCTATACACTGCTAACCAATCACCTGTAAAAGGAGAGACTAGTGCAGTCTCTCAAAAGAAAGTCACACTGCTGCGGCAGGGCTTCAGCACACCTCGTATGAAGGGTGGGTGCACCCTGCAATCAGAGGAGTGACAATGACCCCAACAATCGCAATGAAGGTGTAGTAGCACAGGCTACCCCTGGAGCGTGTTTACCAAGTCTCAGGTGGGTTTGTGCGGCCCATGCTGCTGCTGCGTGGCTGCTTGTTATTGGAGCTAGCTAGCTCAGCGAGCGCAGTTATAACTCCAGATGCTGCAGGACCACTGCTGTTTGCAATGAAGATAGACCCAAAGTTTCTGGTTCTGGGCAATGCTAGTTTTGTGGAATTGTAGGGATCCAGGTCCCCAACATTCCCCCTAGATAGAGGGCCCCTCGGCTGTGCCCAAATCCCAGTGGGTACTGACAGAACATTGACACTGGCTATTAATTATGTTTTTATTTCATGAGGGGATTGCAGGGGCAAGCGATTTAAATAAAAAAGAATGCAGTTTCTATTTAGACTCCAGAGGATGTTTCTGCAGCAGATTATGATGGATTTAAGTAGGTCAGACACAAGACCTAAGATACTTGAATCCCCTTCAAAGGCATCCGTCCATCACTTAGAATTCCAGTCACTTTCCTCACATTCCGCCTTCCATTTGCAGCCACATCTCTCTGTTGTTTTTGTGTGATATTGTCTCTTGCTAGCATTTGTTCCTCCCTTTTAGTTTCTCCCACTTCCTCCTTCCCCAATTCTTGAAATTTCTTTTGGAGGAGAGAGATCAGGAGGCAGATTAAGGAAGTTTTTGCTTTATCTATTACATGTTTCCAGTTTTCTCATTGGCCACGTGCTTTCGGGGAAGGAGATGTTGGATCTGCTTTCTATGTATCACACCTTTAAATGTGGAAGCATTTTCCTGCCTCTTGTATGGGTGAAGCTAAAAAACAGCTGTCAGTTCAGATGCAGAATATTGCAGAGCAAGTCATACTCAACATGCTCTCTCATGGAGACGTTACATTTGTTCTTTCTTTGCTAGTTTTCTTGAATCTTAAATGAAGACTATTTCTATTGTTTAAATGTTCGTCTCTTTGCTTATGGGAAGTGCAGCAGCTAAGTTCTCTTGTTCTGTTCTCTTCAAGTCCACGTCATTATCTGTCCCCAAGATCTCTCTCTAACCCTCTCTTCTCCCCCTCAGCCCAAGCCTTCTGTTGCTTCTTCTCTCCATGTACACCCTGGGTATGGTTGCATGTGGTATCATTTTAACCAGATTAAACTGTATTAATGTACACCAGAGGCATCAAACATGCAGCCTGTGGGCCATTTGCAGCCCATGATCGGTTCTGCTGTGGCCTGTGCTGGTTGTACCAACCCAGGATTTTCCTCACATAAATCTGTTAAGAATTAGTTATATTTGATCATATCAAATGAAAGATACATAAAGATTTACCCACCTTCACTAGGGTAACTGTTTTTTTTTCATACCAATGGTCAAGAGACTACAGACCTTCTGAATAAGTAGTTGCAGTGAGGTTTATTTTTTCTTATATCATTTTGTGGCCCGCCAGACTGAGTTGCAGACAGAAATGGCCCCCATGGCTAAAAAACTTTGACACTCGGATGTACACTAATAAGTGCTTTGGATTTACATGGGAGTAATCATCCCAGCTCTCAAAGTACTTTCCCCAAGCAAACACACAGTGAGGCAGGTAAGAGCTGAAAGGATCCCACATGTCAATGAAATGCGTTCATGATGTTTTAATTGCCAGCGAAGACTTAAGTCACCTTTTATTAGACATGTATGAACCTCAGAGAATTCAGGAGTTTGGCTTGGAGAAGAATCCAAGGGCTTGACCCCAGAGTCACTCCTCGTTTCGGCTCCAATCCAGCAAAGCAGTTAAGCATGTTTTCAGTAATTCCATTGATTTCAGTGAGACTGATTAAGCACATACTTAAGAACACAGTTGGGTCAAAGCGGGACTGCTTAGCACCATGATGTATTGAGCCCTCCGCGCCCATCTGAATGGGACAAACCTTCGGTGGACTTCCAAAAATGTTTTCTCAGGAGGTTTCCAGCACTCACTGCTTGTGCCTGTGCCTGAAATGCCTGGAGCATGGCCTTTCTCGAGGGACTGCGGCACTTTTGCGCCAGTTTCAGCAACATTTATCTGTGCTTTTTGAACCTCTAAGCCAGTTCTGTTCTGGTTTAGTTTCAGTTCTGGGTGGAAATGGGAGTTATTCTTACCTGGGTCAGTGTGCTCCACCCATCTCATCCAGCACCACCAGTGAATGACACTTGCTTGTTTTCTTACCTGTTGGTTGGTTGATTGGGTTTTCCCTCTGCCCTGGTTATTATGGTTTCCAGCCTGTCAGTGGGACTTTTCCCTTGTGAGCAGACCTTGCACCAGAACTTAGATCCATGTCTTTGACAGTTATGGCAGGTGCTATTTGCATATGAAGATTCAAGCCATTTGCATCTTTATCCCTAGTTAAAAGGCACCTCATCATTGCCCAGAGGAGGAAGGCAGAGCTCTCTTGTGTTGCATGGGTGTAATTTGGCTCACTTAGTTGTTGGTGTGGGAGTTTTTAAGTGACTTTTACTGCTGTTGCTTGGCACCAGCCTGACAGCCCTAGAGAATGAAGGCCACAGAAGTGTTACAAGGTTGGCAATGACAAGAGAAGAGTCCTCCCTGATTCTCTGCCACACCATGCCTCAGCTCTACACTTGGAGGCATCACCCCATGGATCACAAAAAGATTCAGGCTTCCTGCCTAGAGCTGGGCAGAAGATCATGTTCCTGTCCCATGAAAATCTTCCCCACCCTGCATCAGGACAAACCTGAGACCTTTTAAAGTTGCTCTGAGAAACCAGAGGGAGCCAGCAGCACAGGGCACTTACCTGGGATGTCAGAAACCCAGCTTCATGTCTCTGCTCTGCCTGACTCAGTAGGGCCTTGAATCCTAGCTGAATGCTCTAATCACCAGGCTCCAGGCTATTTTGAGAGGACAGGGTAGAGGGAGGGGTCCTTGGTTTTGATTAGAAATTCTATTCTGGACATGAGGAAGCTTTTGGGGAAAGTCATACATTCCCTGGGAAAGCATTGGTGTCATCAGCCATTCCTGACCAGCTCTAGGCTTGCTTTTTCTCCTGGGACAGCCAGTGAAAGGGCCAAAGAGCAACAGTGAATATGCAGATCCCAGACAGCTAAGGAATAGGCTCAGATTGCACACCCATTTCACAGAGGCTACCGGCAGTCTTCTAAGGACAACCACTGTGGTTTGCTATCAGTCCCCACCAGATCTGAACCAGAAGCCTCTGTATTCTGCTGCTGCTATCCCCTGAGTCCAGGGCATACCCTTGAGCTAGCGTGGCTTCTGGCCGTGAGTGTGCAGGTGTTGTAGAAGTGTGATGAGATGGGGCATGGTGGGGAAACAGCTTGGCCGTGCTTGATATAGGGATGGGTCTAACCTGTTAGCAGAGTGCATGGCGAGTGTGCACATGATAGGAGCACCTGGAAGCACACACCAGATTGATTGACAGCCCCCATGTCCATCTTGAGGTAGGTCAGCCCAGAAACTCGGGGAGGAGGGAGCCCCAAACCTGCTGATGTCAGCTACCCTCCCTAGCTTTGTGCTCGCCCGTGGGGCGGACAGTCTTGGTCAGAATCCAGGCAGCCAGGGGGTGTATGTGGGTTTCCAGCAGCCTCGGCTTGCTTCAAGTGGCAGCTGTCATCACTGAACGACACGGGAATCAGAGCAAATGTGTAATATGGGCAGGCAGGTCCGCTTGCCTGTGCTCCAAAACCTACGCATTGTCAGAGGTCGTTAACATTACCGGTGTCGTTGTCCCAGCACTACCATGGGCGACGGAGAACTCGGTGCATGGGGAGAGCCGAGACCCAACTTTACCTTGAAGTCTCCGCATGTCTGTGCTAATCTGACCCTGAGCCCAAAGGGCCACCAAGAGAACAGGATCCAGTGTGAACCAGACCGATATCCTTGTACCCAACTGTCCCTCTGTCTACTTGTACAGCTTTAGCTCTGCATTGGTGCTTTCCAGGGCCAGATGGGCTCCACTGCATGGCATGCAAGAAGGGAAGACAATCAGGGGAAGGACATGCAGAGCAGAAAAGTGTCCAATAGGACAGCCACCTCCTTCGCTTGTACCATGTACTGGCCAGGTCGGGGGAGGCATCATTGAACAGCCATTCTACATAGCACTGTCTGTTATCCGGGCTGAGCAGCCAGCAAGGTGATACTTGTAAACTCCTGAGAAGGAGCGAGTCCCCTTCCACAGCCTTTCTCCACCATGGAGAAGGTATGAGTGTAGCAGGCAGGGTCCAGCCGAGAAGGTTCATGCTGCCACGGCCAGTTGGGCATGGAGCCTTGAATGTTGAGTGCAGGTGACCTGAGATTTTTCAGGGTTGCAAACTCTACAGATCTTTGGCCTGTACACCGTCCAGATGCCAGTGCCCCAGCCTGGCTGGCAGCCCTTCAGCACTCCCTTTGGAGGATGACAGGGTAGATTGGAAGGGAAGGAGGAGATCACCCTCTGATTTGTAATGCATGTTCTTTCCTGTCCTGTTCAGCATAGGTGAGCACTTCTGTTCTCTCTCACACATGCTCGCTTCCTTTTTCTCTCTTTCAGGTGTTTGAGCTCTCATTTGTTCTCTACCTGTCCCAGTGCCTTGCATCTCTTTGTGTCATTCTTGCCCTGTAGGAGTCTGGTCTCTTGCCTTGGGCTACCTGTTACTCCTGCTGAAGTTATGAGAGATTTACTCATATATTGGGAGAGGGATGAAATGAGGCCCTTATCTGGTGTAGGACAAGCATACGAGTGTCTGAGGTGCCTGGAATCCAGCAGGATTAAAGGGGGTGGGGTGTGTCGATGAGGGGGACTCATCACCACCAAAAAGAGAAGATGTCATGCTGTTTCCCCTACACCACAGCCCCTCAGATTCCCCTTTCTTCTCTCCCAAAGGAATGGAGGCAGCCCCTTGCCCTTGGCTGTGTGAAAGGGCCAGAAGCTGCCACCCCCACATAACTGGGCCAAAGCTGGAGGCTTTTCCAGGATACTGCAGTGTTTTCCTTCCCAGTGGAGGCTCCTCCCAGTCCCTCTCAAAGAGTGGAGAATAGCAGCCCCATTTCCCCAGACACCCTCATTCAGTGCAAACATCCTTCTCCCCGGAAGAGCTGGGTACAAGTCACCAGGGAGGAGCCACCAGGGAGCAACAGGAGGAGGTTCTTTCTGCTTTCTAGGAACCAAGCACACTGTCTAAAGCTCTCCCAGGCTCTGCTGATCCAGGAATAAGGGACCCTGCTTGGAATATGGACTGGGATCATCCATGTGTTGCGGCTTTCCTTAAAATGCCACGCCAGCTCTCACATGGGCTAGGATTTTCAGAAGAGCCTAACGGAATTAGGTGTTCTGTGTGCCTAAGTCCCTGGGACATCTTTGAAAATCTTTACGTCTTCTTCCCCTTCCCAGCAAAAGACTGAAAGAGGCAAATAATGTAAAGATGTAACTGCCTACCTCCTCCTTACTCAGTCAGCTCTCAGTCAGTCAGGCATGTTGGCGTGTGGAACCTTTGAAGATTATTCCCCTTCAGTTTCCTGAAGAGACTTCAGCCTCCTTGTGAGTCTTTTTCATTTCGCCTCCTTTAAACATATCTGCCCAATTTCCCTGGGACTTAATAACAACGAACAAGATTAAGATTAGAGCTTAGTCAGTATTAGGAGAAGATCTCTCATTACCAGATCCTGGAAATGCTGTCTCTGTTTCATGGGGGGGCAATGCAGGAAGAGCATTTGTGTTCCTATTATTTTCTGAGTATAAAAGCTAGAAGGGGTGGGGGGCGGGACAGAGCTCACAGGATCAGTGCCTCAGCCCTTCAAATGCAGGCTGGCAGCTTTGAACAACCGATGGTGAAGGCAGGGAGGAAAAGTGAGCGTGCGGGGCCATGGAGCCAGTTGGCTAGGAAAGAAGCTGCTGCGTCTGTACATGTTGACTCCTGCCGCCCATGAAATGAACTGGTTTGGCACAATGATATCAGCCTGTGAAGCTCTGGAGACCTATCTGGGGATATCAGAGCAAGGCATTTTACAGTGGCGTACAGCTTGACCTCTGAGGTCAGGCACTAAGCAGAGTCAATCCAGGTCACTATTTCGTGGGGGACCTCTAAGATGTTGCAGGAAACTGGGTTGGCATTTCCTCTCCTAAATCTATAGCCAGAACAGTATTGGGAGAAGGGAATGCTGTCTGTCAAAGGGAACCCGAGGCCTTGACCAGCTGGGATCTTTAAAAAGAGGCGAAAGATCCCCCATGAGCTGGGGGTAAAGCAGAATTCACCATGCCAGACAAGGAGGAAGAGGGTTGTAGGGGAGCGTGCTCCCTTATATCTGTGAGTGGAGGAGGGAATTGCGATTCTCAACTTATTTAAACCCTGAGCTTGGCTCATGACATTCACTGCCCCTACACGTTCAGCTGAGTGCCCAAAAGCACTGTGGTCAGGACTAGAACTAATGAGTGGGTGGCAGCGGGTGAGCTAAAATGTGTCTCGCCGCCAAAGAGTGAGAAATTCTGGGTCACTTCGTTTTGCAAAACCCCACTCCAAAGCAGAGGTGGTTCAGAGCCCATTCTCATAAGCCCCTGCTTTGCCCGGAGGAATTCAGATGTAAGTCTCCTTTTGGCACTACTCTAGCATATCCTGAGAGACATCCCAGACAATGAGGGTCTGCTCCCAAGGTAAGCTCTTTGAGGCAAGGACCGGCTTTTTGTTCTGTGTTTGTACACCACTTAGTTCAATAGATTCTGGTCCAGGACTGCATCTAAGGGTCACCATAAGTCCTACCAATCGTGTGGTTAAAGAATTGAGGGCCCTCCACATTTCTTGGGCTTCTGTCACCACTAAAACGAAAAATCCCCTTCTCTGAACCAAAGCAAGGTGGGGACTCTCGGGAGCTTTGGAAGAGAGCAAAATGAAGAGGTGCTGAAAAGACATAGCAAATATTCAAAGAAATAAATTCAGAGAGAAAAGACTCTAGCATTCTGGGAAGAATTTGGCCCAAAAGGTAAATGAAAATCATAGCCAATCCCTCACCCTTGTGCAGAGGGACATCTTTTGGATTTGATTTCTCAGTTAGAAAGAGTGGTACATGGTGGGGTGAATCACTTTTTTGGGGGGAAGGCCTATGCAGAGTGGCTATGCTGAGAAAGGATCAAGCTGGGAAAAACCAGGTCCCTAATCAAAGCCATATTTTCAGCCCCTGCTTTTGTGACACAGTAGGATGCTGGCAACTCAAAAGAGAGATTTTTAGGTGGCCAGGAAAGCAGGGAATCTCTATAGTCACATTGATTTACTGCGAAGCTAATTAATTAAACCACACCACACCACACCCCTGTGAAGCAGGTGGGGAAGTCATGGCATACCCATTTTACAGATGGGAAGTTGAGATAGAAAGATAAAGTGATTTAGCCTCATGGTACTCAAGCCAGGATGAGAATTTGGAACGATTAGATTTCCAAGATTCCTCCAGATGCCTGTAGCTGCACTTGGGTGAGCAAAACTACTCTAGTTTTTTTGTTCACCTTACACAGAGCTCCTTGAGATAAACCTTTGGTTGCTACTCAATAAATCTTGAGGCTTGAGAATACGTTGCTGCCAGAGACCCAGCCCAGTTCCCAGATATGAATGCCAAAACAAGCAGCTGGTAGTCACTCTATGAAAAGCAAGCTCTAAACTAGAGTGACCAGACATCCTGTGATTAAGGGCTTTGTACCCCCTTCCCCCCACCTGCACCTGTTCAGATTTTTCACACTTGCTATCTGGTCACCCTAAGCTCAGTTCAGACCCAACTGAGCAGCGAACTTGCTTCCTACTGAATAAACATGACAGAGCGAGTATAGAAAGAAGTCACTGAAATCTTCACATCTCAGGACAGAAATGCCTCTGGGGATTAATAATGAGGGAGAAGCACTGCCTCAGTAGCTCAATACATTTAGTCCTGACCAGGTCAGTTGCAACAGCCCAGCTCTTGCGTGCTGTAATCCTGTTAGATCTCACAAGCTGAGATCTCACAAGCCCAACTCAGGCTGGGCTAGCGCTTAGACAGAAGAGGCGCAAGGAAGGTGTGTTGGTGATTCCATAAGTGACACTCTGCTCTCTGAGTCAGTACTGAACACTTGTTCTGCTGCAGGGGCCTTTGTTTGAAAGATTTAGATCCTGAACTTCCGCAGTCACTGAAGAACTCCAAGGCGAGGTGCGATGGTAACCCCCGTCCCAGCCAAAAGGCAGGTCTTTCAAATGAGACAAGACGGGTGAGGTAACATCTTTTATTGGACCATCTTTTCTGGATGAAATGAGCTTTCATTCCACCTACCTGAGTCCCCTGGGTGGTTCAGCTATGGCATGCAGTTACAAATCTGAAGTGTTCCACCCCAGCGAGAGCTGCATTTCAGGGACAGTTCTCTCCACTGCCATCTGTTTAGCCAAAATGGTGCTTTGGAATTCTTCAGGGGAGAAAGCTATCCCATGCTTTTCCATGGAATTATTAATATAGTTTCACCAGGTAATGGCTATTCAATGGCCCATGTGATACAATAAGAGGGAGACCAAGAAATGAGTGTGTATTCCTAGACCAGCTAGTGCACAAATGTTCACAGCATAAAATTACCACTATCGCTGGCAGCGATCGCCTGAGCAGCCGCAACAGAAGAGCCAGACAGAATGGGCAGTGGAAACTGAACTTTCTTCTCAGCCACAGAAAGCATCCCTCTGAACTGGAGCAAGGCTGAGACACTGGCAGGGCCTTCAGGAGAAGAGTACTTTGCCCTCGGCTAGGCTGGGTGGGTAGATAAAGAGAGCAGAGAGGAGAGAGAGGAAAACAAACAAAGGCTGTGACAAAAGAGCAAAGAGAAATGCAATGTGTTCACGTGACAAGGTTAAGCATCCTGCCATGCACACGGCTCTTGCTTTTGTCAGTCCAGATTTTGGTGGGTCCTTCTGTCCTTAATACAGAGCGCAGGTTTCTCTTTACTTATTAAAATGCATACATGTGTATATGCATGTGCTTTTCTAGAGTAGAGGTTCTCAACCACTGTGTCAGGACATATTAGTGTGTCGCCACACAGTGGTAAGTGTTGCAGAGAGCCGGGAAGATGGCTGGATTCGGCCTGGGGGGGAGTGAGCACGGCCTGTAGGTCGTGATACACCGCCAAGTGTGTCGTGACCTGCAAAAGGTTGAGAACCATCGTTCTTTAGAGTGTATAGGCAGTATTTTCCTTACAATCTAGTATATTTGCAATCCCAGATATATATGGCTCCCTGTTCAAAATAATTTAGCATCCAAGGAGATATTTAGACCATTCAACTGCCCCGCTTTCACCCATCCCTATATGAGTCTTACGGTGTTTCTTTCTTTCAAATGTCTTTTTGAATTTATATTTTTGTGTTCATTGCGGGTCTCTTCCTTTAACATGTTTACTCCATCAGAGATTTAACCCTTTAAAGTCTGAGTGTAGGGGGTGGGGGTGAGCTAGAAAAGCAAATCTGGAAACAATGCTGTCCCATCCCTCTTCATTCTCCTTCAGTGACTTTCCCTGTATGTTTGGTCAGTTTAGGAGTCAAAATAAAATCTTTCTACCTGTCAGCACAGTGCACTCAGCCTGGCACCTGCAAATCAAGCTGTGTCCTCTTTGCTTTGTACATCATTTCTAGCCACGCTGATTGTGGAGCCAGCTGGAGGTGTTATTGATGAGGCGTAAGCCAGAACACAGCATCTGCTGCCATGCGTTTGCTGGCTTGCTTTCCAATCAGTTTGAGAGGTAAAAAAGCCTGGCGATGGAAAACATGTGTCCTGAAGGAATAAACAGCCTCTCCCATTGTACAGGCCCTTTTGCACCTTAGAGAAAAGGTTTGAGCTGGTGGAGGGGTTCCATGCTCTGTTTCCTCCAAAGGGCCTTACAAGGAGTCAGTGGGAACCTGATAACTGCTGAATCACACCATCTTTACCTCAGTCACTTGAATGGACTTGACTCCCGTTTACACTGGTGTAAGTGAGAGGAAGCACTGGGGCTGAAAATGGAGCGTCTGCTCTAGGAACAGCAGCAGCCCTTCTGCAATGGAACGAGGCCATTAGAACCTGTTTTGCTCCAACAGGACGCCAGAGCTATCCCTGTTCTTTCCAAAATTCACCAGAGGATATGCCTGGGCTGTCAATCAAAGACAGAGAGGCGGGGCCAGAGGCGGCTTTTGGGGTAGGCGATGCAGGTGGCCGCCTAGGGCCCCAAGCAGTAAGGGGCCCCTTCGCCTACCCCGAAAGCTGTGTCTGCCTCCTGCTCCCCAGAACACATGGCAGGGGTGGGGGCCTGTGGGACACCAAGGCTGAAGGGGGAGGGTGGAGCCAGTGCTAGGGAACCCTATAGGGGGCCCCGCAAGGGGCCTTTGCCTAGGGCCCCAGATAGGCTAAGGCCGCCTCTGGGCGGGGCCATATGGGAGGGACACCCTCACAGTGTCTCAAGCCGACAGACAGATAACACAAAGAGGGTTGGCGGGTCAGGTGCCGGCTTTCCGCAAGCAGCGCTGCAAGTTCACCTCAAGCCAGCCCGTCGACACCCTGTGCCATTTGATTTCCGGGACACCCTAACCCAGCTCTACCAATGCCCCTCTGTCCTCACTGGCATTCCACTCTATGTGCCCCAGCCCTGACCTGCTCTGCCAGGCCTGGCACAATCCCTGTATGACTCGGCCACTGCACTTCAATCTTGGCTTGCATCATCCGCAGATATATGCCACGCCACACACATCTGCCAGGACCAGGCCCTGATCGCTCCTGGACAGTAGGGTTCCAAAGCCTGGGGCCTGAATCTTCTCTCTCCTCAATTTTCCCCCAATGAATTAGCAAAGTTGCTCCTGATTAATATTGGCATCAGACCAGACTCCATTTAAACCCTTTGCAGACAAGAGAACAACCGGCTGAGCTAGAGAAGAAGCACTGCACGAGTGAATGAAAAGCCAGCTCTCCACCACCCCGTAGTGCAAACGACAGTCAGAAGGGAGTCAAAGGCCTATTAATCTCAGTATTTGCCTTCTGTAGTAGCATGCAATTATAAATGCAGAAGAGGGGACATTAATTACCATCACCTCAGCCAACCGTAAGAGGCAGCACATTGCGTTTCAAATGCCTGTACATGTTTGTGCCTGCCCCCGAATAACCTCACTCAGTCAGGAGCAACCTCGGGCCCATGTGTAGTGATGTTGCCTGTTATTGACCTGGATGAGAACTGAGCAGCATGGCAGATGAAGGAAGAGGTACCTTTTGGTCTAAGGCAAAGAATGCAAGTTAAAAGAAGCTGGCGAGGAAATTTCACCCAGGAAGCAAAACACAAATAGTGCTTTATCTTTCCATAGCCCCTCCAGCCAGCAGTGTCAAAGCATTGAATGAATGCAGAGGTGGAGCAGGCCTCTAAAAGGGAGAAGTGGACCAGAGACTTACCCATGCCGTCATGTCCTGGGCCAGGGAGGGAGTCAGGCTCAGGGATTCTGGTGGCTTAGTCAGGAAAAATACCCAAGAGTCAGATCCCGCATGCCTTATTCTGTCAAAGTTCCCACTACAGGCCATGAGGATCTGTAGCTGAGCAACACTGTGGGATTAGGCCCCAGATCACTTGCAGTTAGCTGGATCCCCAGTGTTCAGTGCTGCTTACACACACTGAAAACAAACCTTCCCCTTTTCCCGCATATTGCGATTATTCCAAGGCTGCGCTCCTGTGGTTTGAACTGGCGGCTTGGTACCAGTTGCAGTGGAGGCCAGACTGACT
Organism: Pelusios castaneus; assembly: GCA_007922175.1. Classification (NCBI taxonomy): domain Eukaryota; kingdom Metazoa; phylum Chordata; order Testudines; family Pelomedusidae; genus Pelusios; species Pelusios castaneus. Next base: position 607,838 of record ML685808.1, read on the forward strand.
GAAAGAGCCAAGATGCTGCTCATGGGTTCTAGCTCCCAGTGCACCTCAGCCCACAGACTTTCTCTGGAGTGTAAAGAGCCCTTTCTACCTCCCACTCCCTGCAGCTTCAATGTGCATCGTTTACTCCATCTCCAACCACACTAACAAAACCATCAGACGCAGACACTTATACAAGAAAATTCCCTCTTGGCACTCCAGCCAGAGCAGCTGCACTCCTGTGGTTTATGATGGGTAGTCGAATCTCATGCTTCAGGGCATAAAGTGGTTGCTGCTAGCATCAGCAATGGTCGCTGCCTTGCTACCTGCTACTGACCAGGCTTGCAGCATTGGCCAGGTGCGTTGCTATGATTTGTTTTTTGGGTGATGGTAGCACCCAAGTTCCATCTGAGATTAGGGCCCCTTTGGTCATACAGATAAACCCCTCCTCCTTGCAATCTAAACAAAGGAAGCATTGCCCGCACTTCACAGCTTGGGAAGAGAGGCACAGAGACATAAAGTGATTTGCCCGGGTCACTCAGTGAATCAGTGACGGAGCCAACCCAGCTCTTCTGAGGCCTACACCACTGCCATAACCACAAGTCCAATTTTCATCTCCTCACACAAGCTGTGTTAAAGTGTTTTTACCTTTGGCTCAGCAGAACGAATCACGCCCAGAGAGAGGCTGCTGGGGGAGATGACCACTAACCTGCTCTTGAGCAACAAGAACAATACTCTTCTCAGTGTCTCTTATTCAAAGCTCTTTGAAAAAGTGAACACATATTATCCCCATTTAAGAGACAGGGCCACTGAGGCACAGCAGTGACATGACTTGCCCAGGGCCTCACCATCAATCAGCGGCAGATGTGGGATCAGAGCACAGATTTCATCTTCCTGGCAAAAAGCAGCATTATTTTCCTGTACAGCAAATCCCCAACAGAAGCCACAAGTCAGTTGTTATTTATTAGAGTCCTGTGGCACCTAAAAGAGTAACACATTTCTTCAGGCATAAGCTTTCATGGGCTCCAATCCACTTAGTCAGATGCATGAAGTGGGTTGGCACACACAAAAGCTTAAGACTGAAGAAATTTGTTAGTGTCCCATTCTGTAAGTTCCCCATCTTCAAGCATCTGACGAAGTGAGATTTTCTCCCACGAAAGCTCATGCGATAAATAAATTTGTTAGTCTTTAAAATGCCACCAGATTCCTCGTTAGTCTTTAAGGTACCCAAGGACTCTCGTTGTTTTTGCTGTACACAGACTAACATGGCTATCCCTCTGGAACTTATTTATTATTATCAGAGTGCCTAGGAACTACAGTCATGGACAGGATCCCACTGTGCTAGGTGCTGTACAAACACAGCAAAAAAGATGATCCCTGCCCCAGAGAGTTTACAATTTCAGGGTACAACTATACTTTGACCTGAAGGTGAAATTCAGAGCTCAAAGAGACATACAGGTGCTAGCTCTGATTGAGCTGGTATGTTAAATATGGGATTGTAGCCACGGTGGGAGGGGCTAACCATCCTGAGTATGTACCAAGGTCTTGGATTGGATCGTACCAAGGGTGGTTAGCTCCAGTCACTTGCAGCATCCTGGCTATGCCATTAGTTTTAATACACTAGCTCAGTCAGAGCTCACACAGGCATGTCTGCTCGAGCTGGGAATTGCACCTCAAAGTGGAGACCAACCTTAACTATAAAACAAGAAACCATGGACAGATGCAGTCAAGCAGCCGAGCGGAGTGCCTGGAAACCATATGACAGTATGGGGAAGCATGCCAGGCAGTGGACTCAGCACACCGGCAGTCTAACCATGGTCTCATTTTTGTTTGCATCCTGGCAAAGGAGAGTTTTAAGGAGGGATGTGCATGAGGCCCGGTTGTTTGAGTTGCTGTGGGAGGCATAGGGCAAAAGCTGGAGGTGCAGTATGCAGCTATGCAAGAAATGCGCACTGCACTCAATGAGAATCCCGTGCATGAACTCATGCAAGCTGAAGCCCTGACTATTTTGTGACAGGCAGACACTAGCCCTGAACAAAACTCAGAAGCAAGACTGCATCATAGTTTCACCCCATGGAGGCGGCGATCGGTTCTGCTTTCTAGCACATTAGCACCCATAGGTTGCTGGACTGTGTCTGTGGCAGGTGAGTCAGGATGGCGCCTCCTCCTGGCTGAGCTGTGCATCTCTCAGCGTTGTTGGCATTGGCTCCTTGCGCAGGTTTGGTTAACGACAGCCTCGCTTCCCAGCTTTTAAAAAAATATAGCTCTATTGTGTGCGGCTTTCAGCTGAAATGTGACTAACGAGCAACGACCTTGTCATGTCTCGTTACATGAAGGAGGAGAGCGAGATCTTTACACAAGTTAATGAATTCCAGTTTCCTCCTTCCCAAAAGTGTCCGATCGGTAACATGGTGACACACAAATATGCATTTCCCTTTGATTTTTGGGTACGTCCTTTGTCAGCCGAGCATCTTGAACTTTTCTGCTTTTTCTCTTTGAGAAAGGAGCCAGAAGAAGTTGTTAACCCTTGTGCTGCTGGCAAAGAGGAGCTCTCAAGAACCCATTGCACTGAAAGAGAGGGAGCTAGGACCCTGAATGAGAACTCTGAGCATCTCTCTCTTCCCTGTCTGTCTCCTTTTCCCTCTCCCTGCTCCTTTGCTGCCCAGGAGTAGGCTAAGAAATGCCCAACTTTGACCCTTCTTTCCAAAAGGATCGGAAAGGAAGGATTAAAATCAAGAGGGAGGGAGGGAGAGTTTGGGAAGGGTGGGGAGAGAAGCACAGAAGGAAGAAATAGAGAGAGAGAGAGGCAGAGAAAAAGGGAGGGCAGAAAGAGAAGAGGATTTCATTATTCTAGCGTGCAATAGCAACCGGTGGGGTTTGTGGTGCGTACACACACACACATACACATACACACACACTCAGTGCACTCTGCACCTGTCTGCTGGGCAGAGGCACAGCCAGTGTGCTGGGGGAAAGGAAAAGAGGGGAAACCCTTCCAGAAAGAACTTGGACATTGGGAATTCAATAATAGAGCAACAGAGAATGGAAGAAAAGCCCCTAAACTTGCTGGGGGACAAGGAGACTCAAAGGCACAGGGCTTGGCTTTCCTCCTCCTGATCTCGGATTTTCCTTGGTGGCTTTCTCCTCTCGCCCTCCAGCTTCCACTGCCACTTTTTTTTTAATTGGTTGCTACAAGTGCTTTCTTTCCTGGACTCCAGCTGCAGAACATCTGGACAGAGCTGGCCATCCTTAGGGGCTGACTGGGGAAGGAGAGAGGAAAGCCCACTGGCCCCCCTGCAAACTGGATAGGATCTGCAAAATTGCAACCACGGCAGCCCGAGCTGCCTCTCTTTATATGGACACTGTGCTTTCCTGGGATCGTCTGGATCGTGCATTTAAGATGTCTGGGAAAGTTTTCCTGATGTACCTGACAATCTATCCTGCCCTACAGATAAGGTGAGAACCCAGATTTCTGCTTATATATCTTCCTCGACCCCAAAGAGATGCTGGAATTGATAGCAGCCCTGTCTGTTACCCGTTCCCTGGCACCCTGCCTGCTCCTAATGAGTCCTGACTCTTGTTGCTTGTCTAGTCCAAGCTCTGTCCATTCTGCCTTTGTTTTGCATGCCAGGCAAGATTGGAGGCTTGGAAAGGGAAGGATCCTTCTGGGACCTTTGAGGCTGAGCCACCAGGGAAGGAACTAAAAGCTAGTTAAGCACAGAGGCTCAGAGTGGTGAGCAATTAACCAAGAACGCTCCCTGTTCCTATAAGAAGGGCATGGCAGTCAGGGGACTTGCTTTCTCTTTGGGTTTTGTTGGGTGACCTTGGACAAGTCCCTTCTTCTCTTGGTCCCTCACTGCTCTCTTCTGTAGAAGGAGGTGTTACGGCTGGCAGAGACACTGCCAGTCTTTGATAACAGCTGTTACCCACTTTGGGAGGCCCAAGTGAAAGGTGCCAGGTATTGTTTTCCCAAGAGGAATTGCATGTCACCCTTCCTCGGATCAAGAGTCAGAGGAGAAGGCCCAGAAGTGTAGAAGGAAGGGAGGAGATGGTCGTTATCTGCACTCAGAGGTGTCCCGAAGTAATCTCAACAAAGTCATGGTGGACTTTTTAGTTTGTTTATCAGGGTTAGCTTCCAGGAGGGTGGAAATTGCCTCACTAGCCCCACATAGAGTTTCTGGCCCTGATTTCTTCAGTCCGCCCTTGCCTTCTGCAGTTACACCTTGCTGAGAGGTTTTTACCTTTTGGGATGATTTCTGAAGAATAGTCCATTGCCTTGGTCCCTTACTTAATGCCGAGGACAGGGAGTTGGGAGATCTGGGTAAGGACAACAAAATGGCAGATGAAATTCAATGCTGATAAATGCACATGGGAAACACATTCCAAACTATACATACAAAATAATAGGGTTGGAATTAGCTGTTATCACTCAAGAAAGAGATCTTGGAATAGTTCACTCTAAACATCTACTCAGTGTACTGTGCCAGTTGAAAATGTTAGGACCCATCAGAAAATGAGACAGAAAATATCATAATGTCACTATATAAATTCATGGTATACCCACATCTTGAATACGGCAGGCAGTTCTGGTCACTCCATTTCCAAAAAGATATATTAGAACTGGAAAAAGTATAGAGAAGAGGAACAAAAATGATAAAGGGTATGGAATGGCTTCCATACATGGGGAGCTTTAAGAGATTGGGACTGTTTAACTGAGAAAAGAAACAACTGAAGGGGATCTGATAGAGGTCTATACAATCGTGAATGGTGAATAAGGAAGTGTTATTTATCCCTTCACATAACACGAGAACCCAATAGAAGTGAGAAGCAGCAGGTTTAAAACAATCAAAAGGAAGTACTTCACACAACGCAGCGGCAACCTGTGGAACTCATTGCCAGGGGATGTTGTGAAGGCCAAAAGTATAACTGGGTTCAAAAAATAATTAAATAAGTTCCCTAAGGACAGGTCCATCCATGGCCATTAGCCAAGATGGACAGGGACACAACCATGCTCTGAGTAGCACTATACCTCTGACTGACAGAAGCTGGGACTGGATGACAGAGGATGGATCACTCAATAAGTTGCCATGATCTGTTCATTCCCTCTGAAGCATCTAGCACCAGTCACTGTTGGAAGACAGGATGCTGGGCTAGCTGGATCATGGGTCTGACCCAGTGTGGCCATTCTTGTGTTCCAGCCCAGCTTGACTGATTCACTATGTGATCCTGAACAAGTCACTTCTCATTGTGCGTCAGTTTCCACATCTGTGAAACAGGGATGGTGATATTTTCTCCCTATTGTAAAGTGCCTTGAAAGCCTTAGACAAAAGACACTGCACAAGCACATAGCAGATTCAGCTTTCCCAGCATTGTCAGTATTTTTACATTTTCCATTTTTCTTAATTTTCTCATTCTCCCTCCCCCTTTCCCTTTCTCTCTCTCTCTTCTGGTTTGTTTTGGAATCCAACTGATGCATCTAGCTATTGCCTAAGATTCTCAGCTGGTGTAAATTCCTTAGGGGACTCTTTCCACACAGGGAGACAAAAATATTTTCCTTAGATTCTTTTTGAACCCTTGTAACTCGGCTCTCCTTCAGATGTGTCTTCTCTATGGCTGTGAGTGCCATCCATTCCTGCTGACTGCAGTGGAATGCTCAGTGTCTTGTAGGACCTAGCCGCTCATGCACATGGGTCAAGGAGGCTGGGCATTTCTGCCTGCCACTTTTCAGTGGATCAAGGTCCACATCCAAGAGGGCACAGTTTGCCAGCATGGTAGAAGGGAGCACATGTGTCCAGCGTGCAAAAAGACCAGCCATGATCAGAAAGCACCCAGGACAACCCTGGGTGGGCACCCTCTGATTGCAAATCTGAGCCAGGAGGGAGGGAGTGCTCTGCTCTGATCAACTCGACAAGTCAGCAGGACCCTCTTGTTTCCTCAGCCCTAGACAGCTGTTTTAGTGGCAAGCCCCAGTGGCAATGTGTGGGGCGGTTAGAGCTCTGTCCCCCGACAGAGCAGCTTGTAAAGCTTCTCTGTAAACAGCGCTGAAAGCCCCAAGCACAGGGCTTTTCAAGTTTTTACTGTTCCTAACCCTGCTGGTGAGCTTAATGGCTGGATCGGGAAAAGAACACGTTGTCAGCAGATCATTACCCCCCGGGCCCAGGGGGAAAGGGATTTTACTGGCTGAAGCTAATTGGCAGAATAAGCCAACTTAAAGCCAACCAAATCCCATTACAAATGCAGTCTGAGGTTGGCAGCATGAATCCTAAAACCAGTATGCTGGTGTGCCGATCCTGCAGAACGCCAGGGCCAGGACTTTGAACTCCAGTGCATTTGCACTAGTATGTGTGGATCTTCACAAACCACAGTGCAATTGCACTAACATGAAGATCCTACCGACCACTGAGCCTGGGAGCATGAATCCTAATACTCTTGCACTAGTAGTTGGATCCTTCTGACTTGTGAGGCTGGGAACATGAACCCTAGCCCTGTTCGTGATTTCTGCCACGCTGGTAAGATGCCTATCTCCATAGTACTAGAGTGCTGAGGCTGAGTGTGAAAATTCCTTGCAATAGTATAGTGGTGTGTGGGTCTTCCTGTACCCTGAGGCTGAGAACGCGGATCCTGGCACTAGTGCTCTGCTTTATGGTCCCGGTACCTCCAGAGAGAGATTCACTCACTGAGCCTCACAGTTGGAGGCTGGAGGTGAGCCAGCCATTGCAGGGTTATTTGGAGGTTTTGATATCTCTGGGGCAGTGGGGAGGAGGAGTGCCACCACATCAGCTAGCCCGTCTCCCCATCCCCCATTCATCTGTGTGTCCACAAGAGCGCCTCTCTGGCCCATCTTCCAAAGAGACTCAGTGTTCTCTAGCAAGTCCTCTCTCACTCCTAAACAGCTCAGAATGGAGCTTGTGGGGCAGAAGAGAATGGCTGCAGGGGGAGTAGCAGAGTGAGGTTTCCCAGCTTCCCAGCCCGGACTCACTGGATTTTCATGGAGACGGTTTGTGAGGCGTGATTCTGCCACACGTAGCATCCATGGCTAGATCCTAGTGGGGCTGAGCCTGGGTATGACTAGTTCGGGGAGCCTCAGACTGATTCATGCCACCTTTCTGCCCCGCATTAGCTGCAGCAATGAGGCCCCTGGCAGGAGCTGCATCCTTTGTGTTCAACTAACTCTGCCTTCCCCAGACCATCCGCCCAGCAAAGGCCACTCACCTGTGGTCCTTCACTAGGCCAGATTCCCAGATGTGTAAAGAGAAAATGAAGCAATGCAGTGCCAGCACATCACACTAGTTGTGGATCTGTTTAGCATAGTACAGTAATGCACCTTTGCCTGTAGGCGCTAAAGGTGACGAGTGTGCCGCAGGTTGAGTCACGGATTTGGATTTTCATTGAGGTGCTGCAAACTGGAGCCCCTCCAAAGCCAGATCAGGACTTGAACTTACCTAGCATTCTGAGCTGTGTGAATCCAAGGGTTGCATTGGGCCCATCTTTGGGGACACTGGTTTTAGATGTAGTTCAGGAGCTTCTGCTTCTCCTAAAGGGCTGCTCAGGTTGCATGGTATCTGAGATGGCAGACCTCTCCTCCAGAGATGCCAGCCCATGGTACCCCCTCAGAGAACCTGTCCCTGGGTGAAGTCCCCTTCTCTGGGGATCCCCCACCACCTGCATGCCAGAGCCCTCCAAGAGGCTGTCTGGACAAATCCAACCCCTGCTTGGCCTTGGCCTGCCCCTTTAACATGGGAGTGAGGCCTGTAGCAGTGGGAGGACTTTCTAAAGCTCCTCTGTACCACTACAGGGAGGCCCACACCTGGGGTAACATTGTGGAAGGGCCCTGATTCGAGGGGTCCCCTATGAGTTGGGCTAATAGGGGCTAGATTGCTTATTGCCTGATTTCTGCCCATGCCTGAATGTACAGACACTTTTATCTTGCCTGGCACAGACACTTGGGGGTGCTGTTATGTGTGGTAGAAACTAGAGAATTTGGCACACGATATTTTCATTACACGAAAGCCCCTTGCCACCCTTCCGCCACACACAACAGATCCCTCAAGAGATAAATATCCAAGTGTGGCATAATGAGCGCCCGTGGACACCGACTATGTCTACGCTGCAGTGTAAGCCAAGATTCAGATTCAACCTCAGGCCTAACTCCCTTCCATCTACAGCTATCACACTACCCCAGTGTTTGGTCCCAGGACCCTACAAGGGTGGAGGGTCCAAGCCTCAGTCAAGCAGGGAGCCAGGGTTCAAGCCCTTTTGCTTTGCAACATAAACACAGCCCCACTAGACTTGCACTCTGAGGGTCTACCAAAATTATCCCTCAATCTCACAGGCTGGCATTTTTTGTCCTCTGGAAGGTGAAGTTTGATGAGTCGTCTGGTTTTCCCCCACTGCACCATGAACAAAAGGCCATGTTTTGGGAGGGCATCAGGCAGTTTGGGATATGGTGAAACAAACAAGGAGTCCTGTGGCACTTTTAAAGACTAACAAATTTATTTATCGCATGAGCGTTCGTGGGAAAAAATCTTACTGCATCAGATGCTTTGAAGACGGGATATGGTGGTTAGACTTGAGCTCACATAACAGAATGTAGATTCTGGAACCCCAGGTTGGCACCTAAGTTTCAAGAATTCCTAGCCTGGGGTTATAAATGAGCATGGAGGCTGAAGCCCTAGGTTAAAGCCCCCTCCCCCCCAAGAGTTGCTCACCTGATTTCTGCTAACGCTGGGCTCACACTGCAGTGTGCCCGTATGTCTAGAAAGTGCTGAGTGAAGAACAGCTTTTTCAGTTTCATTTCATTTTGGATTTGAAACAAAACACTTCATTTGAGCTGCGAAGGAATATTTTGTTTTTTGTTTATTTAGTTTCCTTTCATTTTGGGATGGTTTTGTTCATTTGTTTTGAACAGTTGGTTGTTGGTTTGTTTAAATGACTCTTATTAAACTCCTAAATGAAAAGCTCAAATGAAATATTTTGATTCGGGGTGGAGGGATTTTTTAAAATTTTTATGGACAAAACTATTTGGTGAATTTGACCCAAATTCATGACCCCAGACTGCATTTTTCAGCAAATAAATGATTTATCTGAAAATTTTTGCCCAATTGTGTACTTGGAGCTTAGATTTGAAAATGAAAAGAACAAGGCACAAAACCAGGAGACAGGGACAGGCCAGCTCAGGGGATGGAAAATGGGTTGCTGAGTCTTACACCTCCCTGTTGGCAACTTAAATCCAGCCTGGCTCAGCAGTAACAATGTATCTACATCTACAGCACCAGTCTCATTCCTGGTTAGTCAGTGTCCATATTTCACATTTGATGCTAAATCCTAATACCAGCAGCACTGATTGGACAATGGGGACTCGAGGTTGGGGCCCAGAGGATGTATTGCTCTGTCACCTTTCTTGCTCCCCACCCACGACCAAAGCAATACAGAGCACATACATGGTCCTATGAATTCGGAGTATCTCTCAACATACTTTACAAAGGAGTTGAATTAACATAGTCCTTTTTTGCAGGTGGGGAAACTGAGGCATGAGGGGTAAATGATATAGCCAAGGTCACTGTGCAGGTCATGGTAGGAACAGAATTCATGTCTCCCGACCACTAGTCACCTTTAGCGCTTTGGAGAGTCTCAGCTTCGCTAACTGAAACTGGCTTTGAAGACGAGCACAGTTCATCAGGTACTGAGCCCTTGAAAATCTGATCTGGAGCTCTTCGGGGTATCTCCCCCTCCCTGGCTGAAATGGGAGAGATGATTGTTCAGGAGTCATCTGTCTCCCTTTCTTGTGCCAGCCAACTTCAATGCAACAAACATCAGGTTGAGAAAAATAAAATTAGGAATCACTGACACAAAGCAAATAACACCGTGGTCTTGTGCAGTAATGTCAAGCGTTGCCCAGGGAAGGGGCCGTGTCTGCCTCCATCCATGAACAAGATGCATTTGATCGCTGCCAAACATGCTGCATGGCCCTGGTTGCAGGGCAGGAAGCAACTGTATCACTGACAGCATTTGCCATACCAAAGGTTTCCTCACCAGGTCTTACAGCCACGGTGCCCGCCCAGCTCCTCGCCAAGCTGTGACTGCTTCACTGTGCTCACCCGCTTCTCAGCTGTATTGCCATGCTGAGAGGTGAGTGCTCTGACATTTCAACAAGCTGACAGGAGGAGCAGGGAGGTGTCTTGCCCCTGCGTCTGCAGGAGACATATGGGGGCTGTATTGTACCTGTCACAAGTTGCCAGCCAGAATTGCTTGGGCGGGAAGAGACAAATCCTCCAGTCAAGGGAACATCCACTGGATGTTCCTGATTGCTAAATGTTTGCTGTATGACATTTCCATTAACAGACGTATGGGTGGCTCAGTGCACAGACACAGTCTTCTGTCTCCTTATTTGCTCTGCCTTTGCAGTAGCGGTTGGACATCAATTACTACATCTTTCCCACCTGACATGGTAGGATTTGGGATGGGGAGGGTGGATTGGAAGTAGGGAGCCAGGGAAGGGTGGTGTAAGAACACTTCTTGCTCTCCCACACACAACTTTTTGTCAGAACTTGGCAATGGTGTGTATCAACAAAGGGAACAAGGGAGCACCCAAAAAAGAGTCATTTCACCTAAATCCTCCCCATGGATCTAACAACAGGATGGTTTAACCCTTAATGGGGGATAAAGCCGGGTCTGCACCAGAAAAGGGTTGCAGGAAGAGCGATGGTGGAAAACCTTCTTAGCATAGATGTTATTTATACCTACAAAAATGTGGGCTTTCTTCTGGGGTAGCTTGTACTAGTTCGGTGAGCAATATAAGTGACTGGAAAAAGCTCTTTTACATGCCTCGTCTAGGACTTTTGCCAGTCTAGGACTTTTGCCACACAAAAAACCTCCAAGAGACTCAGCAAATCCCACTCTGCCAATCAACATCACTGGACCAGTAAAAATTTCCACTCTAGCTCTGGCATAAGTCAGAGAATGGAGCAGATCACCCTGACTCTGGGGGCTTTGTCCCCTTCTAGTGGTGGCATCAGTACAGCCGTACATGGGTGTACTACTGCAGTGCTGCTGTAGAATCTGATGAGGTGTAGCAGCCTGGGCTCTTTCAAAGTCATAGGTTCAACCTCTCCCTGAGATCTCGTCAGGGCTCCCTTTACAATAGGGGCTGAAGAACATTCAGAAGAAGGTTAGATGTAGCCTAAGGTTACTCCAGTTTCTGATGCAGTGCTGGATTTAGGCACTAGCCAAGTAAGCCATAGTTTAGGGCCTCACATTTTGGGTGGCCTCTAAATATGTCAGAGATAACTAAGAAGTTTTATCATAATTAAAATTGATAATGCAAATAAGGGTTTTTGCAAGATGTATGTTTTATTTAGTTGTTTTTCATTGCATCTTTGCCTATGTACATATGCAAATACAACGGTTTATCATTTATTTTTGCATTACCCTTTCTGTTATAATATAATACACCTTTTTCTCATGATTTTTTATGGTATGGGGCCCCTGAATTTTGACATAGTTTAAGGCCTCAGCATGTCTTAATCCAGTCCTGTTCTGATGGTATATATTGAAGGGCTGCTATGAGCCACCACCACCACCCAAAGGGTAGGTGGCAGTACCCAGAGATGTATAGTATCAGGGCTGCCTGGCTTTTCATTGAATTATTCCACCCTGTGCTATGGCAGGCAGAGTGTAATTTACTGCAGCCTACACCTGCAGGGGTGCGTCCGACCTAAGACCTTTAGATCCGGCTAGCTAGCTAGGTGACTCATTGCTCAGCTCACCCCAGCAGGTGATACCTTCCTTCCTAGCACAACCACTTTTTGCTGCTTCCTGCCAGGTGTGCTTACAAGGCAAACCTCAACATAATACAAACTGCCTAGACTCATCACCACCTCCGCTTAGATTGGAAAGTGAGTCCCACCAAACTTGCACAAGACTCCTCTACCCCAATCAAGTGGGATAATGAGCAATCAGATGGGGAAGCAGTGACACGGAGTGTGGATATCTAAAAAACAGAGGCAGGCAGACATCTAACTGGGTCTGGTCCTATGATAAGAGAAACACCGCCACATCTATGAATGCACGGGAACGGCAGGGTGTTTTAGGCACCACTGATTTCCCTTCAAGCTGTTTGTCAGTCTCCGTCTCCTCGCATGTTAAAAGGAGGGCTGCATTCCCAATGCCTGCTTCCCAATCAGCGTTGCAGGGCTGCCGCTGGGGGGAGAAGCCACTCCTGCACTCAGAAGAACAACAACTGAGGTGTACCTCTAGGAACCATTCTTAAAAGTCATAGCAAATGTAAAAGGGCATGCGCAGCGGGCAGGGAATTGCTCTGTAGTAATCAATCAGTACTGAGATGTATTAAAGGAATGACTAGTGTAAAGGATGTGGCCAATATAGCCACAAGGGGTTGTTAGCACTTCCTGCATGACTGTATTGATCTGAACCAGTAGGGATCTGTGGGGAAAGGAAACAAGAAATTAACCCAGTAGCTCCAGATAAGGCACCCTAGCACCCACGTGAAAGAGAGTGGGGCAAACTGTTGGCTTCAAGGAAGAGGCAGGCTTGTTTGCCAGGCTGGGAAGTGAACTGCTTCTCAAGGAGAGTCTCCTTGAAGTATATGGGGAGAAATGGTTGGTAAGTTAAGGAACCAGACTATGCCAGCCAGGCTTTGAAGATTATGGGGGGGGGGGGTGATCTATGGGACTCTGAGACCTAGCAGGATCCCCACATGGAAGATGATTAGACACTTTGTAAGCTAGACATGCATGCTGTATGTTTTATTCTCTTGCAACCTGTTGCCTCTTAAATATTTTTGTTCTAAATAAATAATAGTGGGCTTTGAGAAGGCTGCCACTGTCAGGGCTGTTGTGGGGGGTACAGCCTGCAGGCATTCAGCCTAAATCAGCCCTGCTAAGGTAATCACAGTTAGTATGAGGGGGCCTGACACTCCAGGCCTGCTCTGAGGGCAGGAGACCTCATATGGTACCACCTGGAGCCAGATGATACCTTGGGGTCTGGGAGCTGGGATGAGACAGGTGTGGTATGAGGTGTGGGTCTCCTTGTGACAATGACACTGTGTTCTCACTGAGTGGGACTGTGCTTTGCTAGGCCCAGGCTGGCTTTGGGGGCAAAGATGTGTGACCTGGCTCTAGAAGGAAGGGAGCCCCCCTCCATGGATAGCCAGCTCCCTTGAGTGGTGCAAACAAGGAAATGGAGCCCTCTGTTCCCCTTTGTTGTACCCCTTGACCCTAGCAGCAAGGAGAGCTCCTGGCAATCTCTACTTCAGCACCTTCTAAATGCCTGAAGCTGATCTTTGAAATTAAAAAGGCACTGGTAGGAAATCCAGCTCCCCTTCTTACTCCAGTTTGCTCTACCCATTGCCTCAGAACTTATTTAATTCTCAAGGACAATGCTGGGCAAGCATCTGAGGAAGGATCTGGAGAACTAGAGACACTCCCAAAAGTGGGTGCATTCCTCTGAGGCATGGTCCTGCTTTATGCCTGTCAAGTGCCATCTGGAAGGGTAGCCTTGGGGCCCTGGGGGTGACTTGCTCAGTCTTTGCCTGTTTACTCCAGGACAGAAAGCATGGAGGAATACGACTACGATTACCTCAGTATCAATAAAACCTGGGTCCTGACCCCCAAGGCGCAAGAGACGGACGCCACACACATCCTCAACTCGCTGCTGAAGAACTATGACAACAAACTGAGGCCTGACATCGGCAGTAAGTGCCCCCCCTCCAAATCAATTCCTCTGCCAGGGCCCCAGGAATGTGCTTCAGACCCTGGGGTGTGTGGGAAGGAGAAAGTTCTTCATGATGGCTCACAGGAAATGCTCTGTTGTTCCAGACCTTGTGAGCTACCTCACGGCACTGCTCTGTTTATTCCAGCAAAGGCTTTGGCGCTGGGAGCTTCCTCACAGCAGTGACCTGTCAGCCCCAGCTTGGGGAGGAAATTCATTGCTGGGAGTATCCTCACAGCAGTGTCCTATCAGTCCCAGCTACAGGGGGAATCCAGTGCTGGGAGCTTCCTCACACAGTGTCCTGTCAGCACCAGCAAAGAGGACTCCAGCAATATGAGTTCTTCCCTGCCATCCCCATCCTGCAACAGAAATAGCCTCAAGCTACTGTTCTAGAGCCCCCAGGTCTCTGCGCCCAGTCCAGGTCTAGAGCTGATGGTCTCCCAGTCCTCACTTCAGGGGCTTTCAGTTTGACACAGACATGTCTGTGCATGCCTGTTCCCTCCTTTCTCCCTGTACGCCCCCAGCTCACCCATGTCCCTTTCATTCTCTTTCCAGTCAAGCCCACGTTCATCGATGTGGATATCTATGTGAACAGCATCGGGCCAGTCTCCGTCATCCAGATGGTGAGTGTTATATGCTCTCAGGGCCAAAGGAGATTGCAGGGAGTGAGAATGTGGAATTGGGGTTTTTGACTGAGCCTTCAAGCACACCTCCTCCTTCCCACTGGAAATGCCTCCAAGCCATTACCATCCTCTGCATCATGTGTCCTAGCTAAGGTGGCACTGCACAGTGGGTCCAGATTTCCTTCCCCTTCCCTGAGGGAGAGATGCCAGGAGCCATAGCAGAGCACAGCTGATTGCTGGGCCTTGGAAATCTTGGCCTATCAGGTTCCAGCTTTGCAAACCAAAAAGAAGGCTGGTTTGGATCCAAGTGTGATGGGGTGTTCACCCTCCCAACACACACACCAGTTCTGAAGGGGTTAAGGAGAGTCAGACAATGGTCAATTAACCTTAAAGGCTGCACCTGGAGGAGAGGCAGGAATGCTAAGATTTAAGTGATGATGATGGCCAGCTGGGCAGGAGCAGCTTGGGTTTGTATAATGCTAGGAAATTGAGAGCAGGGGGGATTCAGGGAAAGTGTATGCAGTCAGTTTCTAGACACAGAGGGGTGAGTGGGAGGAAACCTAGTGGGGAGTAAAAGTTCTGGGATCCTGTCCCTGGCAGAAGGGGTTTACCCAGAGGAGTTGTAGGAAAAAAAGCCTCTGGAAGAAGGGAAAGAATGAAGCCCTAGGAAAAGCAGCTAGGGCTGAGATGGTGCAGATCTTGGCTGTCACTGATGGGGTCCCTGGAATAGCAGGTGGGTTTGGGCTTCCCTAGCAGTTACAGGGAAGTGGCACAGGTTGGGGATGGGTATGGAGGACAGCCTGAGATGGTGCATGGGCAGATTGTCCAGTGGCACTTGGCAATCCTCGGGCAGTAGGGGAAATGATACAGTGGCCTGGCTGGTGGGCTGAGTCATGAAGAGAGAGCACCCCAAGCCCTGGACAGTGAGAAGGACTGTGGGGCAAGTGAGCTATGGAAGGGATCGCTAGACTGACCAAGACCCAGTGGAGAGCAAATAATAGCAGGGGCTCCCAAGCTTTTCAATAAGATGGCACACCTCAATGAGACAAACAATTCCACTGCACACCCGCTTTTTTCAGCTGAATTGATTGCTCATAAACATTCCATTTACTATGGATATGGTCTTACCAGAGGGGTTTGCAACAGAGTGCATACAACAAGCTAAAGGGGGATCAAATGCATTAATGTATCAAATCCACTGGAAAAAAAGTACATGTCAGCTCAGTTTTGCCCTTTGGCCATCTGTATTTACAACGTTCATGTTGTAGAATTGAAAGACCGATACCTTGCTTTTAGTTTCATGATTAATTTTCACGAGTCTTATGAGTTGTAATTTTGGTTAAACAGAATGTTTAAGATGAAACAATATTTGTTTTACATTGATTTTCGTTATCTTTGTACAAAATTGCATGGCACACTTGGACAGCTCTCACGACACATCAGTGGGCCATGGCACACTGGTTGAAAACTGCTGCCCTATTACACCGAGTCCCCCTTCTCCAAATGCCCCAGGTGTCTGTGCTGGATAAATGATCCTGCACCATCGGTGACAGAGGATGATCTGACTGTGATCGATACTGTGGCTTACCTATCTCTGATGCACAAACAGGCATCTTTATGTGAGAGTTCACTCAGCCCAGCTGGAAAGGGAGGGGGGGATAGTTCTCACGTTCAGGCCCCCTGCCTACTAGTGACTTGCCCTGACACTGCAGAGATGACAGTGTGTCACAATGAGATGTTAGGCTGTGTTGGAGAGAGCGGTGTAACTCTCAGGGAGATGGGAATATACCCCCTGGGGATAGTTGCTATGGTGATGGAACCCTAGTGTGAAACATGGGTGTGTTAGCTTGTACCATATATGAGATCAGGAGGGCTCAACTGAGCAGTGGTAATTAATATTTATATTTTAATTGTAGCACCTCGTACAGGGCCCCAGCAAGACCAGGATCCCATCTCGCAAGGCTCTGTAAAACACAGCAGAGCTATGGTTGTGGGGGCAGAGACAATCCAAGCTCACTATCGACGATTGGAAAATACTAATTTTTTATGAGCAATTTTTTTTAAATGGTTCTTTTCCCCAAAAACTTTTTCATGAAATTGGTTCGTGTTTTCAGTAATGAGAAAAACTGAAAAATTTTTAGGTTTTGAAAATGGATATTAGTAAAATTTGGGCAGAAGGAGTTTTGGCTAGTGTGAAGAGATTTTTTTTAGGAACAACCACCAGATTTTTTGTTTGTTTTAAAAAAATTGAAGCTGAAATTTCTTACCTGAATCTGGAAAATGTTTCGTTTCTGAAAAAAATGGACAACTTCAACTAAAAAAAATGTTTGGCGAAAGGATTCATTTTGTTGTACCACCGTTGTGTGTGCTTAAGTTTTGATGAAAACATTTGGGCTGTCTCTAAATCTAAGCCATAAGGTGTAGCAGTGTTTGCCCCTGGGAAATGTGTACATGCAAGCTAGCCAGATGGGGACCTGGCTGTGTGCAGCTTCAATAATGAAGATATCACCAGGAAGCTTAGAGAATGACTCCCTTTTTTGAATATTCAGACGGCCTCCTCCATGGTTTCACCTGCCTGGAGTGGAGCCACCTCCCTGAAAAGCACTGTGCAAAGGGAAAGTTACACACCTGGTGATGAGAACGCCCTCCTCCCCAAAGGAGAGTGGGGGTGCTGGAAGAGGGCTGCCATGTTGAATTTCTTAGATGTCCTGTGGTTAGGGAAGACAATCAAACCGGCACCACTAGCTGCACAGTACATGCTGGAGTTGAGTGGGACTTGGAGCCATGCAAGAGATATGAGGTGGGATGAGATCACAATAACAAATCATATTATTGCTCAATATTGTTGCCCCTAACTCACCTGTGAGACAGTCTGCTGTTTACAGCATACAGCCATTTGATCTTAGTGTACTATTCAGACCCAGTGTGGTACGTAGTAAGGTCTGAGCAAATCAGGAAATAAAAATCTCTGATCTTAAAAATTACGAGGACTGGTCACTATGATTCTATACATTCTGCTAATTCCTGTTCCTTTTCCATTCCTCCTGTTTGTTCCCTCTATGGTTCTGTGTATTGCACCTGTTACAGGAGAGCTCTGTGCCTGCATATACATATAATAGTGGGTAAATAGATAAGAGCCAGTAGAGTAATAGATAGAGTTTGTGGGACTAATAACATTCTGCGCGTAGCAGCTGGCTTTCTCTGTGAAGCTCTTTACATCAGCTCTTGACTGCTGTAAGCAGTGAGATTTGTGAGCTCTTAACCACACCCACTCCTTCCTGACCAATCCACTCCTCAGTGTTTCCATGAGTTCCATTATATTTCCCTTAACAACGGGCAGACTACATGCTTTCTGTCTAAATTGCTTTCATTTCACCAAAGAGAAAACTACAAGAAAAAACCAAAGTCTTCATGGGAGAGCAGGGTGTGTGCATCTCCTCAGTAAGCAGCAGTAGCTTCGAGAACAAAATGGCTGCTGTCTGCACACTGGCAGAGTCCTTAGAAATATAAAGGTGCAGGGTACATAAGACAAAAGACATCACTGTAATGCACTAGAAAGCTGTAGGGTTGGGACAGCCACAGCTTCATTTTCATGTGTCACCCACACACACCTCCTCCATTTAATTGTGTCCCAACCATCATTTCATCTTTTAGCTTTTTTTTTTTAAGGCAAGAGGTTCCTCTGAGCTTTTTGTGCTCTCAGAAGCTGGTCATGCTGCTCACCCAGCTAACAACAGAACAAACCCAGCACATGCTCCCTCTTCCCCTCCCTCAGGGTGAATGAGATCCTAGTGGGACATCACCCAGCTCTATGCTAGGATAGTAATGGGGAAGATCTCAGTGTGGTGGTGATGAGCTAGATCAGGGCTCCAAGGCTTTCATTCTCACTTGAGATGCTAACTACTGATCAGTTTCTGGGCAGCCTCTGCACTCCGGAGCATGGCTTGTTGTGAAAGTCCTCTGCAGGCAATGTGGCTTCCTTCCACCCTCAGCACCTCATTTGGAATGAGAGAGAGGCAGATGCAGAGACCTAGAGCTGCATCTTGATTCATGCAAGCTACAGATTTATTTGCTCTCCTCTACACACAGTTTTCTGCTGTGATCCCTGTTCAGATCCACACTAAGTATACTGTGTACATTTCTGGTCTCCCATGTTTAAGGAAGATGAATTCAAACCGGAACAGCTGCAGAGAAGATCTACTAGGATGATCTGAGGACTGGAAAGCCTACCTTACTAGAGGAGATGCAAAGAGTTTAGCTTGTTTGGTGTAACCAGATGATGGCTGAGGGGAAGATATGGTTTTTCGCTATAAATACATACCAAGCAATCATAGGAGTTATTTACCTTAACTGCCAATACTGACACAAGAGCAAATGGATATAAACTTGTATCAAGTATAGGCTTGAAATTAGACCATTTCTAATCCTCAGAGGAGTGAAGTTTTGGAACAGACTTTCAAGGGAAGCAGTGCAGGCAAAAAACCTAATTGGCTTCAGGACTGAGGTTGATAAATTGATGGAGGGTCAGGTATGAGGAAACTGCCTACAATGGCATGTGTCCCATTTGCAACTGCTAGTAAAATATCCCCAACAGCCACAGATGGGACACTAGGCATAGAGGGCACTAAGTGATCAGAGTGAATTCCTTCCCAGGTGTCTCCCTGGTCTTGCCCATGTGCTGAGGATCAACATATTTGGAATCAAAGGAAGAAAATTTTCTTCTGGGTCAGATTGAGAGAGCTCCTGAGAACGTTCTGCCTTCCTCTGCAGTACGGGGCACTTGCAGGTTTAAACTAGTGTAAATGGTGGATTCTCTGAAATTTGACCTCTTTAAATCATGGTTTAAGGACTTCAGTAACTTAGCCAGAGGTTATATGGTCTGTTGCAGTAGCGTGTGGGACATAGATGCTGGAACTGGTGGTACAGGGGGTGCTACCACACTCCCTGGCTTGAAGTGGTTTCTAGCATATACAGGGTTTACAGTTTGGTTCAGTGGCTCTCAGCAACCCCACTCTAAAATTATTTCAGCCCCCCCCCCCCTTGTGTGTGGGTGAGGTTCTGTGGCCTGCAACGTGCAGGAGGTCAGATTAGATAATCATGTTAGTCCCTTCTGACCGTAAAGTCTGTGAGTAATGCTTAAAGAACATCTCTCTAGATTCCTGGACAGATGTTAGAAAAAATCAAAGGGAGATTGTTCCTATTCCATGTTTTACACTGAGCCTGGTGAATGCTGGGAGGGAACTTGGATAAATGCCCATGCAGTTTAGAGATGGGGCCAGATGCTCAGGTAGTGTAAAGGAGCATGGCTCCATTGAGGTGAATGCTGATTTACACCAATGGAGGATCTGGCCTATGACCACAGAGCTGATCACTATATACACTTATAGCACTGACATATGAGCGTGATCCTTTTCTCCCTGACCTCCGCTTCTCCCCCAAAGCCCTATTCTGACTCACATTTCTCTGCTTGAGGGAAGAAGCCAGCAGATGCATCAGGAAGTTTAGGGTTGGCAGGTGGGTGCTTTTTTTGCATATTATTGCAAGTTTTTAGTCCTTTTCTAACTTGGGATCCAGGAACGGGCAGAGTCTCTGGTGCGGGCACGGTGTACCCAATGTGCATAAGGAGTATTAAGGCATGGCTAGCTCTGGAAAATTATTCACATCTGCAGCGCTCCAGCAGGGAAGCTGCTTTCTCTGGGCTGCCATACACAGCTGCAGCCTCTGATGGGAGGAACTTTTTGTGCACCAAGTATTCAACTTAGCCAGGACTTCCATTCCGATGAACAAGTTGGGTGCAAAGTGGCTGAGCCTGGGAAGCAAGATGCCGCTGGCTCTCAGCCTCGTGGGACGGCTGTGTGTCAGAGTCGCAGCTGGCCTCAGTGTCTTTTTATAATGTGTGCCCATGCTGCTTGTTTTTCTGCACTAGACTAACACAGCTACCCCTTTGGAACATGCTGCTAACATGGCAGATCTGAGCGGGATTCCCAGTTCCTCCTCCTTCCCTATCACGAGAAGCCAAGATTTTCAAAAGCGAGCTGGGAGTCTTAATGTTGCAGAAATTGCTGAGAATGCGCTACCTTCATGACATCTCAGGCTAGGACTCCCAAAACTGCAGCATCCAAGAGCTTGAGTGATTTTTTTAAAATCTCGATCAGTGAGATTGCAGGGTAGGTTTCCAAAGGCCCAAGTGCCTAACTCACTGACTTCCAATAGTTTGAGCCATTGAAAATCTACCCATGTGTGTAGTGGTCAGGCTCTGCAATAGCTCCTTCATACAGGCAAGGAAAGGCAGTGAGACAGAACAGCTTGCCCTGGCCTGAGGAGGCTGAAGGCTTTGGCACTGTTCAATGCCCAGATCTCCAGACTCTAACATATGCAGACTGCTTTTCACATCAATGCTAGAAAAGAAGTACTGTGCTCAGTAGCACTGACAGAAATACACAACCCAAATCTCTGAACGTATGATCCAAATTCTTCTTCTTTCTGGTTTTCATAGCAACCTCTCCATCTGCTCTTTTACCTTTTTCGTGCTGCTGCTTACTAACCGAGGAACCTCTTCACTACTTCCCCCCACCAACTCTACGTTCTTTCTGGTTGCCTGATCTCCCCTATGCAAAAAGCGAACCATATACTTTCAGTCTAGATGACCTGCATTTCCAAGTAAGGAAATCAACAACTAGACAGAGAATGAGATGTGTGAAACTCTTTCTGTGACTTTCTGCAGTTGAGCTGGAAAACAGCTTTGCTAGCAACAAGGCACTCATCTAAATGTAAAGGTGCAGTACCCAGGGAAAGGAATGTCAACATATTCCAGTTACATCACTACTTATAACACCTTGGCTGTAAGCAGTGCCGTCCCTGGAGTGAGGGGACAGGGCCAATCAGCCTGGGGGGAGGGAAGGCCCCATGCATCCACCCCTCCCCTGGGCTGGCTGCTTCACCCTGGGGGCAGGGAGGGCCGGCCCAGAGGCTGGGCTTCGTACTCCCATACTGCCCTGCTACCTACGTCTTGCCTCCGAAGGCAGCGGAATGGGAGCGGAGTGAAGTGCAGCAGTGGGGGTGGGTCGCGGGGCCCGCTTGGGCTTGGGACTGTTGCCCTGTTTGCCCCCTCAATGATGGCCCTGGCTATAAGATCCCCTTTCAGTGCCTGGTCCACATGGAAGATAAGCACCTACTACTGCTACTGGTTGATGGAGCATTTCCTTAACTTAAATACTAATGGTCTATGCTTTTGGCACCATAGCTTACAGGTTGAGTCTCTCTGATGGGGAGAATGATTACATGCAGGTGGAATTGGAGGCCATTAGGCAAGCAACCAAGTTTGACTTATTGGACACCCCTTGGTTTCCTATGAACAGTGGCGGCAGGTCTATACTGTCTGCCCTTTTTGGCAGTCAAATGGAGATACGCAACTTACTTAAAATAATTTGTGTATCTGTGTTCCAACCTCCCTACCCCTGGCACATCCACTGTGCTGAATCGAAGGGAGGGGCCTCCCTTCGACTCAGCGTTAACCCAGTTGCCAGAGTGGGGTTTGGAGATCAACTTTTTGATTGGCTGAGTGGGTCTTCACAGACTCGATCAGTCGATCAGGGAGATCGAACTGATGGTGGCGAATTTACCGCTGTCAGTGAAGACCAGTCCTGTGCTGTAATAGTTAACTACCCAGCCGAGTGGGATCCTGATCCATGAGTAGGGCTCCTGGGTGCTATGGAAATGCAAATTAATAATAATGCTCCCTGCATCCATCAACTTGGCACTATTTTATCAGTGCTAGGAGCAGTGATTTTATTCATCTGTGGTTCAGCTTTCAAATGATAAATCACATCTGGGCAAAAAACTTAGCTTGTTCCTTAAAAATGAAAAGGTGATTTGAAAGGCCCTGCTTTGGGTAAAAATTTGGGATCGCTCTCATCAATCATCCAGTGTGAACAGTTGTTATTCATCAAGAGCTAGCTGAAAGCAGACAGGCTGAAAAAATGCAAACAAGCTTTGCAATATCTTGTACTGACTGAAAGAACTATCTGTCTCACCTGTGTGTGTTGATTATTGGCTCATATTTAAAGAGTTATTTAACAATGGACAAACCTCTCAATCCCTGCACAAAAGCATAAAGGATCAATCTGAAATTTCACATATTGCACATCACCCCAGGGGACAGATTTTCTGCAGAACTGGTAAAAAATCAGAAAAGGAATGATAAAGAATAGGGGGCTGGTTTTTTGGGGTTTTTTACTACTACTCTTCACCTGTTAGAGTCACTGTCCCCTATGTAAAGTAGATGTAAACCACTCCAACCAACATGGTCTAGCACACAGCGTGCCCGCTTAAGACCTGTTGGGTGATTGCAGCAATCACTTCCCTCTGTATGTCTCTGTTTGTAGACTGTAAGCTCCTCAGGGCCAGGACTGTCTTTTATGGTATGTATACTGCACCTAGCACAATGGGACCCCAACCGTAGGCAGGATTTCTAGCCACTACTGAAATATCATTGAGCAGTGGTAGTATGTTCCATCGCTAGCAAGTATGACCTGATAGGGAAGGCACACCCATGGGTGCATTCTGAAAATGGCCCTTGTCTTTTTCTTGGCTCATCTTGTTTCCAAAACAGCTGGACCTAGAAACTCATGGTGCCCTGCTGTCAAATCTGGCTGAGCTGGGATTGGCCCAGAACCTGAGCAGGAAAGGTTTTGGCGGAAGGTAAGGGGCACAGTTGGTGGGCAGTGTAAATCAGGTGGGGGTTCTGAGTAATGAGGAAGAAGTGTATGGCACTAGGGTACCAGATTCCTTCCATGTTCATTTCCAGGTGGGTCAACTTGTGACATGGATGTTAGCTGAGCTCCAATGAAAACTCCGCCACCCTTAACTCTCCTTTAACAAAGGGTTTTGTTGGTGTTTTTAGGAGTCATTATTACTATAACCCAGGTGCATTTCTGGGCAGGAGCTGGCTGCAGGGCCTGTGACCCAGGGGGGTTGCTGAGCTAAATGATTTAACACTGTAGCTTCCCAACAATTTCTCTAGGGATGTGCATGAGATCACCAACTCCCTTCTTAGGACAGACCCTGATGCAAGGGGGGGAGTGGGGGTGGGGAGTGGAGGCTCACGCCCACCCTTGTCCCAGAGCTCGCTCCCGAGCATGGGGGAGGGCTGCAATGGCCGTGTCCCACTGAAATGAGCTATTGGGTTAAAGCGTGTTGTTTGGTATGTCCGTTCTCTGGAATAAGCTGTTGATAAGGTCTGACCTGCACTCAAAGCCCCTAGGTGCACTGACTAACAAATACAGCCTGCCAATATGGCAAGACACCCCACAGGGTCATTTTCTGACCCAGAGTGTGTTGAGCATCCCCAGGCAGCCATCAGTGCAGATGAGATCATGGGAAGGCTGAGAGACAACAGAGGTTAGAGGAGAGAGGCTTGAAGGAAGAGAAGGGCCTTGTCACAATGTGACTGGCCCCTTTAAGAGGAAGGAAGCCAGTGCAGCTGTGGCTGGTCAGCTGTCTCCCAGTTGGGTTGAGAAGAGCGTGACTGGGCCCTAGACAACAGGAAGGGGCAAAGAAGAGGTGCCTGTGAACAGGTAGAAGACAGAAGGAGCAGCAGAGAGATGCCAAGTGAGGGAGCTGTTGGAAGATTGAAGGCAAGCTGTTGGTGGTGAGTTCGATAGAAAACTGTTGCAGGGACTGGTGAAAGCTGGGGAACCCTGCTGAGCTGCAGGGAACCTTGTGAAGAACCCCCTAGGAATTCAGGGAAGAATTAGTGGGGCCAGCCTAAGTTAGGCCCAGAAGCAAGGGGTTGAATTTGAAGAGAGATGCAGGGGTGAGACTCAGACGAGGAGTCTCTGGGCAGCAAAAGGTTGTGGAGAGCCCTCTTGGAGGAGACCTGACCTGGGGCTAGGAGTAGGTTCCTGAGAACTCTCAGTTAGATGGTCTGGGGAGTGGGGCTAAAGGAACTGGGGCCATGTGCTTCATGACTCTCAGGTGGGTGACCTGGGGCTGTCTTGTCACATTGTTCCACGTTGGGGACTTGGGAGAACTGGTTTTACCATGAGGGATCTGTGAACTGTGGCTTTTTAGTGGATAAAAGGGTTAATTTGCTGTTGACAAGAGACCTTTACATGGGTTGCTAGAGGGGGAAACAGGCAGGACACACCGGTGTTGTCAAAATCAGCTCCGGAATGGCATCCATGTCAGGGTCACCATGAAAAGTTTGGCCCCAGAAGTAGGAATTCAAGACCCCTCCCATCAAGGAGGGAAGACTGACTAACGATGGGGCCACACTCACCACAGGGGCTGCATCCAGAGGCCACTCTAGGACACACTTGGAGGAGAGAGTGAGGAAGCTGGAGGAGAGAGTGGGGAAGGTAAAGCTGTGGATAGGAGTTCAGATGACACTGACAAAGCTGAGTTTCCAACAGAGCTCACCATACATGTAGGCAGGGAAACCATACATGTAGCTCCTCTCATCTCTCAGTGGGATTTGGGCACCCATCTCACCTCAGAAATCCCAGTCTCCAAATGCCTCTGAGGGGGCAAAAGTAAAAATTTCCTGATTCATTATTCAAGGACACAGCTCTGCCAGAGATACTTACAGAGGCTGTGAGCGGACAGTCTTGGGTGGTGGCCAGGAACACAGCTGGCTAAATGAGCTGTCACAAACACTGCTGTTTTCAAAGCCACCTAGGGGATTTGGATGCCCTGTTAGATTCCCATTCATCTTGATGGCATCTGAGTGCCCAAATCACATCGACAATAGCTTTGCAAATCTCAGCGTTAGCTCTTTGATCTCATGGTGATTTATTTGCAAAACTTTCACAGTTCTCTTCAACATGAAAAGAAGCATTCGGGGGTGGCAGGAAATGTTTGGAGGGAGGGGGCGACTCTGGCAATTAAGGAGGGAGTGATGAATGAGGCTTTCTTTTGGAGACCTGAGGGACCAGGAAGTTTTGCTTTTTAATTAATTTTTGCTGATGGTGGTGGTTTGCTTGAACGATTTATGGCTCTTTTGTTTTGTGGTGGGTTTATTGCTACAGATTATAGGGTTAGCTGATGTCAAGGATTCCTAGAGCCTTCCTTTCGTGGTGTTTGAAGCTAAAGAAATAACGCAGTGCAGTAAAAATAAGAGTTCAGCAAACAATGTGGGGCGAACAAATTTAAGCCTAGTGGGGTCCATGACCAGTCTGTGAGAGTCTGTGTGGATGGGAAGAGAGTGATACTTAAGTGGGGAGCACGAGATGGTGAGAACTTCCTGGGCTATGGAACTTCTATTCTCCTAGCAGATTCTGCCTCTGATCTCTCCCATCTCTGGATCCTTGAGATACATCACTTCATTCCCTTGCAAAGCAAAGCACTAAACTCAACTGCACAAGCACAGAGAAAAGCATGTAATTATTGAATAAACGTGGCAAGAATCAACCCAAGCACATCGCCTCCCTGAGTGAACAAAAGTGATGGTGCTCCTTGTTGGAAACCCCAGGACATGAGTGAACACAGCAATGACTCATTTGGAGGCCAGTAACTCTTCACTATGATGTTTGCAAGGAGCATGGGAAAAGGGACTGAAAGAAGCCAAAGATTCAAACTGGTGGTCATAGACACCTGGTTCAGATGGCTGTGCTGGGCGTGATGGGGCAGGGACAGTGATCCACAGTAGAGTTGGCTGAGATGCTGGAAACACTGCAATTCTGAGTACGTAATATCTTGCACCCACGTTGCACTGATGCAAAGGACCACACAATGGAGAAGCAAAGCTGTGAAATTCATCTAAGGACAAATCCGGCTCACCAAAGTGCCTGTGACATCAGTGGAAGTCAGACTGCTTCCTCATACATTATTCATAACAGATTATTCGCTCAGCTGTCTGCATAAGTGGCTGGATAGAGCCCTCCCGCCCATTGCAGTTAAGTCTCCGAACATGTGCTTTTGATAATCCTTCCCTATTTCTTTAGCAAACAGTAGTGCCTTATTACTTCTATAATGCTGCATCTAGCTGCAGACGTTACTATGCAGCATGCAAACTAAATTGACTATGAAGAACATATTTTGCAAGGTTTGAACTGCTGCGGAATAGATCTGCATCTATGATGCACTAGTTAAAACCCTGGCGGGTGGGAGAACTGGGTTTATTCATGATCGGATGATGCGTAATTAACTTGCAACTGTTGTCTTGCAAAATCTAAATTAAATCTTCACAGCCTGGATGAAGAAAACTCCCCACCAACTGCTTGCATGTAAATGTAAAGTAGCCAGGGAAAGAGGGTTTCAGAGTTAAAGCTGACAAAGGGCCTTGCTACCAATGAAGATCTCATTCCACAAAGCCTGCTTGAGAAAGGTCCCTGGTTCTGATCTCTGGGTGATAAGATGGATTCTTAGCCATTAGAAAGGGAAGCAAACTCAGGGGTTATGTTGGTCTGGCATTTCTGTACTGGAGCATCCTTAGGATATTGTAGTCTGCCCTTGCTTTGAAGACAGTGATGTAGTGGGAGTCAGACTCCCTCCTAATTTCTAGCCAGGGCTTTTGCACTCCATCAATGTGGGCAAGTCACAGGTCAGTTGCTTTGTGACTCCTTTTCTTCACCTTCAAAAAGAAATAATAGAAACTGTCTGGCTCACAGGAGTATTTACATCTTGACTATCCTAGCCTGGAAATACGTAGGGAGGAAACTAGTCCACAGTCCTGCAAGGAGAGTAATTTATCCTTCTCTCTTTTTTGTAAGGTGCAATGGTGCTGAGCACAGTATAAATCTATAGGTAGTGATAGTTTTGCCTAATAACAATATTAAAGTACTGCATTTATGTTAGTCGTCTCTTCCTGAAAGATCTCATACTGCTTCACAAACAATCATAGAGTCCTAGAAGATCAGGGCTGGAAGTCACCTCAGAAGGTCATCTAACCCAGCCCTCTGCTCACAACTGGACTAACCCCAACTAAATCACCCCAGCCAGGGCTTTGTCAAGCCACACTTTCAAAACTTCTAACAGTGGAAATTCCACTACCACCCACACAATCTAGATAGGAATCACTTAACTAAGCACTCATCTATTCAAATAGTCCATCTCGGGGGTGGAAAATGATGTCTGTTTAACAGCACACAGCAACATTACAGAACTGTATATGGCAGCAAGGCCAGATTCTGATCCTAGATGCACCAGTTTAACTCCATTGCTTTCGGAGGCTTTACTCTGGATTCATGACAGTGTAACTGGGTCAGTATCTGACCAAAGATGAAGCAGAATGCAATCTGCATTTGAAATAGATGTGCTAAGTACTAACCAGTCTGCAAGTGGGTACTGCTTCTTTAGAGCTCCATTCACTTCTATGGGCTTTGAATCAAGCCCTAATCATAGCCGATCATTTTATCCTGGTTAACTTATAGAGTTGTTTGAATCTTTCAAAAGTGTTGGCAAATAGTCGTTCAGGTTTTCAAAGAGCTTCAGCCCCTTATTATTTAATATTCAGCAATGTTCACATGAACCAGTTCATGTTCGCACAAGCATTTGGGGAAAATTGCTGTTCACGCCAGTACCAGAATCAGTGTGCACACAATGCTCTCCATATACGAAAAGTGCCCACGGTTCCGTTGTCATCAGTCACCATTTGTTCTTCAAACCAAAACCACATTGTAACTCTTGATCAGACAGTCAGGGAAAACGTGACTGAGGTAACCAATCACATACTATGAGAAACAAATGTCCAGTTGAACAGTTTCCAACCACAGCACATAAAACACATTCACAGAAATCAAGATCAGCTCCCCAAGAGGAAAAAGGCTAATTTATTCACAATGAATAATTCAGCTAGCTCCATTTATTACCCAGAACATAAACTAATCCCCCTCCAGATATCTCCTCCCAGTGACATCCATGTCAGTAATTTCTTTATAAGCAGTTTGTGTATAAAACATATGGCGTCAGTTAGCAATGGCAGGAAAGTGGAGGGGGGGGGGGATTACTTTAAAAGGACAGCACAATAAAAAATGAAAATCTGATCTGATGCCTCCTGGGGGAAAGTGCTTGCTTTGGGATGTATTTCTGGAGAACAAAGCCCTTAGGTTAATTAACATCTGTGCTCCCCAATCAAATGCTGAAACAGGAAAGTTGGCTGTACTCAATCAAGAGTCTTAAGTTCACCACTGGAATGCCAATACAGAGAGGCAAGCGACTTCACTTGTGTAACAAGTAATGAAGACAAGGGCCTTTGAGCAACATAGAATAAGACAATATTCATAATTAAGCCACCGTCTCTGTAAATTCCTAGATGTTCCTCCTGGCAGGGACATCTCAACTCTGAATTCATTTCCTGGCAGCATGGGAAGAAAGTTCCCCCTTCTTTAGCTGATCTTGCTGTTGATTTTTCTGTCTGGCCAAGCTATTTTTAACACTTGCCCTGAAATCAATAGGAACCCTCCATGAAGAACACTTACTAAAAAGCTTTTCCTGTCATTTCACATGATCTACAAATGACAGCATAACTCTACCTTCTCGGTCCTTTACACAACCAGCAGAGATACCCTCCCATGCTTTTAACACCTTCCCCACTGCTGCAGATTAGGCAGAGTCACTCAGTGGAACATCTTCAACTTTCTATTTGTTTCATTAGAATATACACTAATGAATCAATCACAAAAGTCCCCCCATTGATTAATGCTCAGTCTGTAACCATGGCAGCTGCATCTGTCTCTCTCTTTCCAGAAGCTTAAGCTGGCATGTGGTCATCTACCTGTAATTAAGTCATAACACAGTTTTGCTGTGGCAGAGGGACCTTCTCTAACCAGGCCTAAGAAACCAGGTTGGTCAGTCCTCCTTCCTCTCAGCACGGTGTAAGTAGGGCTATAGCAACACATTCTGCTAGTGCTACTCTGTATGAGTGTCGTCCAGGACCATTAGCCTCTGTTGATCTCTTGAGAGAGAGCTGCCCAAATGTACCATTATTGCACAGACACAGACATGTTTGGGAGCATGGTAAGTTTGGACTCAGACACATGTGGGAGATGCATAATTCTGCTGTGAAAAAATCCAATGTGCATGCAGCCATGTTTGTTATAAATGGCCCTGATAAAGGAGTTACACCCTGAATACCAAAATACCATTGTATGTACATTGTAGATGGGCTATTAATAGCTGTGCTAAGTGACTCAGGTCTGATTCCTGATGCTAGTCTGTTCTTCTCTGAGTCACCATAAATTGGTGCATCCAAATACACAGGAAAAACTACTACAGTGGCATTTTTGAAAGAAATGGCCTTGGAGTGGCACCAGTTTGAATTTCTTTTCATTCTGAATCAGGAAAAAAAAAACCAAACAAACCCAGCATTCCTAAACTTTCTGTGAAATGAAAACTCCCCAAAATTCCCATTTCAGACAGTCCAAACATTGTATTTCCATTAAGTTGGGTGGTTTGGTTTCAATGTGATAATTTCATTTAGCCTTTACATTGTGTTTAGTGTTTTATATTAATGTAGTATAGAAATTGATATTCTTCAATAAACATGTCAAAGGAAATTAACCAAAAGGAGTCTAATCAAAACTTTCTTCTCTCATGGAAATGAAATGGGAAAGCTGAAATGATTCTTTACAACTTTTACCTATTGGAAGTGTTGTCTAAATCAGTGGTTTTCAACCTTAGGGTCGGGACCCAGTACTGGGTCATGGCATCCCCTGCTATCACCACCAAAAGATTGGAATGCGTTGCTCAAAGATGTAATTGTTGGGTTGCAGAAATAAATGATTTTTTTCAACTTGGTCCCAAGAAGAAAAGTTTGAAAACCACTGATCTAAATCACTTTTCTCCACAACAGTTTGATTTCAACCCAATTTCATTTTTTAACAAACTGTTCTGCTTAATATTTTTTGACCATCTCTAATATCTCCATCAAAAGCTTACTTGCTGATATTGCATGATCTCCCAGCTGTAATTTGTAAGTTTATAACTATTAAATGAATGTAATTCAATGACTATGGGTGATCACTGGCAAGTGTGAATTGGTGAGGCAGTGTGCAGGATGTCTACCATTCCATGGAACGTGGATTCACCACTGAGTGTAAAAGAAAGACGGCCCCCTTCCTGAAAGGAATGACTGGGAGCAGGGAAATATTTGCGGCAGACTCTTCTTCTTGCCGCACTTAGTGCACACGAGCAGTTCAGTAACTGGACAGAGTGCTAGAGATCTGAAATGGAATTTGCATCCTGGCAAAGCAGTGTTGGTCCCTGCTGTGTGAAGCATCAGTCAGACTCCAGGGTGCCTTCTGTGTGAGTGTACACGGGCCTGGCATTTAATCACCCATGGCACACATTACACATGAACAGCAGTGGTATGGTGACACTGCCTGTCAGAGGGTCAGTATGGCACAAGTTCTGGCATCATCAAAGAATCCCTCTGCCTCGCTTTATCTGCCACTCTGATTTCTCTCTTGCACACAGAGCTTCCCTTCTCCTCCCAGCCATGTCAATTGCTTGTTCTTCCCTCCTGACTTGTACACATTTGGATTAGTGCTCAGATTAGTGATTCATGGCATTTGCTAGTTCCAGACATGACTATAGTAGGTGCTGTGCAAACTTCCCTTGCACTTTCTGCCAACCACCTCAGTTCTGATCTGGGCCACCGCTCCAACCATGAAACCCATGTTCAGTCTGCAGAACATTCTGCGATTGCCTCCCCACAGCTCTGCCAGTGATCTCACATGACTCCTGCAGAACCCTTTGTGATCTCTGCGTAAGCGTCATCAAAATCTGTCCAGACCTGAACAAGAACTGAACCCAGCTCTTAAGATGGCCAGCCACTCTACCTTCTAGTATGTTAAACACTGTCTATATTCTCCCTCATCTGGCACCATGCTGTGTGTGGAAGCTACGGAGCGAAACAAATTGCTGGTGTGTTTAATATGCAGTGATGATGTTTCATAGCTGGTTGGACCCTATCCTCTCAAAACAGACTGTCTGAAGGAAAATAAATTGTACAGGAAAGTTTTGCAGGCATGTACTCCCTTGGAGCTGTGATGTGAGCCAGGAGATGGCACCTATGCTAGGCTGTAGCTCTGGTATGGTCAACATCTACCACAGGGAAGTCAGCCTGGGTTTTGTTCACCAATCTGAAGACTGATGGCATAAAGGCAGCACTTGTTTTCTCTTGAGTCAGTGTTGCTTTTACGTGCCACAAATATGCTGTGTGATAAAGGCTTTGCTTAGTAAATACAGGGCTTTGAAGCGGGAGAATGCCTGTGTGATCATTTTTTGACCTGTGATTGGCTGGCAATGCTTGAATTGTTTGCACGTCGGGATTGTGAATGAATTTGGTGCTCCTGGCTGTGATCTTGATGCTTCTTAAGAGCAGAGAATGGGCAAAGGCTGGGCACTTCAATCCTGAATTCTAGGACTCCCTCATTCCACTGCTCTGCCAATGCAGCTGTGATACGCCTAGCATTCCAGATTTGGGCCCCCACCCAGATCTTCCATTGTCTCTCCGTCCTGACCTGAGACAACCCCAGCTATTCTACTGCCCAGTCTTCCAAAGGTGTGTGCCTATCTGTCACTGCAGCTGGAATTCTGCCTCTTGCGTGCACCTGCTTTCAAGCCTGTATAGAGACAAATGCATGTGTTGGAGGGAGGAACAAGAACTAGGAACCTAACCCTGTAAGGTGCTGAGAAATTTAGCTGTAGAGATGCATAACTGACCCACGTAGCACCAAATACCAGCATGAAGTCAGCCAGGGCAGCCCTGATATATCCCCAGAAAATCCAGAGACCTGATCCACTAGATACATGGGAAAGGTATGGTATGGCAGGTCAGGTATGAACACACACCCAAAATAATTCTTTGACAGTGACAGTGACTGTGTGGGCTTGCACCTACTGTGGTGGCCTTGAGCACCATCCCAATTGCCAAAGCACACTGGGGAGGGCTGCGAGGAAAGAAACAGGGTGGATCCAAGAAGAGTCAGGACAGGCTTCTCTGCTGCAGAGAACTGGGACTGGAATGAAATGTACATGGTGGCACCTCTGTGCTGCAAGTCCTCCTTCTCCTCCACCCAAAGGCTTCTGGGCTTATTGCCATTGGCTCCCTGGAGAGAGGGGAGGGTTTGGAGGAACGCTGGTGCTCAAGAGAACCTCACTCATTTTCCTCGGACCAGTGGTAGATTGGTGGCCCTGCCAAGAGCCTCCAGCTCTGCGCTGCACAATGGGTCTGTGGTTTCACACGCAGTTCATTTTGTGATGCCGTGAGGCAAAGCAGCAGAATCTTAACACAAAGTAGAGACTCAGACTGTTGGCAGGGCTACGAGCAGACACTGCCCATTAATTCAGCCAAGCTGAGGAGCCCCACGAGAACGCAGGAACTTATTGGCATCAGTCAGCTGACAGCCCTGCTGCTGCGCCTGGGGTTTATTGCTCACAGTCCAGGGTTCTAGCACCATGTTGCTCTGAGTGATGGGGCACAGAAAGATCCTGCCCCAAAGTTAGCCAGGCAAAGAGCTGGAATTAGGGCAGCTAAATCCATGAGACTTCTTTGAAACTCCCAGCCTGCACTCTCGGTGTAGCTCCATGTATAGAATGCAGTCCTACCGAAAAAGCCATTAGGAAAGGAAGGGTAAGGCCAACAGCTGAGATTCTAAGGAATAAATGGTACAGGGAGATGGGAGTGACATCCTAGGCAGATCTTTTCTATTGCTTTTGGAGCCACATTATAAGTTGCTCTGAGTTCAGCAAAAAAACTGAATGGCTGGAGCTCACCACTGGAGGGAGGCTGCAGGGAAAGGGTTAGGATCCCCACAGTTCCTAATCATTAGCCTAGTCTGTTTCCCTCAGCTGTAAGGTTTGGGTTGATGCTTCTCCCTGAAGCTCCATGAAGAGGACAGGTTGAGAAGAGAAGAGAAGAGAAGAGAAGAGAAACTGGCGAGATAGGAAGTGATAGCAAGAGAGCACTGCCTAGGGGAGTAACCAAGAGAATGGAACAGCTTACAGGCAGAGGGTCATTGGAGCAAATCGCTCCCCACTCCTCTGTGGGCCAGGAGACAGCTGGATCAGGAGTGTATATTTCTGCATCATGCTCACACGCTCCCCTTTGTAACAGGCGAACTTTCTCTTCATTGATTTTTCTGAGGGAGCCGCAAAGGAATGGGAAAAACCACAAACAATCAAGTCCCCCCAGGCTAGGAATCTCAGCACTATGGACAGCAGCTTGTAAATTAGCATAGCAGCTCTGAAGCTCACTGGGCCTGAATCTTGTGGGCGAGGGGGTGGGTAGGGGTATTGGAATGGACCTGTGTGCCTGTGCTGTCTGAACCATTCCTTCCAGTCTCTAGAGTGCCTTTTTAGAGCTGGACTGAACCAAAAGCCATGGGTCTGGTTTCCTACCATTCTTTTCATTTGCTTGCCCCACCCTACTTATGGGGTCCCTTCCATTCAAGGCAGGATCACAGGCATCCCTGTTCCTCTGAGCTTGGCTCAGTCTTTCCACTGTACCCAGAGGGTGTTTCCCCTCAGCACCCCCTTCTGTGTGTTCCTGTTGGCTTGTTACTGCTCTCACACCTCACTCCCAGGGGCTTGGTGTGCCCACTCTCCAACCTGGGAATGTGCTGCTAGATCTGCCTTGGGCCCATTTCCATATCACTCTTTCACTGTGGCCACCACCTAAGGTGCCCAGATGTCCCGATTTTATAGGGACAGTCCTGATATTCAGGGCTTTGGCTTATATAGGCACCTTTTACCCCCACCCCCTTCTCCCAATGTTCCACACTCATTCTCTGGTCCCCCTGGGCACCAACCTCCCATCAGAACAAGGGGCCCCTATAGTGGCAGTCACCCGTGAGCACCACCGGGAGGCATGAGCTGGCAATGCTGCTACCAAGCAGGACTGGGACTGTAATGGTCAGCCCCAGCGAACAACTTCACCCGCTCCAGCAAGGCCGGAGTTTTCAGGAGGGCTTGGCACCCATAATGTGGGTTTGTTTCCTCTTTGTGCAGTGGATCCAGACTGTGCACAACTGATCCATCTCTCCTGGTTACTATTTATTGATCAAAGGGAAGGGAAGCAAAAAAGCTGTGTTGTTTAGCAGGGCAGGGAAGGTACCTGAGGTGGCCCCCTCACAGCAAAATCCCTATAGATGGCTCCTCAGCATGGCACCAAGACGCTCCCTGCAGACTCAAACTCCAGAATTTTAAAAGCCACCGTGCAGTGCAAAACCAGCTGGGTAAACAGAGGAAAACTGCCCTAGGTGTCACAACACAGGGTTTTTTTTTCCATCAGTTGAATTGTGAGGACCTTTCATTCCAGTGTCATTCAGAGCTGTTTTTCTTTTTTCCTCGAAAGTCACATACCACCACCTGTGGTATTGGAGATAGAGCTCTGCCCTGTGAATTCAGTGTAATCATGATAGGGTGTATCTAACCTTCCTGCCCTGGCACTGGAGAGGGAACAGGCAGAGGGAGCTGGAGGGCTTAGACATGCTGCTCTTAATAATAGGCTCAAGAACGCTGAAGCTTGGAGAGGTTTTCAGACCAGAAGCTGAAATGAACAAGACAGGTAGATGCTCTGAAACAGATGGACAAAAGGAAATGAAGGACACAGAGAAGCTGGGCTGGAGTCCTGATAGGTGCAGAGAAGTGGAGCAAGAAACTAGTCAGGTGCATGAAAACCTAGATGCCCAAACAGACATCTGAGATAGCCCTAAAATCTCTAGTGTTACAGTAATTACTACATTGGGGACTGTTTCTGTCTGACCTTAGCTGCTGAACAACATATACCCTGAAGCATGAGGATTGGTAGCCCGTTAATTCTTTATCCTAGTGAGTATCATGGCAGAGGCTAGTCTTATTGATAGAAGTTGCAGCTCCTTGCTTGAGTCTCACTACGCTGTCCTGCAGCAGCAGTCCTGAGAGGCTACTTGCATTCTCCGTGACAAGGTATTTCCTTTCATCTCTTCCCTTTTCATTAAGTGCCACCTTGTATTAAAGGACAAGGGCACCTTTCTGGCCTGCTCTGAGCTGCTCATGATTCCTCCTCATTGTCCATGTCCCCATCATATTCCCTTCTTACCATTGTCCTCTCCCAGACCTTGGGAGGGGTCACTCTGACATTCAATGCAGCATTTACAAACTTACTTGCCTGCCTGGGGGGGGAATGTCTGCCTGGGAGCTCACATAATGCAATACTTTGGACACTTCTGGTTTGGCTTTGCTAATGTTTGAACAGTTTCTGGAGGTCACCCTTGCCGGAGGATGTCCTTGGTTGCTTCTGAAGGTGCTTACATAGGACTTTACACTCTGTATTAGGGGAAGAAAACACCCAATGAGACTCAAAGGATCCTGATTCACTTCTTCGGTGCTTTGCAGAAAATTCGAGGGAAATGTTCTGAATGATGCTGTCCCATCTGCTTTTAACATCCTGTGTCTATGCTTGTTCCTTTTCAATAATAACCTCATCAGAGAGATTCCAAAGGGGTAGCCGTGTTAGTCTATTGTAGAAACTATTGTAGAAAGACAACAGAGTCCTGTGGCACTTTTAAAGACTAACAGATTTATTAATCGCATGAGCTTTCGTGGGAGAAAATCCCACAACGTCAGATTTCTCCCACGAAAGCTCATGCGATTAATAAATCTGTTAGTCTTTAAAAGTGCCACAGGACTCTGTTGTCTTTCTACAATAGTCTCATCAGAGAGAGTGCAGACAGACTCTGCTTCTATTAGCCAGAGTCTGACTGACATCATTTCTCAACTCATGAGTTCTCCTGATTCCCCTTGGGAAATGGCTGCTAATCAGAAGCTAAAATATACATTTCTGGGTCACGTGCTCTGGAGTCAGTTGTGACTGAATGGGCGTACCAGACTGCACAACCGTGCACAAACAGCAACCTGCCAAGGTAATAATACACACAACCCCTAAGGGTTCTAAGAGGAAGTGACATCATTTGAGAGCAGGAAATTGCATCATGAGGGAATTAAAGATGTATAGGGAAGCAGCAGTGTACGGGGAAGACTCAATGCAGTGAAAATGTCTAATTACTCTTCCTGGACAATAGCTGTCATGGCAGATGTTGACATTTGCCAAAAGGTCAAGATCACAAAGCCAAAGGGAGAGGATAATAAGGCAGCTGCGATCAAAGCACTGTAGTCATTAATCAGCTAATTCCCCAAACATCCACATGAGCCTACTTCACTGTAGGGAAAAGGAGAGGTTAAATGGCCTGCTTGAAGCCACACAATGTTCAGATTATAGCACAACATTTCATAGGTTCTAGCTCCATGTCCAGTCTCCTAAACCTGGGGTTCTCAATCTAAGGGTTGTGACCACCGTGTTCTTCCCATATTACTAAGGGTAAGGAGGTTCCTAGCTAATGGGAAGGGGAAAATCCTGTTATGGGGGAATCCTGGTATGGATATGACCATTCTAATCCACCCTCCTTCTCAGAAGTGAGCTGTGATTGACGATGGGGTGCATGTGGGTGTGATCATGTGCAGAGGTTATTGGGTCATTCAAATATATACCATTGGTTGTGTGTGACTCAACCTGGTTTGAAAGTACCCAAAGGTCCCAACTTCTGAGACCTAGAGAGAGAGAAGACTGAATGTCAGAGGGTTTCTGTTCAATGGAGTATGCAGCAGGTACCAATGGTCTTGGCAGGAATACAGGACATAGTGATGGATCTATATGATGAGGCTTTTCAAAAAGAGAATTTTGTGTTTAAAAAACTACTACTACCCCGGCTGAGATTCCCGGGACAGAGGTGTTAGAACAAGGGCAGTGACTCATGGCAAGCATTTCTGCAGGAGGAAGCAGATGGAGGGTTTAGAGTGTCACCTGAAAGCACCGCCCCTTGAAGCTGTATTCTTCTCATTGTGTGCTCACTCTAATTGCAATAACTAGACCTCACTGATTAGATTGGATCCTGTCACGGGGCACACTCACTGCTGAGGGGCTTCCTAGTGCCCTTGTCTGGGGATTAGCTCCAATCAGGTCCAATGCCCCTTTCTTAGTACTGAGGGGTGTCTCTCGAGATGCCCCTTCTTCATGACTCAGTCCTCCAGCCAGGTCATTCTAGCCCTCAACTTCTGGGGTATCAAAATCCCATTGGATAACTGTCCCAGGCAGCCTTCAGCTCCACTGCCCAATCTGCACTACTTCCCTACTGCCTGGCAGAGAATCTGGGTTTCCCTATTCTAGGTTCCAGTCCAGGGATCCCGTGTCTAGCAATTGTGGTCTGCTTTCTCTCAGACCTTGTTGCTCTTTCCCTGGACTCCTTTCTACATCTCTTGGCTCCCCCATCTCTGGGTGTACCAGCCCAAACTCCCTCCCCCAAGAAGTAACTTCAGACTGCTTAATTCCATAGCCCTGATACCCTCCCTTCTCCCAATGAATGACTGCAGGCTCCTTCCTCTGCAGCCCTCTTCAGCTTCCAGTTTCCTAGCTTCAGACTAACCCCACCTGATCCTTCTTAGCTGGGCTCCATCTTCAATCAGCTATTCAGGCCCAGACCCTCCCACAGGGGTAGCCTATCAGGTAAATTGACTTCACTTCACCTGGTTTGCCTTGAGTGGGGGTGGACACCCCATCACAGGGCCCTCTGGTGCAAGGTGCTGTATAAGTATATAGTGGAAGATGGCCCCTGCCTCAAAGAGCTTATGGTCTAAATACATATGATGGACAAAGGGTGGAATGGGGAAATAGCGGCAGAGAGCAGTGAAGTGGCTTACCCAAGGTCACCAAGTAGATCAGTGGCTGAGTTATGAGTAGAACCCAGCTTACCTGACTCTGCAGTATAAAATGGGAAATGCATTATGTCTGAACTTCACAGCCTTCCCATTCAGCTTTGTCTGATTATTATTAGTAGTAGTAATATTTTCCATTATGTTTCATTTGAGGAAAATACTGGCATTCTCCAAAGGCCGCAATAATAAAAATCCAAATCTCCAAAGATGTTAACCAAAGACTAATCAACCAACTAGATCAAGGGTCTGCTTTATATTGACTCTGAGCTCAAATCCCTTTAAGGGTCCACTTTTATTAAAACTATTTACTTTTTCCCAAAAGTACAATTTATAGATTGAATTAATTCTTACCACTTTTCTACATCGAGAAAAGTAAGCAAGGGGGCAAGAAATAAAAAGCCAATCCTGAGTATTGTACTGGTAAATAAGAAATTAGAAAATGAATAGTCTGTTCACATAGGACCTGCTCTAAAGCCCCCTGAGTTCAGTGGAAAGATCCCATTGGTGTCCATGGATTTTGGTTGAGACCCATGAAGATGTAAGGACACATCCTCAGCCTCTGTAAATTGTCATGGCCCTCTTAAAGTCAATGGAGGTGTCACAGATGATGCCAGTTGAAGAGCTGCCCCATAAAGTGGGATTTTTGACAGCTCCCACCATTGGCCTCAGTGGGTACATCTACACAGGGATAAAACCCTGCGGCACGGATGCAGCTGGCGTGAGTCATGGGGTCCCAGAGCTTTACCTTCAACCTAAGCCCGTCTCAACAGCAATTTTTCCACCTCAGGTCATGAGCCACTTGAGCCTGAGTCTGCTGACCCGGGCCATCAGTGGGTTTTTTTATCCCTGTGTAGACATACCCAATTTGTCTTCAATGAGATCAGGTCAATGCTGAGTGGTTTGGAAACCCTACCATAAGTGGGGATCAGTGGCACAGCTGGTGTAGTATAGCTGCACTGAATTAAAAAATCAGCCATAAATGAAAGGGATGGTTGTTTAGTTCATCACAATAGGAGAATAAGGGCTACATTAGTTCACTGACCCATATCGGTTCAGAGCCCCATGTGCAAGAAGGGCAATGGGTCAGGGAACCAGTCTAGCCTGCTGCTTTCCCCTTTTATACCAGCCTCTGCACAAGAAAAGCCTAACATGGCTAATGTGGTCATTAAATGAAGAAACAAGTGGAGCTACAGTTTACGTATTTAATAGGCTTCCAGTGTGTTTCTGATTGTAAAGTGTTCACTGAAGTATCATGCCAGCTCCCCATGGTTTGAGGGGGTGGAGGATGGCATGCATCAGGTTTGAAGATTTCAAATAGAGTCTTTTGTTTTAGTTACCTGAGTCCAAAAAGAATCTTCAGTACTTATTGCTGCTTGATAAGTAGGTTATGATTGTCCCTCGTGCCCCCATCAGGATCAGGGCCCTCTTATGCTGGATCTAGACAGGATCTTTCCCTGCGGAATTTACAGTCTGTGAAATTCTACAATGCAACTTTATATGCTAATAAAAATATTTATCGTCTGTATAGTGCTTTAAAGCACTGTCAGAAGATTAACTAATTAATCTCAGCACATCCCTAGTGAATGGGGAAGCACTTCTACTGAAAGAATTTGACACAAAAGAAGGATACCTGATTTACCTAGGGATATATAGCAAGGCAGGGTTGAATTCAGAGACGCATCCAGGGCCCTGTCTACATGGGAAAGTTGCACTAGTTTAACTTAAATTGGTTTTAAACCCATTTAGTTAAAAGAGTGCAAATACCTGTGTGAGCACTCTAATTCCAATTTATTTTGGTTTGTCTTAAATATGTCCCCAATCAATTTAAAATAATCTCTAATAAACCCATTTTAAATGAAATTAAGAATGTACACATGGGCTTGCACTGGTTTAACTAAATGGGTTTAAACCCTGATTTAATGTTTTATCATGAGGGGTACATGCAGGAATAATAATCCAGATTAAATTATGGTGTGGTTTGAAAGTGAATTAGTTAAACCATATTAAACCTCAGTGTAAATACTCTTATTCACAATTAAAGTGGATTTAATTTATATTAGTTTTCTTTGGAAGCAAATTAAACTAAGTCAAATTAATATCACTTTAATTCTGAAGCAGTGTCCACAAAACTGTTTTAATTTGATTTAGTAAATCCACTTTCAATCCCTACCTTTGGTTAATTTGAATTAATTTTCTTGAGTGTCCCCATATACCCAAGACTTAAATTAAGAGAGTACAATTTTCCTACATAGACAAGGCCTACATGAGTTGAGTAGAATCTAAACAGCTATAATCCATCACTTTTTTGGCCACCTCATCACATCTACTCAGCTGCTCTTAGCCTTCAATAGACTCACACTTACTGTATGTATGTAATTAATGTCCTACCTCTTTGTCACCGTAAATCCAGTCAACAGAGTCTAATGGAGTCTGAGTCTGTATAATGTACACCTCTAGGGCCAGAAGAGAGAGGCATAGCATGAAAAGCAACGAAGAGGATGTGGCAGTAGATTACATTACAGTAAAATAACTTGCACCCCTACTTTAATTTATAGCTTCTTCTAGAATCTTGCTCCTTCTAGTTCTGTCCCTCACACCCCTGGGAGTAGGTATAATTAGGTCTAAGGACTCTAACACTGTGAGTTTAAACTAGTTGGAGTGTGGAGCTGGTCCTAATCTGAACATCGCCTTCAGTGCAGAGGATTGACTAGAAGATATCTCAAGGTCCCTTCCAGGCCTATTCTTTTCAGTGTGTAAACTACAACATTTTAGACCCCTCTGCATTCACAGGGCCAGAATCCGAAGTGCTCCACAAGAGAAGATGTAAATTACAAACGGTAGGGGGTGCGTCTTAGCAGAAGTAATTTACAAAAGAACCATGAGAAGGTGTAAATTACACCGGTTTAGAATCCATTAGTGTCTCCTCTGAATTTGGTCCCCATTGTCCAAGCCAGCATTCAAATGCCTAGCTCCCAATCCCACACTCAAACCCCTGCTTCCCGCCTTGCAGGTGGTACCCGTCAGAAATGCATTTTCTAATGCTTTGCAGAAGTTAGCAGCAGGGGAGGTGAGGGAGGCAGCAGATGAGTCTGAAAAGAGGTTGGCAGTCAATGAGGAGCAAAGATGGAGGGAGGTTTCTGCAGAGGAGAAGGCGCTTTCTCCTGCAGTGAGAGAGGTTGTGAACAGGGATGGGAAATACGCAAAGTAATTGAATATGTATTATTTTTGCCTTCAGAAAGCTAGCTAAATGAATTGCTTTCAGAATTCTGTATTTACTTATACACATTCACTTCTGGACTGAGAGCGTGCATATGAAATTTTAGCTGGCAGGGTAATTTGGGGGAAAAGAAGTCATTTGAGAAGGAAAATGCCACCCTCGCCAGAACTACAGCACTGCCAGCCTGATTCTCTAATGTTGGCATAGGCCGCTTGACGACAACCTTTTATCTTCCACTCTGCAATTCCTGCTTGTTATGTGTTTCAGAGAGACACTCCGTAGTGCTGGCTGATGTATACAGCTTCGCCTGAGCAGTGGCTACGGACCACACCATATGGATCTCAGATGACACGATAATAATTCCGAATGCAGCGTAGCAGCCTGAAATAAAATCAGTCACTGAGCTCAATTATCATTTCATGCATATGCAATGAGGAGACATGTCCTGCGCTGCACAAAGGAAATTGTATATTCAATGCGGTCCACCCACATGTTAATTGCATCACTTAACACTGTGTAGGCAGCCCTGATCCCCTCCCTTCTCTGCCCCTCCTCTTCCCAAATATCATTCCTTTGCTACATGAGTAAAGCTTGAATGGGCAACCTTCTGGGCTCAGCCCCCCCTTTCCCCCCCACTAGTATCTATAACACTGACACAAGAAAAGAGCAACAAATGGCAGATGAAATGGAGTAGAGTGGCATAAAAAGAATCAAAGCAGCTCCTGGTCGTGGGATTGATCACTTGTAGATGGCAGGGGGAAGCACTAAATGGCCAAATCAGATCTGAATCCATGGGTGTCCTAATAAAGAATGTCAGGTCGACCCATCTGGGCTTTGGATAACTACGTGTTGTCATATCTGGATATTTGATGGCCTTCAGGCAGCTACCTTTGCAGTTGTGTGTAGTTTTCTTTAATAGTCTCTGGCTGTTTCTTTTGCACCTGATGTAATAATGGAGCATATGTATGTGTGGACACCAAATATTGTCCAGATGGCTGGACTGATACTTAGCTCTTAGACTATGTTCCACTTCTTTACCACCTTTCATCTAGTGATCCAAAAACATATTTCAGATATTAATTAATCCTCACAATGGCTTCTGCTGTACTGTGGGAGGAATGTTTTGCAATAACCATTTTCCAGATGAAGACATTGAGGCACAGAAAAGTCTTGCTTAAAGTCAGAGTGTGACAGTAACAAAAGAGGGAATCTGGGATGGCTGGCTCCTGGATCATGGCAGGAGAGAACCCTTAAATAAACTATATGACCAGCATTCTGAGCTCAGATTTGTGCTGTGCCAGGCAGTACCTGAACTTAAGATCATTATAACGGCATTGTCCTACAAGAGGGGCGCAATGGGAGCTTGAAATCTAGACTGGATTATAACATGTGAGCATATGAGGAAAAATGCAAAGCCAAGGTGAGACCCAGATCGTTGGTCCCAGGACAAGTCCCAAATGGGAATGTGGTTTATTTCCTACTGGTGGTTTAGATGCAGCTGTGCTCTGATAACAGAGCAGCTATTCTCATGGGATTTCAGCCTCCCAGGGTGCAGCTCTTCTCAGGAAAGCTGATTTCATGAGCTTTCCGTCATGTAAGATGGCAAAAATCTCCCAGGCAAGAGCTAAGCAGATTCTTTAAAAAATATATATTTTTTCCAAGCATTTTTTCAAATAAAATCCACACATTTGCTTTCCAGGTGCCGTTGTACGTATGGAATGCTGCAAGGCTTGTACAATGGGAAAGTTTTATGAAAACTGCATGAATAAATCTTTACGTGAGTGTTCACATCATTCACAAGTGTTTCCGTGGGCACCTCGAAAGCTCCTTGTGGGACTGGAAGTCATTCACTCAGGAAGCACAATGTCATGTGACTTAGATGACCAACCACACAGTGCAAGGAGGACATTAGGAATAGCAATAGCCACAGAGTGCAGTGAGGCAGGTGCCACCCTCAGGCTAAAACTTTCCATCAATCATGCTTCGCTAGCTTTGAATAAGAAACACATTCATAAGTATCAGCGTCTGTCCACAGAGCATTCACCAAGGGACAAAAGGGACAAACTCATCCAGTAAATTTCTCCCTGCAAATTATTCACCCAGCTTTGCTCACAGTAGCAGCTGAAATTAGATGCAAAGCTGGAATTGCCAGGAAGGTTCTGTACTCACCCTCCGAATCCTTCTCATGGCATCATATTGAGCTGAGGGCATGAATGAGGCTCAGCCCTTCCCGTCTATCATGTTGTTTGCCAGAATGGCAAACAGAATAGTTATGTGTCCATAACATAACATTTTTATAAGGACCCATTGTTGGCCTATAGCTCAGCTCGCAACCTGGAGGATCAGCGGCCTGTTTTTCATTGGGCCCCTCCCCTTTGACATATTAAAACTCCACTGGTGCTGACACAGCACTCAGCATCATTGCACCCTGGCCAAGTATGGTCCTTAGGAAAGGTCTTGCAAAAGTCGGCCAGATTTTCAGAAAAGCTCACAATTTTGCATGCTGCACCCATTTAAAAATGTATGGGTCACCCAGTGAGCTGCAAGGTGCTGGCCACTTCTGGAAATCTGGCTCTGATTCTGGGCACTGAACACTCGGGAAATCTGGCCATGCACTCTTCAAAGAGCCCCAGCCCCATCCATGTACCTTCAGCCCAGACCTGAATGCGGAACCCTAGCTTACACCCAGTCCAAATTGGCAGCCTGCTCAGCAATTCTCTTGCTGAGACCAGGATCCCAGGAGGCAGCATGCGTGATAAATCTACCGCTCCTTGGCATCACTGTTCTTCCATGATCTCGTTCTCATGCAAGGGGCATATTCAGCACCAGTGACATTCATCGCTGGCCAGCTGAGAGCATAAGGACGATGCTCCCTTGTTCATGTCGGGAGGACACATTTTTCAAGGCCATGTTTC
Source organism: Pelusios castaneus (assembly GCA_007922175.1). Lineage (NCBI taxonomy): Eukaryota > Metazoa > Chordata > Testudines > Pelomedusidae > Pelusios > Pelusios castaneus. Next base: position 651,988 of record ML685808.1, read on the forward strand.
TATTTTAATGGCCAATCGTAGGAAGTTGGTTCTAAACCAGTGGCCAGGGCAGCAGTGGGAGGATGTGATGCAGTCATGAAAACTGGAACTGAGATTAATCAAGAGAGGGAGAGAGAGAGGTGGCAGAGTCAGACACTATTTATCACTGCCCAGGAGAGACAGACACTGCCTGAGTGGATGAAGGATTTTGCTGGAGTGGAGGAGATCAGGAAGGAACTGTCAGTAGCAGCCAGAGGCCATGGCAAATCTCATGGCTAGTGTGAAATGAGTTTGGTGGTCTCAGCCCAGGTCCTAGTGGACATGAGATGAGCATCTTCCAAGCTGGCACTAATTAACGCTGGCAGGCTTAGAAGCAAGGCTAAGGATTGAATGGGCCATGGGCTCCTGGAGAATAGGCCCCACCCTGTTCCATGAAGAGATGGCATGGAGGCCTAGTCTACACTGGGGGGCTAAGTCGACAGGAGATATGCAATCTACATGCCGCTGAATGCGTCTCTCCCGTAGACTTAGTTACTCCTACTTACCGCGCTGTCTTCACTCAGTGCCGTTGACCGGAAGCGCTCTCCAGTTTACACAACCTTACTCAACTTGGACCGAAGCAGTTTTTTCAGTGTAGACAAGGCCTTAGCCTGCAGGATTAGCAAACCCTTTCACATGCATGGAGTTTGTTGCCGTGGAATGGGAATGTAAACTAGACCCAAAGCATCTCACTGGTGTCAGAGACTCGGCATGGCTGCTGTTGGAGATGCTCTCTTTTGGCTCACCTGCTGGAATAGCTGCCTGTGGCCATGAAGATTCTGTTTCATATCCCCTGGAGGGACCAGGCCCTGTGATCATGCGGCTAGAATAACACACACCTGTGAATTTAAACACTATTTAAGATAAACTCCCTCATTTCATTGCTGTGAGGCAACAATCCAGGTCATGCACTGAACCAGATGAACTTCCCTTTGAACAGGCTTTCCAGTCCCCAAGCTTTCAAGAGGTCCTTCAGTGGGAAGCTGCTCAACACCTGGCTGATAAAAGTAAATTAAGGAGGGCAGATAGTCTTCTCGTTAAGGGTGCTGAATCTTGGCACTAAGGTGGAAGGATATTGACGTTTGTTCATATTCCAATTCAAAACGAAACCTGAAAATGTTGAAATGTTCAGCAAAAGACAATATCCAACCCCCTCCCTCCCATGTTTCCTTTTGACAAAAATAATTTGTTTAGAGTTTCACTTTTTCAATTATTTCATTTGCTATATGTTATTTATTATAGCATTATTTTATTTATCTATTAATATATATAGTAATGCAGACTTCTAAAAATTTGAAACAAAAAGTCATTTCAAATGAGAAAGAATCAAAACGTTTCATTTGGAGAACGTCAACCTGGGACAATTCACCCTAGTCAAAACGTGTTCCCCTTTTTTTTCTCCAAGTCAAAATTTCAGAAGAATCAACCTGATTTTTTATATGGACAGAACTGCGTTTTCCAATGGAAAACTGTTGCATCAAAGTTTTTTCCAGCCTGCTGTGCTCAAGAGACCCGGTGTCAGTTCATAGTTCTGCCACAGACTCCTTGTGTGATCTTCAGCGAGTCAGTTATATCGCTCTGTGCCTCAGTTTCCCATCTGTAAAATGGGGATAATTATGTAAACCCCCTGCTTCCACTCTTTGTCTGTCTTGTCCTTTTAGAATGTAAGCTCTCCATGGTAGTGACTGTCTCTTACTAAATGGATGCATAATATCTATCATCCTATGTATCCATAGCACCTCAACTGGTACCTGTAATGTAATAGCTAATAGTAACAGGGACCGCTCAATCCAGCTGGCTGCCTTCATCTTCTGTCTGACTCAGTGGGCCCAAGACCCTGCACTCTGGGCTTCGGGAGCAGAGTGATGTATGTCTGTTCCAAGCTAGCTAATTCCTCTCAGTAGGACATGCCCTCTTGTCTCTTTTGGCAGGAATATACCATTGATATCTTCTTTGCTCAGACCTGGTATGATCGACGCCTTCGCTTTAACAGTACCCTCAAAGTCCTCACTCTGAACACTAACATGGTGAGCCGCATCTGGATCCCAGACACCTTTTTCAGGAACTCAAAGCGGGCCGACTCTCACTGGATAACCACGCCCAACCAGCTGCTCAGGATCTGGAATGATGGCAAGGTGCTCTACACACTCCGGTACGTCTGCAACTGCAAAGCAGCTCAGTGAGCCCTGCAGCTTTGGGGAGGCTATGCTAGAGCACAGAGGTGATGAAGCAGTCTGGTCAGAATGCAAGAGGTTCTTAGGTGCAGGGCTACCATCCAGCAGAGAGGATGCACTGGAATTCTGTGCTGGGGATTCCCTGGTGTGAGTGGAGGTTTCACAGTTAGACAGAGATATCAAAGAACATTCCCATCCCAAATCTGGATGAAAAGCCAAAATCACAAACATTTTTGTAAATCAAAAATCCTTGGGGGAGGGCAAAAAGGGGGTCTCATTCTTTTGCAATGGTTTGTTTTGGTTTTGACCATTTATTTTTTGTGTACTCCATAGTTTACATTTCTAAATGAAAAGTCATTTCAAACTGGAAATGTTTGTTTCTATACTGTTGAAATGTTTTTACAAAAAAAAAAAATTTTAAGTTTCAAAAAAGTTTCAAAAAAATTACAAACCTTTTTTCAAGGAAAAGAATTCAATGAACCTGACAGTTTCCTATGAACAATTTCAGTTTTGACAACTCAGCATTTTCTGACCAAAAAAACTGTTTTGCCAGAAAATTCCCAAGTGGGTTTATTTACACAGCTGTGTGTGAAGTCAGAATAACCTCAACTGATGCTGAGTCTTTTATCTCACTTCCAGGCTGACCATAGAGGCTGAATGTCTACTCCAACTGCAGAATTTTCCAATGGACACTCACTCCTGCCCGCTGGTTTTCTCTAGTTGTGAGTATCACTGTCTTAGATACAGTTTAAGGAGGAAACTCAATAGGCCCAAACCTTGTACTAGGGAGAATAGACTGTCTTAGGTGCATGTTAAATCAGACTCTATATTCCTGTAGCACTGAGTTTCTCCCAGACAGCACCACCAGCAGACCTCAACCATGTCCTGGGACATCCTTCTGCTCCTAGGACAAGATTCTCTGCTACACTATATTTTTGCTCAGTGCAATAATGCGAGATAAAGGAAAAGGGTATGGGAAGCCATCTTTGGGAAATGGTTATGCTCCCTCACTATCTAACCAGCCTTGGAGGAGCTTAGAGTAGACCGGAGGTCACCATAGGACGATCTGCCAACAGAAGGTAGCTAAAGCACAGGGTTCTCCAGCCAGGAGCTGTGCCAGAAGATGGGGTAGGTAGCCCAGCTGTGATGACTCAGTGAGGATTCCCGCAAGCCAGGGGAATCCCCAACAGGGGAGATAAGCTGTATCCCATGCTCTTTGGCCAACAGGTTGACACAAAGGGGACCTATCAGGACAGAGATCCTGGAGCTGATTCTCTATGGATTTATCTATACTGCAAAAATACACCCGCAGTAGTGTAGGTCTCAGAGCCTGGATCTGAAGACTTGGGGTTGCCAGGATCATGGGGCAGCACTAAAAATAGCCACGTAGATGTTCTGGCTCAGGCTGTAGCTTGGGCGTGACCCCATCCCTCCCTGGGCTTTAGAGTCCGAGCTCCCTCTCCACGGCTATTTATAGCACTGCAGCACCAGCCTAAGTCTTGTGTCCGGCACTCTGAGGCTCACTGCTGCATAGTTTTTTGGCTGTGTAGACGCAACCTATGGCTATGTCAGCGCGGTACACTAAGATTGGCTCCGTGGGACCCGGGCTAGTGTGGTCTGTGTTTCTAAACCCATGCGTGAACACCCATGCTCAAAACTGGGTTTACAATTGCTGGTCCTGCATCTCCCAGCCGTGCTAATGCGTCCGTCCCGTGGTCTGCAGACCTGACGCTTATCTGCGGTGCAAGCTGCGTCCACACTGCACAGTAACAGGTCCTATCCCCAAATCACTGCAGGACTCAGGCTCCACCCCACCCCCTATCAGGGTCTAGGATTTGGGTCCTGAGTGCTGGCTTACCTGAGCCAGCCTGACTTGTGTATGGATGGAAGTGGGGCTTGCACTCAAATCTGAGTCAGCGTACACTGTGGATATACCCTCTCTTTGTTTGTTTGTTCTCCACCGTGGGTGGCACTCACGGTCCCTGCTATTCACTGGGCTCCACCAGTAACTCAGCTTAGAGCCTCACATCACGTTTTATGTCTTTAGCATCAGAAACTGCAACGCAGAGATGATCTTCAGAACCTCCAGCCCCATCTCCCTGCCACTGACCTGATACAGGCCGCATGGCTCTGAGCTGCTCAGGAGGGAAACAAGATGTAGAGGAGACACAGTCATTCCTCCCTTCCTCCCCCCTCATTCTTTGCTAATTAACAGTACACGCCATACATGCTCAGCAATTAATTAGAAACAGGCTCTCCCCATCTCCCCTCCCCCAAGGAGCGATCGTACAGGTGTCAGGATTCCTGCTTCAAAACAAGTTTGACATTTCGTTTTGGAAATACAGCGAAGCCTGCGAGACGCAGCCACTGCCTCAAGGTGCAGCTGCTGGGGAACCATTTCTGCTCTCCAGAGATACGCTGAGGCTGGCGGAGGGGGGGGGGGATTGGGGGGGGCAGAGATGCATCAGAGCGGACACCAGGACTAGCTCAGTGTCACCAGGCAAAGCTGTTATGTGCATTGGGGTAAGCATCATCAGTGTTAATCCCAGCTTCAGCTGTCAACACTGGGATTGTAGCAATGCAGCAATACTGGTTACTGGCTATGGATGGCTGAGGTTGGGGCTCACCCCAGTGTGAACAAGGCCTTAGGGCATTTTGTTCATCAGCAAAACATCTCCATGTAGTTCCAGTAATGTTTTACCATTACCCATTTCCCAGCTGGCTGCAGACAGCCCTGGGGCAGCTCTGGGTGGACAGCAAAGGTTCCCTTTAAAAGCCACCTGATCTGATCAGATAGTGGGGTTTGAGCTTCTCCAGTCCCACAAGAGAAATTGCATTCGATAGCACTCTTACATCAGAGTCATTTCCTAAGCTGCTGGGGGCTGCCAATGAAGAATGAGACCATCCCACTCTCAGTGTTTTGAGTCACCTATAACAAAGGAGTTGGCTGTAGGGCCAGGTGATCTCATCTGGATACAGAGTGGAAATCAGGAGGCAGCCCTAAGGCCTGAGTTTTATCAGAAGTAAGCAGATGAACCTATCTCCTACTTTGGGGTCTGATCAGCCTTCAGTTCCAGTTCAGCTAGATCTGAACTATCAGCCAAGAGGTCTTATGGGACTTCTGCCTGCAACACGGCTCCTTCTCAGGCTTCGGAGGTGTGTCATCTGTCAAGGTCTCTCCAGGGACTGCTTGCTGAAAGGCAATGGGAGAGAGAAAGCACATGAGCCCAAGTGAATTGTGCCAGGCACGCTCTGAACTCCGGTGTGGCATGGAGCCAAGAGCCAGCCGAGCTTTGACAGCAGTCCCTTAAGCCAGCCGTTGGCCGTTAATTAAAGCCTAGCCTCGCTCTTTGATCCAGCTAACTTGCTGTTGATGCGCTGCTCATTAGGGGCGTTTGTCTGACACTGTTGCCTGCCAGCTGCAAAGCTGCGGCGCTGCCTCACACAAGAGAGTTGCAGCTGCCTCTCCGATCACACTGGAATGGCTGATCCAGGGGGGCAGGGAATCGCACTCAGATTCCCAGCAAGGCATGGGAAGACTGAGCCCACATGCCCTGCGTTACCCAGAAAGGAAATGCAGAGGAGATCCCTATTCCCTCAAGCCCGCTATGCCACATCTCCCCAAGGTTTGTGTGGCAGTTAATTTCTTAACTACATTTAAGTATGATTGAAAGTGATCGACTCAGTCCTGTGGCCTAGAGCCCTGACCAAGTGTCTTCCAGTGCTGACATTGCTCCCCATTGCTGATATGCCCCACCCCTTCCCTTCCCATTCTTAGATCAGCTTAGCTCTGCTGGTGCTCCTCCATGCCACCTGCTAGTCCACACCTGTCCCTTCACACCAGTTCTTCAAAGCACCTCACTCCAGGTTGACACACCTGCTATTCCACCCAGTTCTTCCTGTGCATCTCAGCCCTGAGCTGCAGCAATCCGTTATAGCGTCTAATCCGCTACTAGTGCTTAGCTGAGTTCAGCCACATCTCAAAATGCTTTACAGAGGCACTCTCATTATCCCCATTTTACAGATGTGGAAATGGAGGCACAGTGAGGGAAAATAACTCCTCTAAGTGACCCAGTAAAATGGGGGCAGGTCTAGGAATTGAATGCAGGTCTTCTGAGTTGTAATTCAGTGCCCTAACCCCTAGGCCACACTGCCTCCCTGCAGTAAACGTCTCAATATTTCTCATTCCTATCCTGAAGCACTCTCTGCTAGGCCATATCATCTCCCATGCAGCAGTACCAATGCACCAGGAGCCAAACCAATTGTGGGTTCCACACCACATAACTCCACAAGTGTCAGGGCTTGGATCCCACCCCTTAGGCTGGAGAAGGAATCCACTGCTCTACATTTACCACTTACAGGGAATGGTAGTCACTTGTCACATCTTCGTGAAGGGCTGTGGAGGTCTACGGGGCAAGATCTCACAGACATGGGGCTATGAGGAACAAGACTATCAGAATGGCTCAGTGGATTCTTGCAATGTATAGATGGGGGAACAGGGCCTGAAATAATCACAGCAGAGATGAGTGAGTGGCATAGATGTTCAAATAAACCAAACATTTGTGTTAATGGAAAGGGCTAAAACCTTGTTGTCTGTAGGGTGTCCAGGGTGGATTGAGGAGTGTTGGGTCAGCAGTGATGGACCATGCCAGCAAAGATCGAAGGCTGGGGAGGAGGCAGTGTAAAAGGACTGGAACAACAGACAGGGAAGTTTGGACACTTAATAGGCACATAGAACCTTAGTTGGTGTAAAGTGACATTGCTCTTTTGACTTCCATGTAGGTACACTGATTTATACCAGCTCACAAGCCAAATGTTTAGTTTCACTGTCATCTGTGAGTTACTGCTTGCCTGTCCTGCCTCTAGGTTATAAGCACTCTGGGGACCATAGCTAGGTATTGAAAAGCACTTAAGAGCTCAGTTCCCCTTGGCCTCTATGCCCTGTATTACACAGGAGGTCAGACTCATTAATTATCTTGGCCTTTGGGTCAATGAGCATCCCAGCCCAGGTCTTCTTGTGCATTTGCAAAGAGCTTAGAACAACGGGCTCCCAACAATGAGCAGGGCCTTTGGCATCACCACAGTAGAAATAAGAACTAGCAATACTAATATATCACAGTGGGCCAAGTTGTCTCAAAAGCAGATGGTACCACAGACACATGCAAGGTCCTTATTTCTGCCCAAGGTGTCATGGCAATTCACCCATTGTCTTTGTTCCCTTGGCCCACCTCCAGATGGCTACCCAAGGGAGGAGATCATCTACCGCTGGCGGCGTTACTCCATTGAAGTCTCAGACCAGCGCACCTGGCGGCTTTACCAGTTTGACTTCACGGGCCTGAGGAACACGTCAGAAGTTCTCAGGACAGGGGCTGGTAAGGCAACCCAACCCAACAGAAACACTGCTGTGGTACAAGGGGAGGCGGGTCTCCTCAATTTCAGAGAGCATGTACACATGCTTGGGAAGGACGGAATGGCTAGAGGATAGGCAGAAAGCACCAGATAGGGAGGGTTACAGCAGGCAGCAGTAAAGCCTAAGATGGGTGTAGTTACAGGCAACTTAAAGGGAGATGTGCTCACTATAACACATGGATCAGGGCAGCTCAGAGACCAGGTGTAGCTAGGCATAGTATGGGAAATGACAGAGGCACAGTATGTCCCCCTGCAGCCTAAGAATGGGGCAGAGCAGAGAGAGGACCCAGCTAGAGACAGCGAGGGAGGAAAGGGAATGGAGATAAAGAGCGTGGGTAGAGATAGCTTGAGGGCCAGGCAGAAGGGGAGTCAATGGCTAGAAAAGGAAAGAGTCATTGAAAAGGAGGGCCTTGTTTCAGGCCAGCGTCCATTTTGGAGCCATTACAGAGTGTAACTGTCCTGGCTGAAGCCAGAGGGATAACATGATGCTAGCCCATCTTGAGGTATCTGCAGGACAGGCAGGCCAATGGAATACCATGCAGACACCACTGTTGGTCTTCAGTGCAGCTGCGCGACATACCCAAACTGAACCCAGGTTCCACTGAACGGCCATCACGCAGTGTGATAAGTGTATGAATGCACATGGGTTGCGTTGCATTATGGGAACGATGCTAAGCAAGCTGTTGAAGGTGAAGACAACTATGGTGGCTAATGGCTGGAACGAGAAAAGGGATATCAGGATTTCTGAGTTTTACTCCTTGCCCTGCTATGAATGCACTGTGACTTTGGGCAAGTCATCACTGTTCACCTCTCTGTAAACAGGGGGTAATATGTGTGAGGGTGTGAAGTGCAAAGATTTGTAAGTTAGTGTCTCAGGAAGGACAACAGGATAGTACAGAATGACAGGATGCGAATGAAAACTTGGAATTCCATGTTGGCTGTGTTTATACACAAGCCAGAGCTGAGCCTGATATATTCCTACGTGCTGGAGCTTCTCACAACAGAAACCTTGCATGAATGTGAACCAACTTTGCAGTGCAAATATCACTGGGGAATGGAGAATCTTCAGCCCCAGCTCTTCCAAGGCATCAGTGGCTTTAGTGATGTCATCAAAGAACAAAGAATCCCCAGACTGACCCTACCTGCACCCCCAATCATCAGCTTCACTGAAATCACCAGGGAAACTGGAAATCCTCTGTCACCCCCAGTCTCTAATGCTACCAAGCTGGGCTGCCCCCATTCAGCTTAGAATCATAGAATAATAGGGATGGAAGGGACCTCACAAGGTCATTTAGTCCAACCCCCTGCTAAAAAGCAGGACCACTCCCACTAAATCACCCCAGCCAGGGTTTTGTCTAACCGGGCCTTAAAAATGTCCAAACATGGAGATTCTACCACCTCCCTAGGTAGCCCATTCCAATGCTTCACCACCCTCCTAGTGAGAAAGTTTTCCTAATATCCAACCTCGAACTCTCCAGCTGTAATTTGAAACCATTGCTCCTTGTTCTGTCCTCTGTTACCATTGAGAACAGCCTAGCTCCCTCCTCTTTGGAGCACCCCTTCAAGTAGTTGAAGGTTGCTATCAAATCCCCCCTCGGTCTTCTCTTCTGTAGACTAAATAAGCCTACTTCCTTCATTCTCTCCTCATAAGTCATGTGCCCCAGCCCCCTAATCATTTTTGTTGCCCTCCGCTCCCTTTCTAATTTATCCACATCCTTTCTGTAGTGGGGAGCCCAAAACTGGACACAGTATTCCAGATGCGGCCTGACCAGTGTCAAATAGAGGGGAATTATCACATCCCTCCATCTGCTGGCAATACTCCTACTGATGCTTCAAGAATGCAATCTCTCTTATATTCATTACGGGCTTCCATTGTCCTAGGAGTAATAGATTTCAGTACCACGGCTGGCTCCTCTCTGTGACTGGAAAAGGCCTGAGAGCGGAGGTTGAGACTCCTGCCTGGCCAGAGACCACAAGTGAACAGAGAAAAGGCCGAGCACAGAGGGGAGCATCTGTGACAGGCAACTATTAGCTGCGTGAAGAAAGTGCCCCAGCTGGGATTAACTACTGTCTGCAAACAGGCTGCTGCCACACTGGGGCATGCTGAATGGCGGAGCAGCAACAGAAGATGAGTGTGAGTGAGCTGGGGAGCTTGCAGTGAAGGAGATGAGAATTCCCCAGCTATGCCTCAGAAGGCTGCCACAGAGGCCTGGCACTCAGGAAAGCCCAACTTGAGCACCACCATTGAGGAGCATCCACCCCTAGGAGAAGGGGGAAAACAGTTAACTCCTCAACATGTGCTGCGTTGGCAGAGCATGACTGCTGTAGGATCACTGGCAAGATGTGATGTGAGGGGATGCCTAGGAGAGGGACAACATGATGATTGAATCCCCCCCTTGCGCTGGAAGAGGGCACAGGCTCTCTGAGAAAAGGAAATCAGCCCTGCAAAGGGGAGCGGTGGGTGAGGGTGTTGAGATGCACAAGAGAGAAAGCCCTCAGGACTGGACCTTAAGAATCAAAGCGCAGCAGTACAGAGGAAATCTAAGTCTGTATAATCATGAAGAGTAATCCTGTTTAGTCCACGAAGGAGAGCTGGAAATGGCGCATTTTAAACGCCAGGATGGTATGGTGCTTATTAGAGCCAGCATCAAACAGCACGTGGAGATAGAACTGCTTTCCCACCCTAGAAGCAAATGGTTTCTCCAGGATCAGACCTTTGCAGAAGCAGGAGAGAAGAATCCATTTGAGAGAAATACACATAAGGCACTGCCACATCTCTTGTGCTTACAGACGTAAAACCTGCCCACTGGGGGAGCTGACTGCACTATGACAATGGAAATGGGCCCATCAAAAGAAACCTCTTTTCTGGTTGAAATCAGCTGGCCAGGGAATCATGCACATTTATTAAAACATCAAAAAAGCTCAGATTTATGCCAACAAACGATCAGACACCAAAGTCAGCAGCTTGGCAGTTGAAGGCAAAGGGATTAAAGATGGAGAGAGACTGAGCGTCAAACAGACAAAAGTGGTACCGGCCCACCCAATGAGAACAGAGTCCAGGGCCCCTGGGTAGGGGCTGTGCACACATGCATGTCCCACAATGTCACCCATGAAATGGATCTGACCATCTCAGTGGCTGCTTGCAAGAGGGATGCTAGCCGGATGTTAAATCATCTTAGACAGACAAAACCAAGCCCTGAATTATATGGGTTTCACCTTCTTGCCAGGGGATGTTGGGAAGGCCAAATGTATAACTGGGTTCGGAAAAGAACTAGACAAGTTTGTGATGAACAGATCCATCAATGGCTATTATCCAAGATGGTCAAGGATGCAACCCCATGCCTAGGCTGATGTTGTCACAGCCAGAAGCTGGGAAGGGAAAATGGGGTGACTTACTCCATAATTGCCTTGAGCTGAACACTCCCCATGAAGCTCTAGTAAGGGACAGTATCAGAAACAGACACGAGGCTAGACGGGCCATTGTCTGACCCAGTATGGCAGCTCTTACTGTCATAACTTCTGTCCTCCTCTGCTCAAATGCCTAGCGTCCCATCCTTCTCCTCACCATAGACCTTTCACCCCCAGACCTCCTCTGTGCCCCACATTGGGAGGGTCTGGCTCAGTCCCCTCACCCTCCCTTGCCCCACATAATGAACGGCTTGCTTGAATTTGTTGCACCAAGCCACCATGGAGCTTTCTGCTCAGCATCCTTGCAGGTGACACCTAGACTGCCTCTGCACCCCCACCTGGATGCATTGTTAACAGGCTGAATCTTTGAGCCATTCTAATTCATTGCAGTCAAAGGAAGCGATGCCTGGTTAATGTGGGCATAACGGGGCAATGATGCTATGGCGCCTTAGCACTGTGATGCTGCCTAAAGACTGAGTCTTTAGGAGTAAAATGCCATCCCTGCCCAGAGCTGTTTACATGCTAAAGGAGAGGCGACCACTCAGCCCAGCCCGAGACATGAGGAGCCAAAGCACAAGAAAGGAATGACATGGAAGTGGCTGGTGGGCAGGCTCCCAAGGCCGAAAGGGTTTTCAGGAGAGACTTGAAGATGGAGGAGGGGAAACTTCAGCAGCAGAGCTAGGAGTCAGGGATCAGTGTGCTGGTGTGTGGGACCAGTACATAAATATGTCAGCAAACTAGTTTCATCTTTATGGAACAGAGCGTGTGACAAAAGAGGCTAATAGCTGTCAATAAACAGTATTGGATCAGGAGTAAAATTACAGGCTACCTGAGTTAGGAGACAGAGTTCCAATTGAAAAGAGATGTTGAATGGGTCCTACTTTACTGTCTCTCAGCCCCGCCTGTGTCTTCTCCTTGCTTCCTTGTCTTCTCTGTGGTGAGTTGCATAAGGCTGTGTGTAGTCACACATGCACACACAAGGGTATAGTGGCAGAAGAAAGGAGGAGAGGCAGTAGATGGAGGTGCAGGAGACTGGGAGCCTCGCTGTAGCTGTGCCAAACTAGACATTTGACGTGTGAACTTTCACAGCTGGCCGTAGTGGTGATACAGTGAGTTTTACCTCAAATGGCTCCAATAAGCTTGAGTCTTCGAGGTCCTGGCTCTCTTGCAAAGCAGTCAGTGGCACCTTCAGGATCTCTGCTTGTTCCCAAACTTGCCACTTGAACACAAAAGTCCCCTGGGTCCTCAGGCTAAATGTTGTGTAGCAAGGAAAAGGAAATGATGTTCTGTATGAAGGGGAATTTGGTCACTACTGAGTTATAACCAAGGCCCAGTAGTTAGGGCTCTACTTCGTGACTTCTAATTCCTGCTCTGCTCCAATCTCTGCAGGACTTTGGACAAGTCACTTTGTGTCTCAGTTTTCCAGCTGTAGAATGGGGTCATGGTTCTCTACCTCACCTGGGTCCTGTGTAGCTAAATACATTAATGATTGTGAGGGACTTGGACTCTATAGTCCTGGGGGATGGATAGGCAGAGATAAGGAGTAAAGGGGTGAGTAATGAACTCCACCTCCTGATATGCTGACTTGTCTGCCTCTTTGTGCCCTTCTCCTAGGGGACTATATGGTCATGACCGTTTCCTTTGATCTGAGCAGGCGGATGGGCTATTTTGCTATTCAGACCTATATCCCCTGCATCCTGACTGTAGTTTTGTCCTGGGTTTCCTTCTGGATCAAGAGAGACTCCACACCGGCCAGGACTTCTTTGGGTAAGGCAAACAGGACTGAATCTCTGGCAGTTGTTGTCCCAGTAGAGGTGTGTGCACCCTTCAGGTGGGGCACAATTTCCAACGTGTCTAAATGACTCAGGAGGGCTAGTGAAAATTAGTAAGACTTTGGCTGCTGAGGCAAGTGGATTTAGGCCTCTCACTTCCACTGATTTCAAAGGGAGTTAGTTTTCTAAGTACCTTGGAGGCTCTGTGACTCAGATGCTTTTGAACATGTTACCCATCATCCTAGGTGCTAGATCAACTCATTTGTAATGTTCCACCCTTGACACAGGCTTGAGAGCAAGAAAGTGCTGGGACAGCAGTTCTGCTAGAGGTAGCTAGTGGGGAATTTGCAGAACATGATAGGCTGCTGCTCATGAGCCTGTGAGAAACCCTGGCACTTGTTCTCCTCCAAACCAGTGAGAACATGACACACGCACATGCTGGAGGGAAAGTGCTAGATCACTTAGGATTTGCCTCTCGCACCACTTCAGCAGCCCCAGTCCTCCTGCGACAGGGGTGAGTTGTGTATCTAACAAAAAGTGACTTCCTAAGAGCACAGATCCGTGTTGTTGTAGCAGCAGGAAAATTGCATTGGTGTATCTGGAAGAGCTCCTACTTTTTACCAGTCAGGGTTCCAGCCTGACACTGGGCTTGGATAAGGGGTTGTGGCTCACATGCATGCAGATGTGCATGCACACACGAGTGCAAGGTGAGCAGAGGTTGTCTAGGTTTGCTCACCCTCCCCAGCTAGCTCTTTAACTGGGAATGAAGCATATTTTAATACTTTGGTTGGGAACAATGGTAATCTTCATGGAGGGTCCCATGACGTGTCCACTCTATGAGGACTTTCTCCTGGTGTAGTGGTAGGTAGTGGTTAGAGATCTAGCAGGCCTTCTTCACTTCTACCTCTTCTGAGTGCATTTCCAGAATCTTAACGTTATTTGTATTCTGCAATATGCTGTGCAGTTTGAGTTTTCTTCCCCTCCCCATACTCGCTTTCACCTGGACTGCTGAGAACATCATCAGGCCTGTGAGATCTCCTTTGAAAATGGAGATACCATTATCATTGGACAAACTGGATGCTTTCACAGTATCTGTGATTCCACCTACTCTCCCACTTAAAAATAAAAAAGGCAGGGCAGGGGGGAGTTTAATGTTAGTTTCATTGGAGGGAGAGATCAATTGCATTCAAAGCCCCCCAAAAAATAAATGTTCCTGGCAGGGGAAAAAGCATCAGTGCTGTAAAGTACATTCCAAAGGCAGGTTTCCACAACTGGATTTACCAAGGTGGGGGCTCTCCCATTGGGATGCTGAGTTTCTGGATGTCAGAAGTAAAGCATTTTCTCTGCGTCCTTGCTGGTGCCCATAAAAATAATCCTAAATGTATTTAAAGCCAGACCCAGCCTACATGACATCGAGTGGCATTTGAAAAATCTGCTAAGTCATACCCCAGATGGCAATGCACACACAATAGGAAAATGTATTAGGTTGAAATCCACTTATATTTTGTGCCACCTCAGCAGGATGGATAGGGTAGGTGTGAAGATCACTTTGGCTTCGCAGTGGAGAAGGCAGGGTATGCAGAGTGTCCATTCCAGAAACCTCTGTATCCCCCATGCAGCATTCTGACTACTACTACTGCCCCTGGGTGCTATCTTCAGAAAAGGCAATATCCACATTTGCTCTTTGTGAATAGGCTAGAGGATCCCATCTATGAGCTATAGCCCCATTTAAGAGTTTGAGCCAAACCACATTAGAGTCAAAGAAAAGATATCCACGGACTCACTCGGCTTTGGATTGGGCTCTAACTACATAGGCCAAACTCATCCTGGATGTCAATTCACTGATACCATTGGAGTGAAAAGATTTTAGCCCATACCTTAATTAACTCCTATCAGAAACACACCATTGTTTTTGACAGGAATTTCACAGGTTCAGCCAAGAATCTCACAATTGGTCCTCCATTGCCAGGGCCTTTATTCTACCAACCCAGACTCATTTGGGGCATTAAAGGGTAACCCATTAGCTAGAAAAATGACATTGCTACCACCTGTTGCTCACCAGATAGCAGCCCAGCACAGCGTGGATATAGATGTATGAGTGAGGCAGTTTTTCTATATCATGTACTGTTTGAACATTTTCAGGCATCCCATCTAAAGAAATCATATATTGTAGTTAGAAGGTTTTTGCTAATTTTGCTCAAAATTAGAGTGTTTCTATGAGTTCTCTGAATTTATAAGGTAACTATGTACTCAAAATAGTACTGGTTGGGAAAGTCTGGGAACTATTTAACCCCAGGTCATATATTTTATGCATTTTTTTCCCTGGGCTACTTTGCCTTCAGTTAAAACAAAAGTCTGTAGTCACATGACAGCATGAGCCAGTTTGCACCGTGCAATACATCAATACATTGGTCATTATTTGTAGAATGGACTGATGTGAGAAAAGTTTTTTTTCTGTTTGCTGTTCTTCTGAAGTTATGCAGATAATAAAACCCCTACCCCCTAATTACAAAACACATATTTTTGATGTTATCTGCTTGGCTGAACACATATGCCTAAAGCACACTTCGTACAACTGTAATTATCTTCTTACTCTCCCTGAGTACAATGAATCTATGTAAACTACTTATATAACAGTGATGATTCTTAGTAGAAGGCCGGTAGAGTGTCCTGTATGAATATATCATGCAAATAACAAAGTATAACCATGTACTCTTATGTAACCCCTACATATAACTATGAGCTACTGCCTGTCTAATCCAACGCCCCTTCAAGCTATATTTACTCATAAAATAGTCACAGTAATTTGACGACACTTGAAACATTTCTATTCCCCCCACAGACTCTCTCTGATGTGTTTGCTATGCCGTTGCGACACTCATCACTCACAGTTGTCTACATCCCAGCACACCACATCTTCCCTGTGGCATTTGCATTTCCTTGGTGCACAACTTCTCTCACAGTCACAACACACAAAGATGAGGCTGGCTTCTGGAGAAGGTAGAAGCACCATCATTTTAGGAACAAGATGCCCCATGCTATCCATTATCCATCTGTTGTTGACAGGAGACATTTGAAAATACCCAACTGTTGCATGAGTCCGTATGTAGGACTGATAATTTGCACTTTCAGGGGCTGCTGCTGGCAGTTCCTCACTCGTTTTGTTCTTCTTAGGAAACAACTCATAGCACATGCTATCCAGAGCTGTACTGTGGTAAGAAACAAACAAGATAGCAGCAGATCATAGGCTGCTGACTCTGAAAAAGATGCAGTTGAGTTGGGCTACAGTTACCTGCTTTCAGATCTACTGATACAGAACAAATGCTATGTGATTCACGGGCAGCTGGATTCTTCATGAACTTTCTGGTTAGTCCTGGGCTGTCCATGGAAAGGAATGGTCCTAATTTGTAAAGCCATCAACAAGCAAAGATGTAGCCAGCTCCGACTCCTGTGTCATCTTTAGGCCAGGTCTACACTACGGTGCTAAGTCGGTGGGACATACGTAATCTGCATTCCACGGAATACGTATCTCCCATCAACTTAGTTAATTCTACTTACCACAGTGTCCTCACTCGGCTCCATCGACTTGCAGCACTCTCCAGTCAATGCAGCCTTACTCCACTTCAGGGGGTGGAGTAATTACATCGATTTGAGAGCGCTTCTGGGATTGACTGAGCGGGTCTAGACTACCTGCTCATTGGATCCCACTGTGTCAGGCCTCAATGCAGTTTTCTGAGTTTAGACTAAGCCTGACTGTGTGACCATGTCTGAGTGTTTCTGCTCTTTGCCCTCACAGCTGCTCACAAAGTAGGTAACGCAAGCAGGCTTATAAATGACAACGTATCACCACCACCCCAGAGTCCCTGTGAAGACCTGGGACACAAGTGTTAAGATGATATGCTTGGTCCATTTTGCAGGCAAACAGCACTGTGACTGTTAGGGAGATGAAAACAGGCATGGTCGGTTCATACTACAGACACATCACTGAGACCAAAAGAGCAGAGCATGCCACAAAGTCAGGGTGGGGAACTCACAATAGACTCCATCTGTGCAGGTCACAGCTTCCCACCCAAGACCAGGGTGCGGCCTGGAGAATAAGCCAACTCAATGAAGCCGTAGACCAGAGCCCTGGGACTGTGGGTGTCCAAATGGGCATGTATGATCAGCATCCTGGAGTGCCTCTCTCCCCACACTCCTACTGCTTGTGCGCAGGAGAAAAGAGCTCAAAACTCCTTCTGTACCCAGTTCTCTGGGTGCTCAGCTGCTGTTCCCAGCCAGCTTCTTTTTTCCTCGTACGCCTGAAAAATGGAGCTAGCATCATATCCACTCTCAGTAAGAATGCCAGCATAAGACACAAGGCTGTGCACAGCTTCATAATCACTGTGTGCTTAAGAATGAATATCTTCCTTCAGACATCACCAATTCTGAAATAGAATTCCTCTACCCCAAGAATAGAGCAATATCTTGGGAACACAGATTCAATCTCTGGGTCCAAGCTCCACAGTAGAACCCTGTTTTCTCTGAGTGCTTGCTTTGCATCAAGCACATGCATATATCTGCTTCCCCATGATATGCCTTGAGTTCTGGTATTGCAGAACGATTGACGGGCGCCACTTCCACTGCTCATGTGATGGCATGAAACCCACCAGCAAGGCATGCTTAATGACCAAGAGAGAATCTATGTTCATACATCATGATCCAGTCACTGAAGAGAAAGTCTACAATGTTGGATTTAGGCCTGGGGTACACGGCCACCGGCGTCGATGGGAGATATGCAAGCTATGTAATGAAACTTTTGTATCTCCACTCAACTTACTAGCTTTCACTTACCGCAGCATCTCCACTGTTCTGTGTTTAGTGAAATTAAAGTATTTTAATGAATTACATGGTATAAACAAGCTCAGACTTTTATGTGTCTGCAGATTTTTGCTTTGCCCAATGGCAAAAAAAGTACAGGAAATGCATAAAATACATCATCTGAAACTAAATATTTCCCAGGTTTCTGAAACAGGACTATTTTGAGTACATAGTTACATTATCAATTGGACTTAGAAGCTTTCTGCTAACTTTGGGCAAAATTAGACTGTGATGCTTCAAAATGATTTGGACAAACTGGTGAAATGGTCTGAGGTAAATAGAATGAAATTCAATGAACACAAGTGCAAAGTATTCCACTTAGAAAGGAACAATCCATTGCACACTTACAAACTAGGCAATGACTGCCTTGGAATGAGTACTGTGGAAGGGGATCTGAGTGTCATAGTTGACCACAAGTTAAATATGAGTCAACAGTGTAACACTGTTGCAAAAAAAAGCAAACACCATTCTGTGATGTATTGACAGGATTATTATAAGTAAGACACAAGATGTAATTCTTCCGCTCTACTCTGCCCTGATTAGGCCTCAACTGGAGTATTGTGTCCAGTTCTGAGCCCCTCATTTCAGGAAAGATGTGGTCAAATTGGAGAAAATCCAGAGACGAGCAACATGTATGATTAAATTTCTGGAGCACTTGACTTATGAGAGAAGGTTGAAAGAGCTGGGTTTGTTTAGTCTGGAAAAGAGGAGACATCATAACAGTTTTCAAGAACCTAAAAGGTTCCTACGAGGCAAAGGGAGAAAAATTGCTCTCTTTAGCCGCCGATGATAGGACAAGAAGCAATGGGCTTAAACTATGGCAAGGGAGGTTTAGGTTGAACATTAGTAAAAGATTTCTAATGGTCAGGGTGCTTAACCACTGAATAAGTTGCCTAGGCAAGTTATGGAATCTCTATCATTGGAAGTTTTTAAGAGCAGGTTAGACAAACACCTGTCAGGGATGGCTTAAGAGGGTACTTGGTCCTGCCATGAGTGCAGGGGACTGGACTTGATGACCTCTCATAATTTCTTCCAGTTTCTATTATTCTGTGGTTCTAAGTTATGGCCCTAGGTGTCTCACGCTGCATAGTCAGACACAGAGGCATGCCTAATCAGTTGCTCCCTCTTGGAAGTGTTGGCCCTTGCTTCTAGAGGCAGAAATGTTGAATGTTAAGTCTATAGAGCAGGTTGACCCCCCATCTATTATGCCTTCCTTTTACTGGTAAACTGAGCATATTTGGCATGGGAATCCCAATAGGCAAGGAACCCCACAGGACCATTTCTGTAGCAACTCTTTTCAGAATAGAATCAGACTTCACATGCTCACCTATACCACTATCCCCTCAACAGTCCACTCCCTTCCTCACCAGCTAGTCAGAACTCCCTGGCTCCATTTGAGAGCCAGGGAAAGAGGAATGCTGTGAAGCTACTGGGAAATCTAGCACCGATGGCTTAGGGAGGAAGGGGACAATCGGTAATGTTATACATAAACAGCTGGCACCTCTTCATGGCTTTGCCACTTCTGACAGCTGTCTGGGCTCTTTCAGGTATCACCACAGTGCTCACCATGACCACCTTGAGCACCATCTCCCGCAAGCATCTTCCCAGAGTCTCCTACATCACTGCCATGGACCTCTTTGTTTCTGTGTGTTTCATCTTTGTCTTTGCTGCTCTCATGGAGTACGCCACACTCAACTACCTGGTGGGAAACAAGAAACCACCGGAGCACAACAGCAAGAAATCCAGACTGGTAGGAGGGGATGGGGAACTCATGTAGCTATATCCTGAGGCCACCACCATGTGGAAGTGCTTAGGAACGTCACTGTCCTGCCTGCACAGGCAGCTGCAGTGTTCTCTGGCTGCTGGCCAGTGATATACTGTATTCATAAGGCATAATGGTGCAAAGCTTGTTCTCACACTATGTTGTTATGGGGTGCAGTTCTGCGGAGCGCCAGAGAACAGGAAACATGCTGCAACAGACTAGGAGGGAAGGAGACTAAGAGGCTGAGCGCTAGAGACTGTAGGTGTCAGAGGGGCTGGCAAACCCCTGGAGGGGGGTGAGGCTTGAAAAGGCAGAGCTCCAGGAACCACAGGTGTCAGGGAAATGGCAGTGCCCTTCAGGGTACTCAAGGGCAGTTGTTGAGTATGGTCGTATTAAATATAGCTATTGTCACATGCCTTTCACTGGGCTTTGCTTATGTTCACAGGAGGCGCAATCAGCACACCAGCCAATCCTGCCTATCTGACCTTAAAGAGAATTTTACCCCAAGTTCCTAGGCGGCATGAGGCTGAAGAGCTGAATTCCGGCTCTAACCTGAAAGCGCTCACTGACGGAGAGGAGCTATGTTGAAGACACATTCTCCCTCCAAGGGCAAGCAGTTCTAATCACAGCACTGCCCCGCTTCCCTCCAGTGGCAAATGTGGAAGTGTGATGGCAATCAGAGAATGTGTCTGGGCAGCAACCTGTGCTCCCAGCCCGCAGCCAGGCTCAGTAGGAGTGTGATGGGTAGGGAAGCTGAGAAAAGCACCGATGGTGTGGGGCATGGCATGGCAGAAACACAGCTGGAGGATTAGCACTACTCAGACCCATTCCAATGATACCCCAGGGAACTGAATTACAGTCAGATGGGATATTGGAACTCCAGTATCCCACACTGAGCTATGCCCAGGATATGGCAGGGGACTGACTTATGGCCAGGTGCAGGGTTTGTTGTCTGGGCAAACGAGGTTTCATTTTTACTTGATCTCTGATGTATTCTCTTCCTTGTTCTAGCCACCTGCCAACACCCATGTGATGCCCTCGTTCACCACAATCAATATCAACAACATCATGCACTGGCCTCCTGAGGTAGAGGAGGAGGAGGAGGAGGAGCCTGGCTCCTCCTGCCTAGAAGGGAAGGAATGCGAGAGGTTTTTTTGCTGCATCGAGGACTGTCAGACAGGGACGTGGCGGGAGGGCCGCATTCGGATTCACATCTCCCGCCTGGACTCCTACTCCAGAGTTTTCTTCCCCACTGCTTTCCTGCTCTTCAACATTGTCTATTGGATCGCCTATCTCTATCTCTAGCTGTTCCCCACCTTTGCTAAAATAAACTAGATGCCAGCAAGATTTGCAAAAAAAGATAATGGTGTCACTTCTCATTTTAGTCATTCATTACTTTTCACATTGCCCAATCTTAACCCCTTCTTGCCATTCTGAGTGGAAACAGCAAGGGGTGGGGAGAACGTGGTCAAACTCTGAGGAAAACCAGGCTGTTATCATACAGGAAATTTTCATGGGAAAATTTCTGGTTTTCATAAAAAATACAAACCTGAACATTTTCTCCATTTTCAATGAAGGCCAAATAATTCCATGGAAAATGTTGACGGAAGTGAATTTTTTTTTCAGGAAATCAAATAAATTCCCTGACCAACTCTACTCCTGAGCCAGCTTCTGTTGGCATAGATCCTGATGAAGGACCACAGAAAGGTCCAGCAGTGCTGGAGGTGGGGAAGGAGAAAATGCTTGCATCCTCCCTTCCATCAGGAGCCAGTGCTGTCCAAATATAGATGGTACTGGCCAAAAAGGATGCATGGCCATTGACAAGGGAAGGACAAGAGCATCCCCATAGCAGCTTCTACCAGCAATAGGGCTACAGGGCTCTCACTGTAGCCCACGGGTGTCCCCTGCTGTAGAAGATGACAGAGACAGCAATGGAGACTTTCCCTCTCTCTTGTCAGTCTATGAAGCAATGTATTTGTAAAGTTTGAAATAAGTCGGTGAGGATCCAGCTACGCTACAAATACAATCCTATCAAGAGCCCTTTTACATCACGGTTGCATTCCATACAGTAGATGGGATTTTAGCTACATTTCATGCTGTAAGCCAATCCCCTAACTCTGCTTTATTTGTAGTGTAGACAGGCTCTGACTTTTTAGTGCTGCTTCAGGGGTGCAAATTGTGGTCCCAATTCTATGGTCCTCACTCAGAGAATAGTACCTGACTCTACAATCATCCTCTTGAAACTCATGGAGCTTCTCCTGGAGTGAGGTACTACTCAGCCTGAGTAAGGGCAGCAGAATCTGGCCCTGGTGGATTTAATGTAACGAGTGTAAAAGGTCCTTTGGGGGGGCAATTGCAACTCAAACAGATTTGTTCTAAATAGTTAGGATTCAGAAAGCAAATTTAAACCGTAAGAAGATTTAGGGGAAAATAAAGGCGCCACCTACTCTATGACACTACCACCCCTTTTCTGGTGAGTGGCTCCCACGAAGGGGAGGAACAACACAATAGCATCCACAAGCGCCAGCTCAGGTACACTGAGCAGCCCTTAGCCAAGTCAAGTGTGGGGATGCATTTCCTTGCTCCCTCATCACTACAGAACTTAGGTAGCCACGTAACTTGTGGGAGGGGTGCAATCTAGCCCTTAGGAGGGTTGAGGAACTGTGCCATTCAGTACTAAGCATGAGTAGCAGAGAAACAGAGGCCTGGATCTTCTAGTTCAGTAAGCTGGTGCTGCCCCTTTCGAACCCGCTCAGCCCCTGTCCCAGCACGCCGTTTGCTGAAAGTGACTTCCCATTCAGAAGTAAATTAAAAGTAAATCTTTTATAATAAGCATGTTTGAGAAATAAGTGTCAGTTGAAAGGCTTGTCCCAAGAAAGGAGACAACAGCTGCAAGGAGAGTAGATGGACATGGCTTATAGGACAGCCACAAGGGATGTATATTCGTTGAAAGCAAATTTGATCTGGTTTAAAGATGGATTTTGACACTTTTGAATGTGATGTGAATAATGATGTGTCATGTTTAATTAATTCATAAATATACCCTTACCTTGGTTCCAGGGGAACTCAAAGAGAGCCTAATTAAGGCTACAATAGTACACCACTTGGCTAAGTACAACTTAATAGGGTCAAATCTGCACAGCTTTTGGAAGGGAAAATTATGCCTGGCTAACCTGTTAGAGCTCTTTGAAATGCTGAATAAATCAGGAGATAAAGGTTTCCTAGCAGACATCATTTACTTGGATTTTTCCAAAGGGTTTTATGACTATGGAGCCATATTGTTTAGGGTGGTACAAGGGGATTCGAATTAGAAGAAAATCATGTAGGAAAAAGATGTCAGAGAAAAAGGATTTAAAAAAAAAAAAGCTTCCTGATGAGTTCTATTCAGCCATGGAACAGACTCCTGAATAGGGGTGAAGCCTCACTTGACGTAATAAAACCAGCGGTGCAGTTGGGGGTAAACGTGAGTAACCTGCTTCTGCCCACTTCTCACTGGGCACATATGTAGTTTAGGTTCGGTTAGTTCACCCACTTCCTTTTTTACCACTACACCACTGAATAAAACTAGATTGGACACAGCAAATGACTAATAACCTGTTTGGATCAACACTGCCCTGACAGAGGGCTGGATTAGACAGACGTTAGTGATGGCACAACACCTCTGATCTGTTCTTTTCTCTCTCTTTTTTTTTTTTTTTTTGTAAATAAAAAGGACCCAGTACTCAACCAGGGAACCTGGGGCCGCTGGTGGCAGTGGCATGAGCCGGGGCCGCATCGCTGTGAAAAAAAGGTGCCAGTACTCAGTACCCCTGAGTACCAGCACAAAAAAAGGCCTGCCTATGATTCCCCTAATAGTCTCTTAGTGGCTATACCAGAAAAAAAAGATGGTCATGGATTAAAAATTGCTTATGTGACAGAATTATAGGAAGGCTTCTACCGGAGGTGACTTTTAGGGTAGGCAAAGCAGGTGCCCGCCTAGGGCCCCGAGCACTAAGGGGCCCCGTTGGCGTTCAGGAGCGGTCGCCTGCTTCTCCTGCCAGTGACATCGCTGGCGCTCGGCACGTGCCCTGAGTCCCAGCTCCAGTGCCAGGGTCTGGCAGAGACCTGGGGCCTAGCCACCACCGGCAGCCCAACATGCCACCACCGGGACCGTGGATCCGGGCCACCACTGGGGCCACAGCAGCTGGATCCAGTCCCCGATGGGGCTGCTGCGGCCAGATCTGGCCCCTGATGGGGCTGTGAATCTGGGGCTCATCGGGACCAGATCCAGTCCCTGCTCAGACCACTGAAGCCAGCTCCGGCTCCCGACAGAGCTGTGAATCCAGGGCCCTCCAGGGCCCCAGTGGTAGGATCCGGTCCCCGCTGGGGCTGCAGCAGCCTGATCCGGCCCCCGGCAGGACCATGGATCCGGGGTCCACCCGGCCACAGCAGCCCCTGGCGTGATCATGGATCCGGGGTCCACCCGGCTGCTGCCAGCCCAATCCAGTCCTGGGGAGACGAATCGGGTCCCCCCTCCCAGGACGGATCGGGCCCACCCTGTGGGATGGATTGGGGCTGGGCCGCGAACCTATTTTGAAAGGCTGTGGCCTTTCACATCTCCCGCCCTGAGCATGCTCAGATGTGTGGCTCTGGGCGGGAGCAGCCTAGCCAGGGAGCGACTCTGATCGCCCCTGCAGCTCCGGCCAGGAGAGTCGGGGATCCAGTGGGCGGAAAATGGGAGGCGTCAGGTAGCCAGCAAGTGGAGCTGGAGACGGGGCAGGACGAGAGGATCGAGGAGTGGGCCTGGGACGTTGGGGAGCTGGCCAGGGGGAGCCGGGAGGGTTGGGAGCTGGGGGGCGGGAGGGTTGGGGAGCCAGCGGACGGGACCCAGTGAGGCTGTGGGGACCCAATGGGGGGGCGGCAGTGCGGCCCTGTGGGGCGGCCTGATGAGGCCATTGGGCAGGGGGGAGCGGAAAGGCCTGGGGTGGCAGGTGTCCCATAGGGGTTTGGGGGACTCAATTGGGGTAAGACCCAGGGCAGCGCTGGGGCCCGGCTTGGCAGCAGCAAGGCCCACGAGGCAGCGGGTCAGAGAAGGGGGGTCACAGGCTGTGGTGGGAGGGGAGTTGCGG
>ML685808.1:676505-705362 GCA_007922175.1 Pelusios castaneus
TATAGGGGGCCCCACAATGGGCCTTTGCCTAAGGCCCCCAATAGCCAGAGGCCGCCTCTGGCTTCTACCCAGAGTAGAACAAAAGTTAGCACGCAGGCAGCATGGGTTTATACTGGCACTTAATGTATTCATTAAAGATTTGGTGGAGAAAGTGGGTAGCCAGTGGTGAAATATGCCAGTGACACTCGCACCAGCAGAAACTCCACAAAGGCTTAAACATGGTGGAAGACAAAGGTTTGCACACCAACAAAGACGGTCCAAACTCCTCAGACACACTAACAGTTTGAAACACGTACATTCTTCTAAGGAAGCAGACAGGAAGCTGTCATGGAAAACAGGACTGCTAAGTAAGCAGCAGCACTTACCAAATTAGAAGGTTGGGTATATGATAAAAGAGGCTAGAATCTCACCACCACCAACTGCACCCACACACCACTCTGCTAACATAACAATGAGCAAAGTCATTCCTGAAGGAGTAAGTGCATGTGCCATTAAACTCAATGGCTATGTCTACACTGGCAATTTAAGTCGACAATGAAAGCTTAAGTCGACTTAATAACTACCACTCAGTAGGTCGACTTAAGCCTCCTTAGGTCGACCTAAGCCCAGTGTGGACGCATAAGTCCACTTTGTTAAGTCGACCTAAGGGCAGTTAGGTCGACTTAACAAAGTGGACTAAGTCAGCTTAAAGTGTTGCCACTTGTTACGTCGACTTTAATAATGTAGATTTTAAGTCGACTTAAAGTCGACCTTATTAAAGTCGACTTAACAAAAGTTGATTTAACTTTTCTAGTGTAGACATAGCCAATAGGATTTTACCTATTTACACCTGGGTCCATGGCAATATGTGCCGAGCTGGGGGTCAATCCCTCCATTCCCATTCAGATCAGTGAGAGTGGGAATTACTCCACATCTCAAAAGAGTTGTTCACTCAGCACTTTGTAGGACCCAGCCCTCAAAGAACTATGTCCATCTTGGGGCCAACTCACCTTGAGGATTATTGTATTACACAGGCTCAGCAGAGTGGCCTAAGGAAAGGAAAAGAGGGCTAGGGCTTGGGCATGGTAGGATTTGGATTTGATGACAAATTGCACAAAAAGGGATAATCTGGCCTGCAAAGATGGATCGTTAGAAAGAGAATTAGAATTACAAGCGCTGAAGCACTATAGATCAAAATCCATCAGATTCCTAAGGGTAGGAGAAGAGGTTTCCTCTGGCTTTGATAAAATGTGTCCATCCTGATTATTAAAATAAATAAATGAATATATTATCAAATAACATTTTACATTTCTACAGCACTTTGTCCATACATTTCAAAGCACTTTGCAAAGATGGGTAAAGACCATTCTCCCCATTTTACAGATAGGGATACTAAGGCATGGAAGGGTTTGTTTTTTTAATAAACCCACTTACCTTGGGCCACAAAGCAAGTCAATGGCAGAGCTAAGGCTAGAAGTCTCCTCTTCCTCTAGTTCCCTACCTTTCCCTTTCCCAGATAAAGGCAAATTTCCAGCCTTACTTATGAATTCCTTGGTTTATATCACAACCAGTGATGTATGGTGGTCCGTTTTTTGTTTTAAAATGGGATGGTTGCTGACTTATGTCCTTTTTGTTGTTTATATATGCTGAACTAAGATACTGACCAAACAATCACAGAAGACTAATGACTTTACTGAAGCCATGACACCAGCATACATGTTCTTTATATTTTCTTTGAAAAAGGCTCTTTTGCTACTTTGCTGCCTCCCATTGCTAACACCTCCCCCCACAGACATGCTGTATAATGGAGCAGTGTGAGCTTGTAAGCGCTTTGACTCTTACAAGATGTTTGTACAGCCCCTAGCACACTAGGGATCTGATCCTGGTTGGGACTCTTGAGTGTTAACTGTAAATATAAATAATAAACAATATTAATAACAATCTGCATCCATGAAAGCTATTCCCTTCCATTCAAATGAGCAAATCGGACTGTTCAGAAAGTAAAGGAATCTGAACACAACACAAATGAAACGCCTTCATCCCAGTGCCACCTTGTCCTATTTTTACCACGCCGATCAACCAAATTTTAATCACTAGTGCGGGACAAATTTTTGCATATGAAATGGAAACGATAGTATCTTCAGAAATTAAATTTCCCCACGGGAAAAGTTTTGATGAAATTGTTTGATCTGTCATTCAAAGCGAAAAATGTTTCAATTCAACATTTCTTGTTTCAAAATGTTGTTTTGAAATTAAAAAAAAAGAAAAAAGTGGTTTCAACATGTTGCATTCACTTCATTTTGAACCAAAATAAAGAGTTTTCCAGGTGGACATTTCTGCGTCAAAACTTTTCAGAATGTTTTCATCATGTGAACATTAGATGTTTTGTTGAGCTAGTATGCAAAGCAACTTTAACACGTTAAAATGATCCCCACAAAGCAGCTATATGAAAAGTGCTTGATAACTTCTAGAACTGGAGCCTCTGGGAACATTCCCAACACCCTTCACTACATTTAAAATGGCCACTGTTTATCCTATCTATAGTACAGAACGTTAATTGTTCTTATAATTCATCCCTTCATAAGAAAGGAACTACAATCGTCCACTCAGTCTCCCAGCCACTCACCATCCATCCCAACCTCCCAGTCACGTACCTCACATGACACTTATGCCCCTCCACTCTCAGCCTTTCATTCCTTTACACACCCAGGGGTTAAAGTAAGGGGGATCGCACCAGAATGCCATTCCGGGGCCCCCAAATTTCAGGGGCCAGAGTTCCAGGGCCCCTTAAAGTAGAAAAATCTGGCGGAACACATGTTCCGCCCTGCCCTGGTTGCTGGCAGGTCCTAATCCCCACCGTTGTTAATCACAATACTTATTGTGTTAAGCAGTGTTTGCTAGTTTGTGACAATAATTGCTATAGACATAAACGCCATATAAAATTATAAATATTTTTATGGAGCGATAACTGATGCATGTGGTACTGAGAAGTGGTTGCAAATGCCTACCTGGGCTGGGGCCCACACATGCATGAAGGGGGCCCAGACAATATGGGAAAGGGGCCCAGGGATTAGGAGGGTTCCAGGGCCCATCAAATTATACTTTAACCACTGTACACACCTCACATCCCATATCAACTTCCTGCTTCCCAAAACACAGCCCCAGTCTCCTACCTTCATTACAGCCTCATCTGGCCGCTCTGATGCACCACTAGAAATGGCCACATTGGCCAACTGCTCCGCATTGTTGTCATGGAGGAGAAACTTGTGTATTTGTTACCTAATGGATCTTCTGAACATTCAATTCGCAGAAGAAAAAAAGGCAAGGTTAAGATAGTTTTTTTAGTATGTTTGTTTTTTTTCAAGCCCAAACTTTAAGTACAACCCAAACCTAAGGGATAAAACACTGGTGAGAGACTCGTGGGTGTGTTTTCCCACCCAGCCTCAGGAGTGTTGTCTGGCCAGCCATAGGGTGGCACCACTGCCCAGCTTCGCACTGATGGTTCTTGTGCCCTTTCGGTGTGTGAAACGATCTCCAAAGAAATATGGACGTGCAGCTTCTGCTGTGTGATCCTCAGCCTCAGGAATATAGCAGCCTGTGCTCTGAATCAGCACAGACCCCTATTCACGTGGAAAGAAAACCTCTCCCTCCACATCTCTTTTATTAGATTCATGCCTGGGTTTTCCTCACGGGCCTTGCGGAGTCTGGAAGAAGCCGATAGCTTGATGCTTACCTAAGGACAAGCTGGCAAAGTTCCCAGCAAGAAAACTGCCAGCCAGTGACCCGAGGGCACAGAAGTCAGTTGCTCCCACTGGCCTGCAAGAGAGAAAGCAGTAGAGAGAGGGAAATGTGCTGCTGCTGTAATTAGTGACACTGCTTAAGGTTTGCCTTTCCAGATGCTCTTTATTAAACATCACAAAGGCATGTCAAGGAGATGACCAAGGAAAGAAAAAATAGAGTATTGATCTGATCATGCGCTGCAATTATCGAGGCCTTGTCCATTCATCGTTTCCCCTCTTCAGTCTCTTTTTTTCCTGAGGTCCTCCCTTCCCTTGTTCGGGCTACTGGGGAAATGTCAGCATGGATTTCAGTCTCCCCTAGGGAAGCCATAGGAAACATTTGCTTCCAAATGGTCAAGATCCAGAACAGCATGACACTGGGACCCTTGTGGTCACCATAGAAACCATTAGGCCTCCAAAGAAGCCAGCAGGGTTTGATCTATAAAGACATTGTGATTTTACTGGAATTTTTTTGTGTGTTTCTTTCAAGTGCCTGGGAGTAAAGGCTTGAGGGTTTTTTTTAATCTGAAATGCAGTTTCATTGAAGCATGTGACTCTGTAATAATCATGACAGTGCCAGGTTCCAGACTGAGTCACCACAATTCTAAATCAAATTCGCTTAGTAAAAATGCAACTTTCCTAAGCACCCTCCATGCAAAATCAGACCCGGGACCTGAGAATCAAGCTTGTTCTTTAGGCATCACCAGCAAGGAATCCACAGTCAGAATGTATTTAACATTTCTGTTGATGATGCAGAAGCTGAACAAGCCTCCAACTCCAGCTGTGCTGGCTCTTCCAGGCTAACAGGATTGAACATATTCCTAGTCAATAAACCCCAGCACACACAACTCTGGATACACACAGGCAACTGGGCTGAAAAGTAAGAAGGGGACTTTTTATAATCACTTTTCAGAGTAGAACCACTCTTCAAAGGTATTTCTTACTCCACCCTTAGAGGAGCTACTTGCAGATGAGCCAGAAGTGACTGGGCAGGGATCCTGATGTGATATAAAATCAGATACCCACAGTATCTCTTAAGAGACGTTCACTCTTCTGTTCTGTGTTTGTTCGGTGGACACCTTTCACCCTGGAGGATGACACTGTGTCCCACAAATCATAGCAAACCACCAAGGTCCTCACTATTCTCTGATTTCTGCGTTACTCAGGTTTTATACTGTTCCTATGTCACCAGTGACTCCTTTTTGGCCCTCTTGAGAGCGACACACTCAGGTGTGAGACCTCCTGCCGTCTCCTTTCTCAGCATAAGATCACACAATCCAGTCCCTTCAGATGGGGGCCTTGGGGTGCAGGTTCCTGCAACCCGCTGGGATCATCTCAGTTGGTCTGACATGAGTTCAGCACCTGTAGCCCCATTCTCTGAGGGGCAATGACAACATTAAACCAGTGACCAGCCACCATGCACAAAGCAAAGTACTGTTTATTCAGAACAAAATCATTACTGAGAACACGTCACAAAAATAATGAACAGCTTATACGCCAGCCTGGCTCACCAGGTGCCACCATCTTCCACATGAAGGTCCTGGTAGCATTTTAAGTGTTAAAGGCCCTCTCCACCGAACTTGCATCTCTTGGTCCCAGCATCATCTCCATGAGGCTTTGAGGGTGAATAACCCTTCTCCCAGATCAGGGCTGTCTCTTCATTCCATTTTCTGTTCTTTGTTTCCCAGGCCTCTGGAACCAGCGCTAACCACTCCACACTAGCTCCCTGTGGGAGAAGGGGTGAAACCTCCATAGACCACTTACCTGCATTAAGGACTTGCATTCGTTACTCCCCAGCAACATTGACTCCTATAGGAAGCATCTTTTAGCTCACCCTTTGAGCCAAGAATACAGACTAATGTCCACAAAGATACATTGAGGCAATAATATTTGGACATTCCATGTGTCCACAGCACCTGTCACATCTCACTACAATAGTCTTTGAATGTTTCCTGTTTCCAAAGCATTGCATTTATCCCAGCCTATCACCACGGGGTTGGATTACCTCAGGGCTCAGCCCTCTACCCCCCTAAAGCACTCACCAACCTCAATGGGCATTTTCCTAAGAAAGGCCTGGCTTAGAACTGAGCAAGGATTGACACAAACAAAGTGCTATACAAACGGTGCGTAATGTCATGTGATAAGGGCACACAATCAGTATAATTTAACTACCTCAGTCCAGTTAACCATCTCCAAATGATTTATTCAAGCATTTCAGAGCCTGGGTAACTTTAGAGAGATGCTCTTCTTACAATCAATCCAAATAAATGTTTTCTTCTTTCTATCTAAATAAGCAATTTCTCCCTCTAAACTTCAATGGCTTGAAACTAGAGTAGGCAGCATTCAAACATCAATTTGTGACATGTTTGAAGTTTAACATTTAACAGCCCAGCAGATCTAAAAATGGAAGGAGGAATTCTCTGCTAGCTTTCATTTCACAGGAGAGTTTAGCACAGGAATTTTCTACTACAGGAAAAAGGAGAACTCCCAATGGCATGTAGCACTTGCTTTGAGCCCGGAGAGATCCGAAGATATGAGATGTTAAAACTGTGGCACTATGAATGGAAAAAGCTACTTTGAGTCATTTTTACAAGTTTCTAAAATGTATTCATTCATGATCTCTCTTGGTCTGAGGCTTGTAGTACTGGATTTACCACCCTAAGGGACTCTGGCTTTGGAAAGAGAGGGATACAAAAATAGTACCAATAAAAAAAATGCAACACTTTCTAAAACATCCTGTAGAACATGTAGCATACAGACTTACCCACTCATAAGTCATGCAGTCTTTTCAGACTTGTGCCAGTGAAACCTTTCTATAAAACCATACCATCAGCTCTCTTTCTCTGTCAACAGAGAGATGACTGTTAAATGAATTGGATGTAGAGAGGATATAATCGATTGGCTATAGAAAGGGAGCATCTTTGGAATGAACTGCATCAGCTGTTAAATGGTGCACAGCACCTCCTCCCAGAATTTGAGGTCAAAACATAGGAAGTGCTGTTTGCATCTGAAACTGTATGGGGAGTAAACATGGGTAGGACAGAATGATCCAAGTTGAAGCTTGGTGGGGAAACCAGGAATAACTCCTCTATTGACATGGGAAGTTTAATGACCATATGCAGTCAGGCCCTCAGTTTCAGGAGTCATTCAAATGACAATAGGGCCCAATTCTCACTTACTAGGTCGCAAATCCTCAGGTACTGGGTTATGGCGCCCACTGCTGCTGCTGCTGCTGCTGCCGGAAGACTGGAATGTACTGCTCAAAGATGTAATTGTTGGGTCGTAGGCATAAATGATTTTTTTTCAACTGGGTCACAAGAAAAAAAGGTTGAAAACCACTGTTCTAAGTGAGCATCACAACCACAACCCCCCATGACCTCCAAGAAGCAGAGAGTTATCTCACTGCATTGCATCCAGGCACGACTCAATACACCCATGATATCCTTGTGATTCAACTGCTACACCATGGGTTGGGAGCCCATGCAACAACTTTACACCTCTGGGTTCTCTCAGGGAGTTCTTTCTACTCACTGCTAAAGCAGCATGATAGAGAGTTGGAAAAACAGAAAATCAGGCCCAATAACTCCAGAGGTGCAGCACACCATAGCAGAGACATTTATTCTTTTCTGACTCGGTGAAGAGTGTCCCTGCTGAAACACCCACACCAAGGATGCATTGCCCAGTACTGAGCGTGTCCCGTGGGTGTCAGCCCATCTCCCTAATTCACAGTCCTATTCAGAGGAGCACTGGAAAGGAAGGAACCACAGAGTGACGCAAACCTTAAGTGTGCGGTACTTCTCTTAGGTTGCCAGTCAAGTGCCCAGCCCAGAGGTCTAAAGAAATTTTCAGACCCATTCTGGTTCAGAAATCATCCTGCTCCCACATTGCACAGCTAATGGACTTCTCTTATCCCCGTGTTGTTCTCTCTCAGTGACCTTGGAAAGGAAATGAGCTTTGTCTTTCTTTTTTGCTTTTTCCACACATGAAGTCATCATGCCATGTGCGAGACACCGTCCTAATTCTACAGCAAACATTGGCAATACTGCCAATGGCTCGTAGTGCTAAACACAGAACAGACGCCGTGAGCCAAATTCTGGCCACTCGGTGTTCATCCTAAAGGAAACTTTAGAAAAACCGGCCCGTAATACTTTCAATGCAGCTGATGGGCAGAAGTCCTCGTCTCCAGGTGGGAAGAGACTTGGTCAGGTGAGCAGTCAGCAGAAGAACTGGTAAAACAAACAAAACCCCACACAACTAAGTGTGAACCTACACATTTTTTACCACATTTTCCACCCTTCCCCAGTAGAAAATCTTCCTCTCCCCTCCCCCCTCCCCGCTTTCTCCCTGCACTAGGAGTCATTGGGGACAGCCATAAAGCTAGGAAAGAGTGGATTTTTCCCACTGAAACAAAATGAAACATTTCAACATTTTTTGTTTCAAAATCATCATCTAAAAACAAAATAGTGATCAAGTCACAAAACATAGGCCAGCTCCAGCCAGGAGATAGGAGACCTGGGGCTGAGCAGATGGAGCAGGGATCTCTTCTCCTCCTTACTGTGCCCAACTGGTTGACAGCAGATTCTGAACACTGTGAAATACAAGGCCCAGAGCGGTTGGCTCTTCTCTTCCTACCACCATAATCTCACTGCTCCTAGTCTGGTTCCAATGATCAGAATCCTGAGATGGATGATATGTCCCATGCTGTAGCAGTAACACAGCAATCCAAGCTTAGCTACCCCCTCTGGCTGTGCATGGAAGCCAGGGAGGTAGGCCATCTGCATTCCATCACCCAGCTGATTTCTGGCTCATTTGTTAAGGTCCTGGCAATGTTTTCTGCTACCATCTCTTCCAAACATACGAGATGAAATTCATCCTCAAATTCTCGTCAAATTATTGAGCTTTTCCTCAGTGTTTTTGTCACCCCAGGATAAGCAGCTGACTTTGAATCAGAGCCAACATGGAGCACAGAGGGAGAGGTGCAATGTACCAGCTCCTTTGTGTAAGCTCCTCTCTCCTTTACTGGGAGAAATAGATCAGACCTGATCCACAGTCACAGGACCCAGCTTGGATCAAGATCCCTGTCCAGATTTCAAACCCACAAAGTTCAGGGCTAGTAGAGCCTGGGATGTGGGTTCACCCAATATAAAAATGGAGGACTTTACAATATCCAAAACTGGATCCAGGTTCCAGTTCAAATAGGCTCTGATCTGGAGATGGGCCCATCTCCAGTTTCATCCACTTAAAATTAGCTCATCATCCACTGGCCAATGGCCTGAAAGACAATGCAGACTCCATGATATTATTATTCATTTGTGTTAATTATATTAATGATAATCCCTCTCACGGAAAAAATACGTGTTCAAGAAAGAACTTGAGCATTAGCTTAACTTGAAGCCCTAATAAGGTTAGGGACTTGTTTAACCACCATCCTGTCTAAAGGCCTTATAAAGCACATCTAATTCAAAGGTTACAGAGACCAATCACCAAACTGTATGCAGACCTTTCCATTATGGAAATGTGGCCATTTCTGGGGTGGAAAGCAGCAGCCAAACACTGCTCAGCAGTTAAAGACCAAAAGAGCGGTAAAGTCTCCACAAGAAGCTTCCAGAAGAATTTACAGAGCCAGAAAGTAGAGATCCCCACTGGAACTGGTTCAAATGCTAGGACTAGCAGTCCTACTCAGGCAAAAGAAAAGCAAAAGAAATCTAAGCATTTCCCAAAATACAATTTCAATGCCTCTTTATTTGAACAAGGGAGGAGAGTAGCAATTGCCTCATCAATTTGTTATTGGAACAGCAGCATCTTTTGGCTCCATCAGAGATCGGTGCCCCTGTGCGCTAGGTACATCTAATGAAACAACAATGCTTGCCCCAAAATGTTTCTAGTCTATCAATGTATAAGAGAAAACAGGTGTAGGCCGCAAAGAGATGGGGGGAGCATAAGGAAACAGTAACACTGTTATGGCTAGTGTATAATAGACACAGCTAAGTACACATACATTCAACTGAAAGGAGAACAGCACAAGGAGTGCGTATACACTTACAAATTAAGTCGACTTAAGCTGGTTTAAGTCAATTTAATTTAATCTGCGTCTACACTACATTTTCCTTAAATCGACTTAAGGAAAATTAAAGCTGACTTTATAAAACCTACTTTAAAGTCGAATTTACTGGCTAAATCAACTTTATTAACTCGACTTTGTTAAGTCGACTTAGCATGTCCACACTCAAATTTTAAGTCGACTTAGCGGGCACCCTACAAAATCGACCTAGAGAGTCCACACTAGGTCGACTTGTAGGGGCTAGGTGGACCTAGGACAGATCCATAGTGGCAGGGAGGGCACCCCTTGCCAAGTGCCAGGGGGCTCAGCCTTTGCCCCATTGTACCTTGGTATAATGGGGCAAAGGCGGACAGGGATCCTGGCAGGGCAGGGTGAGCCCTGCCCTTTGGGGGGCATGCCAGGCTGTGGCTGTGCCAGCAACCGTGGCAGGGAGGGCAGTGGGGAAGCCCTGGAGGCCCCTAAGTCGACTTAAAGTTGACTTAGGGCTACTCCACGTCTACACTGGCTAAGTTGACTTTCTAAAGTCGACTTAGCCAGCAAAGTCGACTTAAAACTAGGTTTTATAAAGTCGACTTAATTTTTTCCTTAAGTTGGCTTAAGCAGCTGTTTAAGTCGACTTAAGGAAAGTGTAGTGTAGACGCAGAGTAAATTAAGTCGACTTAATTTACAAGTGTAGACGCACCCTACGCCACTGCAAGGTGGGAGAGTGCCAGAGCTTGGGCTGCAACCCCAGATGGACCATCTACACTGCAATCAAACCTGTCCAGAGCTCGAGTCAGCCAGCCTGGGTGAGCCATGGGTATTTAATTGCCATTGTGGGAGTGAGGTGATTGCAGCAGGCACAGATCATCATTTTGACCTACCTAGCTCAGATACAACATCAGTACAGGTTTTGTTGCAGGTTATACAAGCCCGCTTGGGATGCTGGGTAACTACCCGAGAGGGCAGCCCATCCTGACATAGCTGCATTGCTATAGGTACTTGAGCTAGCTAGATAAACGCCAGCTCAGGTGCATCTCCATCTGCAACAGGTACACCTCTGACTGCAGAGTAGACTTACCCTGAGGGCCTGCAACACAAAGAGCCACTCTGATTTCTTTGGCTAATGGCCAAGGTTGAAGAATTAATTACTTTGCCCTTAAAATAAGTTTTCCTGGATCCTTGTTAATATTCAAGTGGAATCCAAAGAGACTGGGCTCCTGGAGGAAAACTAAGTTCAGTATCCTATGGAGACTTTTAGGAACTGAATTTATTCTCAGCATCCATGGTGTGTGTGTGTGTGTGTGTGTGTTGAGAAAAATGAAGCTAGTGGCGAGAGACTCAGGTTTAACCTCTGTTCATCCAGCGTCTAAGGCTATGTCTACACTTGTAGAGTTAAGTCGACTCTGTTAAGTCGACTTAACCATAGACATAGCCATCCACATTGGCTTTAAGTCGACTTAAGAAGTTGACTTAAGACTTAAGTCGACCTTCAGAGGTGGTGTTATTAAGTCAACTTAAGCTGTTAATAAGTCGATTTAAGGAAGTGCTTAAGTCGACTTAATAAAAGCCCAGTATGGACGCAGCTTTGTGTAGGTCGACTTAAACATCCTTAAGTCGACTTAACTTGCCAGCGTAGACACTCCCTAAGTGAGTATAGAAGACACTTTCTGTCGCTAAGGGGATCTTAGAAGCTGGCTTAGACACAGTACTGTTCACACACAATCGCTAAACACAGTACCCATAGCTGTATAGCTGGGACTGTACTCTCCCAATTACGCTGGCAGATAACACTCACAGCAGACTTTTCTATAACCTAGGTGTCAGCTCTGCTTATTGATTCCTCAGCTAGCATTTATGTTCATACAATCCTCAGCACATGAATAAAAGCCCAGCAGATTCTCTTGTGCTGGATTAGTTTTAACCTCAAGTCCAGAGTGGATTTATTTACGTCTTTACAAATTTCATTGCACAATGTTTTGTCAAATGTTGCAATGAAAGGCTCTGCTCCATGAATTCATTTGTTCATTCAGCTGAAGCCAAGAGACCAGAATCCTATTATGCTTCCTACGCCCAACCCATCCTGGCATCCCCAAAGAGTGCCACTTGGTATTCTATATCCACAGCATCTGTTTCAGAGTTCCCACCATCATAGGGCTCTGGTCTGCATGGACTCCAGGGAAAAACTACCCCTCTACTGCACTGAACCACCAAAACTACATCCTGCTGCATCCTCAAAGGGCTCCTAAGCCAGTGTTGACCAGATCAAATCATACTGAGCTTGTGAGGCCTGATAAGATCACGGTTCAAGGCAGTATAGTGTTACCATAACCCCCCACTTTTTCTTAGCTAAAGTAGTAGACACATGGTTTGGGAACACATGGGTGTGAGTTCTGTGCGAGATATGTAGAGAAAAATGGGGCCCTGACAAATACGTAGCCCTGGATTGTTACAGCGGGTAGAAGCAACCCATCATTTTATATAGTTTGGCTGTAGGGCACAAAGTGACCCCTTGCTAATATGACCACAGGCTTTTATTTGTATTTTTAACAATAAAATGGTTTGCCAGAAGAGCAAAGAAACTAGCTTTTTCCAGTAAGATCCAAGCCTTGAAAGCTGTTTAAGTTTCCAGTGCTCTTCCCAATATCCACAGCCTGAAAAGGCAGATAAAGAGCTTACAGCTCCAGTCACAAAACTCAGGAAAAGGAATTCCAAGCCCCTGGCTGCCATTAGACCCAGCCTCCCTCTCTTCTGAGGCTCATTAAATCCAGGCTGCCATCAGCTTGCAAACTGGAAAAGCTCTATGAAGAGCTGTGCAGTAACCTAGCCAAGAGTGAGGAAGCCTAACCCCTCACACAACTCCCCACCAAGCCTTCTCCTGCCCACTGACAAACTCTTGCAAAAATAGCATTTCCTGCTGATCTGATTGGCTCTTCTCCAATGGAGAACATGTCGTGGTGCCTCTCTAAAATGCTGAGCCAACAGCAAGGCAGAGTATTGTACATGTTTTTCAAAGGCCTAGCAGTGGGACGATATGATGCTGGTTAGGGCATGGTGTGTTTCACTTTCAGCGTCCAACTAGAGCTACAAACATACATCACAATCCTGCCCAAGAAAAATGAGCCAGGCTCTGCAAGACCAACTGGGAACAGAAGTTTAGACAGTTCAGATTATGAAAAGTCAAAAGAAGAACATACATTCTGATGGCAAAAGTGACTGCTGAACTAAAATGAAGTCAAGGAAAACATATGTGTGGCCTATACAACGTGGGGTCTGATAAAGTGGTGGGGGAAGGCAGAGTTGGGAAAAGCCAGAGCTGCAGTTGAAATCCTACCACCTCAAAATGTTTCCGAACTGAAGCAATCTCTCCAGGTGGGCAGATTCGGGAACAAATTCAAACCTGTCCTCAGAATGCTGAGGTCCTGGTGGGTTGCTTTAAGTAGACCCTGTGAGGAGAGACCAGAAAGGCCCATTTTCAGGAGTGTGAAAATTGTCACGCCCTGAGTACTGTACTTAGGCTGAGCTAATCCTCCATGTGGATGCAGCTAGTTTGAGAGAAGGAGTTATCTGTCAACCTAGCTATCGGTTTTTGGAGAGGTAGGAAGCATCTACATTACAGCACTACAGCTGGGCCCTATAACTGCAGTAATTTAGACATACCCTAAGTGTACATTCAGTGCCTAGCCCAATGAGACCCATAGTTTCGTTAGAACCACTAAATACTACTGGAATATAGCCAGAATTTCCCTGCAAAGCCTTAAGGACTGGCAGGGTTACACATTAATGGCTGTCCAAACCCTCCTCCTCTCACCCCATTGACTGCTGCATTGTAGGGAGGGACGGGTTATATTTTACATTTTATTTTAGTCCTTGCTGTAGAATGTAATCAAAGCACATGCAACAGCTCAGGGAGAATCAGAAGAGGATTAGACATTTGTATGAATAATAATAGCTTCTGAAGTTAGTCTAGCTGGGATAAAATATAATAAGGATCTCAGTCCTCATGCTTCCGGGCATAAAATGGTCCTGAGCAAGGTGCAGGGAAGAAATTACTCTTCCTGGTATTGTATTCCACAGCTAGGTGCATGGGGGATGGGGAGCAGCCTGGTGTTCTGGATAAAGTACTCTTTCATAGCTACTGACAGGAGCCTGAACTGGATACGTCATTTGCCTGTTCTGGTGCTGTAAGCTGGGAATTTTTAAAAGAGATCAAGGGAGTTCGGTGCTCACTTTAGATAACTAACTTCTTTAGGCTGCTTTGAAAATCCCAGCTGTAATTACTATTGGCTTGAGACAAAATCCTTATGGTCAGTGGGAGTCTATCCATTTAGTTCCCTGTGCTTTGGCCCACACACCCAATAATATCCAAAGGGGTAGCCATGTTAGTCTAGTTCAGCAAAACAAACAAACAAGCATCTGAGGAAGTAGGATTTTGTCCCACAAAAGCTTACAGGATAAATAAATTTGTGAGTCTTTAAAAGTGCCCCAGGACTCTTTGTTTGTTACACCCAATAATGTTTTGCTTTTTCAATTCTCAGTCCTATTTATGCAGACCCTGAGCTTCTACCCTGCAACACACACCCCACCCCATGCAGCCTGAGCCCTGTCACTAAGCCATATTAATGACTTTAGCCCCAGCTGGCTAATAAACT
Source organism: Pelusios castaneus (assembly GCA_007922175.1). NCBI lineage: Eukaryota > Metazoa > Chordata > Testudines > Pelomedusidae > Pelusios > Pelusios castaneus. The sequence continues at coordinate 690,956 of ML685808.1, forward strand.
GGCCTGGGGCGGCTGATCTCCTTGGACCATTAAACCCAATCCCCAGCCAGCAGGCCATTAATCCCCAGGCCAGTGACCCCTGGCAAGGTCATTGTTATCACCATCAAAAGGGGGAAGGAAACTATTTACATTTGTCAGCCAGCACCATATATTCCCTGGTGACCAAACTGGATAGCAACCTGAATGCCGGAGTTTAGTATTTCCATAGAGTCCCGGGCTATCACTGTGCTGCATGGATGAGCCACAAAGATAGCGTTGCTGTCGCCTGAGATTTATCTAGAGCATTAATAACACAGATAGTAGTTGCTGGGATATATATCCTTGCCTACAAACACCTTTGGCTAGGAATGGACTTTATTGTAACAGATGGTTAAGGCAAAGAGAATTACCCTAACACCTCTAAAAGTGGCTCCTCTGAGAATCCCGACCTGCCCATCCCATTTCCTCCTTTTCTTTTCCTAATCCAAATACTCTCGGTATAGGGATTGTACCTATCAGTAATAAAAAAACATGAGACTAGCCTTAATAAAGCCAGTGAAAATTGACTTTGCTTTCATCCTGGCTTTAGCCTACCAATAATTCAAACCTCACCTTACGTTATTAGAGCCACCATTTCCATTATTTCCAAGCTATTTTTAAACTCGTACCATCCCCAACTCTTGTTAGTGTCAGACACTGGATGTGAACATCGGGGCAGAGCTCAGAGCTGCGGCAAACCCCCAGCCCGGTAATATTCAAAGCTCATTCTATGTTCAATCATAAGAAGCAAGCCAGCCAAACCCTAAGCAAATCTCTTTCCAGACAAACTGACTTTTGCTACAAAATCAAATTAAAGTGCTATTTAGCCATATGAGTCAGGAAAGCTAATTGAATCTTCTCCTTTGTAGCCTTGCTGTCAAACTAAACCAACATGCTATGTATGTCTACACAACAATAAAACAAAAAAGATCCACAGCAGTGAGTGTCAGATCCTAGGCCAACTGAGGTTGTGGGGCTGAAACCAGCAGTGTACACGTTCCCCTCAGACTGGAGGCCAGGATCCCTCAGTAAGTTTCAGAGCTCTGAGCGGGAACATCTCTGCTCCTGTTCTCAGCCCCATAGCACAAGTGCCATAAGCTGAACTCAGCTGACCTAGGCTCTGCGTCTCACTAGCATGGTGGCATTTTGTTTGTTTTTCCCAGCACAGACATACACTTAATGCCCATTCCTGTGAGTCTTGAGCACCTACTTTTTCTAATGACTCCCGTGGGAGTGGTGAGTGCTTCCCACCTCTAAAGATCAGGCAATTAGCCCGAAACTCAAGGGTGCAAAAGCATGTCAATTGAAACTGAAAAAAAAATAAGTTGAACTCAGTCATGTGACCCAAACTTTGCACCACTCTAATCAGCACTCCTGCACATACCAGGCATTTAGCAGCCAGCCAGAGAAATGGATCCCTCCTGATGTTTTCAGAAGGACTCCTTTTAGTAATAGAAGAGATGACCTTGTGGCTAAGGTACCAGCAAACAGTTCAGGTCCCTACTCTACCACAGTCCCTGTGTGGTTGTGAGACAGTCACTTGAGCTCCATGCCTCAGTATCCCCCAGCTGTAAAAATTAATACTTTGTTTAGATTGTAGGCTTGTTGGGGCTGGAAGTGTCTCCTCTTACGTGTCTGGACAGTAAACCAGCTTAATGGGACCCTGAGCTAAGGTGAGGCCTTGAGGGGTTATTCGAACAATCCTGCTGCTGCAATGCTCAGAGCTGAAAGGTAACGGGAATTAGATTTTGAGAGGAATTCCAGTTTTAACAATGCCTCGGCTCCAGCAACACAAAGAACGCTCTGGGAGCACTGGCATGCTCTCAGGCTACAAAAGCAAAAAAAAAAATCCTTGTCTATCCCCAACACTCCCCGCTTGCTTTTAAGTTATTTCTGTAGAGCGCAGAAAAGGGCTCTTCTGCTCAAGTCTTCATAGGATTATGTAAGCCTTCACTCATCCCAGCTGCTGGGGAGCCTTGTTTATTTGTGGCATTTTTAGTAGCTGCTGGAGTGGTATAATTAAACTGTGGACTGCAGAGTTTCCCAGGGTAGAGGAGGAAGCCACATGCTGCTTGAGTCATTTAACATTCAACTGGAGAAAGCATGATGGGGTATTCAGTAGGGAGCCATCCTTTGGGGAGGGAGTGGTTACAGCAGCCTGAAAGGGCGTTTCTGCCCCTCTCCTGCCTACAAAATTAATTATAGTTAATAATTATTGGCAGCTAGAATAATAATTATCCCTTCATAGTAACCACAGCCCTTTTCATCCCAACAGATCCCACAGTGCTTCACAAATTCTCCTTGTGGCCTGCGATCTCCTCCCCTCTCCTTGCCTCAGCACGTCACTGTGCCTTTGCAACACCAGACCAAACGCGGGACGGGATCGAGCAACATCCCACCTCTGCTGCAATGCTCAGCACTCTGGGAGTCTGGCATGCCCCCAGTAGCACTGGCAGGGAGCACAGGTAGCAGAGGCTCTTGGGGTATGTCTACACTGGCAATTTAGGTCGACTTAAGTGGCCTTAAGTCGGCCTAAATTACTCCCTGTCCACACTGGGCTTTCATTAAGTCAATTTAAGAAATTCCTTAAATCGACTTAATGAAAGCTTATGTCGACTTAGTAAGAACTACTGGTTAGGTCGACCTAACCCTTAAGTCGACTAGGTCGACTTAAGCACAGTGTGGACATGGATTAACCCTAAAGTCGACTTTATGAAGTCGACTGAAGGGCAGTTAGGTCGACTTAGTAAGTCCCCATTCAGGTTAACCACTTTGTTAAGTCGACTTAACAAAATCAACCTAACTTTTTCTAGTGTAGACATAGCCACGGAGGTGCAGCATGACTCCCAGAAGCATCCTGCACTGGAAGTAGGAGGGATGAGCATAAGCTGCAGGAGAAAAGAGTTTGTTTGGAGGAGGACGCAGGAGGTCAAACTGTATGCACATGGCTGGAATGCTGGCTGCAGTAGCAGCACCCCTGTAAATATTTCCCTTAAAAAAGGGTTTTGTTTTAGGGACACTCCCCACTGTCCTATCTGGAGCTTGAAGTGGGGAGGATGCCATGCACCTGCCTCAGCCTCGATGGGGCTCATAGGCTATGTCTACACTTGTTAATTTAGGTCGACTTTAGCTAAGTCGACTTAACAAAGTCGACTTTAAGTCGATTTTGTTAAGTCAACTTAGCATGTCCACACTATAAAATTAAGTCGACTTAGGGGGGGAACTTACAAAGTCAACCTAGAGCGTCCAAACTGGACGCCTAGGTCGACTTCTAGGGGCTAGGTGGACCTGAGAGAGGTCCACAGTGGCAGAGGGGGGCACCCATTGCCAATTGCCAGGGGGCTCAGCCTTTGCCCCATTGTACCTAGGTACAATGGGGCAAAGGGGGACAGGGATCCTGGCAGGGCATAGAGGCAGGGTGGCCCTGCTCTGTGGGGGGCCATGCCAGGCTCCCTCTGTGCCACCCCACCTGGCAGGGAGGGCAGTGGGGGAGTCCTGGAGAGCCCTAAGTCAACTTACAATCAACTTAGGGCTACTCTGCATCCACACTGGCTTAAGTCTACTTTAGAAAGTCGACTTAAGCCTAAAGTCGACTTTAAATTAGGTTTAACAAAGGTGACTTAATTTTCCTGAAGTCGACTTAAGCAGCTTGCTTAAGTCAACTAAAGGACAGTGTAGTGTAGACGCAGAGTAAATTAAGTCGATTTAAGCAAGCTTAAGTCGACTTAATTTACAAGTGTAGACGCACCCATAGAGCTGTGGTAAGTGGTGCAGCTCCCGTTCACCAAAAAATGCACACAAAGGGTTTCTGGCCACCCCTCATCCTGAAGCCCTGCACCCACTGTCCCAGCTCCCTTTTGGGCCCCCTCGTAATGCCAATCATGGTCTGACTTCTAACATTCATAAATGGCTATCATGAATAGACACATCCCCAGGTGGTGGATTTACCTAGACTTGCCCACTCCATTCCCCAACTCTCAGTCATTGTAACACACCCGAAGAGTCTCAAACCACCCAGCACAACCAGATAGCTGCACAGGAAACAATCGATGCACCAGCTGAAGCTTTCCACATCAACTCAGACTCCCCAGCCCCCACGCTCACCAGCTCAGCTTATCAGTGCCCATCAAGGGATGAGCTGAGACAAAGGTCAGACAGTCACCCAGCTCTGTGCCACTTCACAGGGATGTGTGTAATGGGGAATATGTCAGAGATTAGAGACCAGAGAGACTGAAAAGCAAGAAGAACAGGGAGTGGATTCAAGAGGAATATAAAAGCAAGCTGAATAATTAAAAAGGAGATGTTCCTAGATGAGAACAAAATGAGAGAGTTGTGTGATTTGAACAGAAGTGGCCTTTTCACTTCATTACAAGGAGATGGCACCTTTATTTGGTTATTAATATTTCCAGATGAATTAGCGTGAGGTTTAAAATGGCTCAACAGAACTAAAGAGATCACAGAAATGAATTGTAAAGTTTTTAATATATATTTATTCCTTGTGAATTAAAACTGAATGAATGGTCAAGTGCTGTGGGATATCCCTTAGGGAACAGTCCTGCATCAGCAGGTGGAGAGGCACAAGGTGACCTAAATTAGGGCTTTTCCACCACCGGCTGCTGTGCATGTGTGTGAAGTCATTTTGACATATTCACAGCTGCTTTATGGTGTCACCTTAACACAAGGTGTGAATGCTTTCTGGCAGACTCAGGCACCAGCCACTGAAAGATTCAGAACCTGGAAGTCAAAACACTCCAAGGCTCAGCCCAACTGGACATAGCAGAGTCACAAGGGGTGTACATCATAGTCCATATAGGCTTATTTTAAGAGACGTAGTGAGTGGGTCTTCACTTTGAACAATTTATTCTCTTCACCTATTACCCTGTGAGACACGTTAGTATTCTGCAGTATGAGAAATGGACTTCAGAGCACTGATTAATAGCTGTCACTCGGCTGTCACTCTAGGGCCACTTGGAACACCCCACAGGAAATCCTGGTTAGCACTATTTTGGTGGTACAGGCCCTCTGACATAGCTGAGAGTAATTCTGTTTCTACTCTGTAGATACACACATGTGCACACACCCTTCCAAGGAGATGGACCCAAGACATCATATTAAATCCTGAATTATAAACAGCCCAAAACACAGGCTCCTGGGCTCTTAAGGTTGATGACTCCCACAACCAGATATAAGGTCTATTCATCAGTTTGTATCTGGAGCTAATTATGGACTTCAAACGCCTTCAAGCCTGGAAGTGTGTCAGTCTCAGTGGAGCAAACAAGGAATCCTGCAGCACTTTTAAAGATTAACAAATTTATTTATTGGATGAGCTTTCATGGGAGAAAATCCCATTTCATCAGACAGTTTGAAGACGGGTAACTTACAGAATGGGAGGGAAGTGAATGCAGGGAAGTGTAAGCAAATCAGAGGCATTGTTAAGATTCAAATACTGGGGAACAGCATATAGAAGAAGATGAGGACAAATCACCTATTGTAATCAGGGCTGGATCAAGGCCTGGGGGGCCCAGGTCTTCCCACCTTTGTGGGGCCTCTCACTGCACCCTCTCCTATACTGGGGAACAGGGTCAGGGGTTCCGGGGTCCCAGCTGGCACTGTGTAGGGGGTTGGGCAGGCTGCGGCCGCTTCTGCTGCACTATTTATATGTGGTTTAATTTGCTTAAGCGCTCATATAGGTTATGTAAAACAATCTTTGAGCAGGTGTTTTAAAACAATTTACTCTTTGTCTTTAAATTATATCTGCATTAGAAAGTTTCAATTAGTACCAAAATAAAATCTGAGATGGACTCACAAAGACATGAACACAGACTGACACAGAGACATGCAATGAACTTAAAGAAAAAAGTCACTGCCCTATCTTTTCAGGAATAAGCTCAGTGGATATTAAACAAATATACTAAGTGCCGTTACCTAGGTCTACACAACAAAAAGCTAGGTTGACTTAACAAAATGCTTCCCCTGAACTGGGACTTAGGTCGACCTAATAAAGTGTACTTAAGCGTCCACACTGTGCTTAGGTCGACCTAAGGAGTCGACCTAAAGGTTAGGTTGACCTAAGGGTTAGGTCAACGTCACTGGCGATTCTTATTAAGTCGACCTAACCTTTCATTAAGTCGACTTAAGGAATTTCTTAAGTCAATTTAGTGAAAGCCTGGTGTGGACAGGGATTAAGTTAGGTCAACTTAAGCCTCCGTAAGCTCGTGAACCCAGCGCATACAGAAAAACATAGAGTGCACAAAAATAACCGGAACGCTCCCAAGCCCTCACCCCAGCACACTACTTCCCTTACTCTGCTGGAGAGCTGCCAGATACTGACCTCACTTCCCGCCCCCTCCCAGTTTCACATTCCTGCCTTTGCTGCGCAGCACTGGGGATGGGAGATTTGAAAAGACTCAGCCAGCCTCTGCTCCCAGATGGATCCAGAGCACTGCCCAGCACATTGTCAGCAATGCCCCTGCTGGCCAGGCCAGATTTTGGGAGGCCCCTAAAGCCCCTGCAGTAATCCAGCCCTGATTGTAATGAGAAAAAAAATCTATAGTTCTTGTTGAACCCTGAGGAAACATATAAATTCTAGTTCTGCAGTTTCTCTTTGAAGCTTCAATTTGTTTGAGCACAGCTATTAACAAGTCATCAATGGAGTGAGCAGGGAGACTGAAGTGTTCCCCTTTGAACGTTGAGATTTCTGATGTCAGACTTGTGTCCTTTTATTCTTTTGCACAGAGACTCTCCCGTTTGCCCAATATATAAGGAGGATTCTGGGTGGGTGGGCCCTCTAGTTCCTGGCCAACCCAAGAAGTGCGGAAACTTCATGAACCCATCTTTCAGTTTATTCCCAATCCAGTTTTGCAGACTCACTAAGAGCTGAGCATCCAGCTTATTGAGCATTCTTCCATATCCCTGATCTAAATTCTTTTCCATATAGCTTCTTTTTTGCTCCCGCAACAGACAGTACAAAAACCCACCCAAGCAAAAAAGAAAAGAAAGATGAAAGCAGATGAACATCAATAAAGGATGAAGGTGCTGGACGGGGCTTGTGATCAGATATACGTGGCCATATTCATTGTCCAACACATCTTTTGGGAGTACTAAAGAGCCCCCATAAATGTAGGGGGTTCTGAAACTTTAATATGAAACATCATATCAAAAGCCTTTGAAGTGATCATGAAATGGAGACAGCAGCTGGTACTTCAGTCACTGCTGAATCACAGCCCTTTGCTTCTACAAAAGTGTGCCTCACCATAGTATCTGAGCCCATTGCAAAAGTATAACTGAATTTATACTCACAACCAGAGCTGGTCAGAAGCATTTCTTCAGAAATGTGATGGCCGTAACTGGTCTTCCCACAGGAAAGAATTATTTCAAAATGACACTTTGATCAAGAAAAGAAGATAAAAAGGTTCCAATTAATACTAAGTAGCAGCTGCACTTAATGATAAGATAAAACAAGAAAATATTTCAACTAGTAGGTCTCATGACAGCAGTGGTGCACATGTTATGGAAAGACAAATAAGGAAAGACAAATCCAAGTACATTTTTGGAATTCCAGAAACGGAAGTTTCTCAAAACTGAAGTTTTCCAAGTTTCAGGAACTTTTGAAGATGTGTTTTTCTTATTTGGCCTGAAGCCAAATTTCAAAGTCACAAGCAAAGTGGAAATGCTGAGTTTTGACCAGTGGTACTCTCTCAAATCCCCTGGAAGATGAGTTGGCATTGTTATCATTATCTTGCATATGGGAAAGTGAAGGCACAGATTAAATTACAGACTTTACCTCACAGAGAAAAGGAGTTCAGATCTTCTAAGCAATAGATTCTTGCATTAACCACAAAACCATCTTTTCATGCCCTACCCAGCCTCTCCTCAGAGACACGCATGGGATTCCTATCTATGGTACATGTGATCTCCATTATTACAGTATCTGAGTGCCTCACAATCTAATATTTATCTTCACAACACCCCTACGAGGTAGAGAATATTACAGATGGGAAACTGGCACCAAGTGATTAAGTGACTTGACTGAAATCATACAGCAAGTCTGTGGCAAAGCAGGGTCAGTTCCTCGAATGGGAGGTTGGGGTGCTGGTATCTTAGACAGAATCAACAGTTTTTACTTTGTACTGAGAACACCTCAGATTTTCTTTTGTGTGGTGGGAGCAGTGGAGAAAAGGTGTATTTAGGGTAAAAAATTGGGAAACTGAGTCAGAAGTCCACTCAATTCTCACCCTTAATCAATTTTAATCTTTATTTATATGATTTCAGACAATTATTGTATCATAGTGTTTGAACATATTTGTCTGGCATAAATGTGACTGACAAGAAAGAAGAGGAAAATGGTCCCAACTTGCTACATTCTGGGACACTGGGAGGGACACCTTTTCTCCTAGCTGCTACCTTCTCTATCTTGGGGCCTGGTGTTTCAGTTTCTGATCTGGTGTCTCTCCAGTTGGAGCCCATGTTCACTTAGATCTTTTATACATTTCTACATTACAAATTACTTAATCTTTATCCAATCGCCATTAGCGCATCAACCCTTTGGACTTCAGATAACACAGCCATTATGCACATTTCTGTATTTTCCCTGATGGTTTTGCAGTTTCTGGGTCAAGTTGTCTGTGTGTCACCCTACCCTGGGTCTTCTCAGGAAAAAAAGGGTTTTATCTACCATTACATGTGTGTGGATCTTTTACTTAGATATTCCAACACGTTACTGACAGAACAAAGGTAACAATATTTTAAACAAATGAGCAATTCTATATAAAAGAATGGGCAAAGTCACACTTATGCCAGCAAGTAGGTCCTTATCTGTACTCATTCACTATACATCATTATGAATCATTAGAGATACAGCTATCAAAGCTCTTAATCTTATTATCAAGTCTTCATTTTAAATTGCAATGTTATGATTCAGTATATGTAATTATGTTCTACCCTTCTTCTATTAGAAAGGGGAGCAGGAGTTATAGATAAACTTGATTCTTTAAGGCCAAAGACTTATTTTCATTAAAGATGGGTTTCTCCTTCAAAGTCCAATTTTGTTTGGCAATCATTTATAGTTCCAAGAGAGTCAGTGGACAGTTGGGGGTTCTGTTAAAGGCAACTAAATATCAAGGCCCTAAAATTGAGTCATTCAGCAAAACGCATTAAAAAGGAGAAATTCTAATGAAGTTTTTGTAGTGATTCACAAAGTTGCACTTACTTTACATGATGGAGTAAAACTGTATATTCCAATGCTTGTTTCCTTTTTTTGGTTTCTTTAGTCAATCCTTTACCATAAAATGCACTATAAAATATAGTGTAATCATTACTACCATTAACACTTGTATCTATAACAATATCTTAATAGTAAGCAACGGCTGGATATTTCCCAATTGTATTTATTTGATTTAACCAGTTATTTGATTATTTGCTGCATTACATTTTCTTGCATGTGAATTAAATGATCTCTATTTCACTTTAGCAAAGATTAAGTGTAGATTTGATTTAGCAGTAGGTCTTGTCAAGTAATTGCATAGCCTTAGAACCTTGGTTGCTCTTTTATCACTATTGGTTTAACAAATTTGGGTATAGGGTATAATTTTGACTGAGCCAATGAGTTTCAAATTTAGCAATAGAAAGACTTATTGAACTAATTAATTGGGCATACTTTCTCTTTATAATTGTATTTTTTAACTGTTGGAACTAGACCGTCTTCTCTATTTCCCACGTACACATTTGATGTCCATGGCCTTATTGAGTTCTTTTTTGCGTTTCCATCTTATTACCATTATTTATACCAGAGGTAGGCATCATGGCCCCTAGGGAATCACATCAGCAGGTCCATTTGGCTTGCTCCTTTGTGCAGCAGGCCAGCAGGAGGATCTCACCATCCTTGAGAACGTTTCACCACTATCAGAGATACCTGTACACATTTCTTAAAAATGGAGTATGTGGTCACTTAATACGCCTTTACCTCGTACATATCTTTCTTCTCAATGATTGGCAAGGAAAGTGAGAAATAAATTTGCAAGTCTTCTGCACAGTGACAAAGAGATGACAATATCATCACAGCTAGATTTCAAAGGATATCAGCCTTTTAGATTAGTGGTTAATTCCTATACCAATCTAGCAAAAAATTATTGGTAATGGGATTAGGCATTTTCCCTGTTTGGATATTTAAGGGGTTTTGAACACGTATATCATATATTACCAATTACATGATTTCCAATCTCAACATTACGTTGACTGATTAACCCTTACCTGGATTTCTTTTTTTATTGTAATAACCTGATCTCCTATTTGCCACTCTTGCACATTTGTTGTGGCATCAAAGCATCAAACAGTCAGGCTCACATCCATGTTTTTGTCTGCCACTAGATTAGCTTCAGTCTTTTTAGCCATAGCAACTACTGATCAATTACATAGTGTGTTGTTCCATGCCCGGCCCCACACAAAACAAATGTTCCGGCAACACCATACAGCTGATGATGTTTTCGAAGGGAGCCCTCCCTGTTGTTCTATTTGGAGTATCTTGACGGTCCCTCAGTACCAAGGACAATTTAATGTACCAATCTTTTTATTTTCTCTGACACTTTTAGTAATCATAACCTTTAATGTTTTATTACTTCTACTAGTCCTGATGATCACAGACGATAAGCATTATGATATTTCTGCTGCACACCCAGCATTATCTTATCAGTAAAACGTGTTCCCTGATCTGAATCGGTTGCCGTGGAAGACCTCGTCTGGTAAAGGTCTGCTCAAATAGAACTTAAACAGTAGCAACTGCCCTGTTTCTTACAGGGATTGCTTCTACCAATTTGGAGAAAGCAGCCACAATGACCAAGGCACACAGATTTCTTCAGGCTGTTTTTGGCAATGGTCCAATACAATCAATTTGGAGTCAAAACCATGGACATTCAATTGGTTGGTGTCTCTATTTTGCTTTTCACCGGCCAGTTTCAGAATGTATGCTTGCAGCTGCTAGACAGCTTTCTACATGTTGCTTAACATCCTGATTTATCCTTCGCAGACTGCTGCGTTCTTGCCAATGTATGTTTAACAAATTGATGCCTTTTATGGCTAAATCATGGACACATGTAAATAAAGTTTGTTTTTCATTGGTGTGGTACAATCCAAATACGCAGACCACTGGCTTTGCCTACTCCAACTGATTCTTCATGAGAGGGTTGTATAATCTCGAAGGAAACTCCATTATAGTCTGTTGGATATCTAACTGGGCTCAATTTCACTATGACAGAGTCTTGACTTTTCATGCTGGTCAAATCAATGGGATTCTCTGACTGGCAGATCACCAACAGCTATTGTCTTAGCATTCACATCCACTACTGTTCTCGCCCGTTCAGTCAATGCTTCACCCATCCATTGTGAAATCTAAATAATTAATAGGCAGTCAGGAAAAATCTCCAGTATTTGCATGACTGCTGTCACTTCAGCAGAATGGGCTGAGCCGGTTTCTACTCTGTGTAATACGGCCTTTTCCAAGTTGGCATTCAGTAGCAAACCCCACTTTGGGACTGCACTCTGGATAGACTAAGCCAGGGGTAGGCAACCCCGGCACACGTTCCAACGGTGGCACACAAGTCCATTTGGAGCAGCACTCGGCATCCTCTGTGGCGCCACAGAAATTGCCACTCCTGCCACCAAAAGACACTCCAAGTGGCTTCTTTCAGGGGCGGCTGCAGTGCGGAGGTCCCTGCCACGTCCATGCCCCAGGCATACTTTGTAAAGAAGCCGCCCAGAGCGGCTCCTCTCTGTGGTGTGCCACCATCAAAAGGAGTGACTCCAGGCAACTTCTTTCCATGGTGTGCCTGGGGATAGGGGTCCTCAGGCATGCTGCCGAGAGGAGCCACTCCAGGTGGCTTCTTTCCACGAGTGGGCTGTCGGCACCAGCTGAGGGTTGAGGAGGAGGGGCCGGCACAGGGGTCGGCAAAGGTTGCCAACCCCTGGACTAAGCCATCTACAAAAACGTTAGAGCCCAGCTGTGTTTGGTTGTTGCCAGGTTGTGGCTCTAAATGGGAGACACGCAAAGGACATTCACGAGAGTGTCCCCTAATAAGTCATGCGCCAATAGCAAAGGATCCAGATGTTTTGTGTGGTGTAACTTCTCTGTCCTGTGACAGTGCCCAAGGAGTCAATCTTCCATTTGATACATTTCCTTCCTTTACGTGTCGTGATTAAACTTCATAATACAATTCCTGTTAAGTGTTGATGATCAAAAGGTGACAATCCCACACTATAAACAAAGTGTTTAACAGCCCAAAACATAGCCAACATGTGTTTCTCATAGCAAGAATGTATTTTTCCCAGGAGTTAATACCCAAGAAGTATGAAAACCAGACTGAGTTTTGAATTCTTCTGCCAACCCAAGGCAGCTGCTAGTTCTCCGCCTGTCAAAGCTTGCTCCAAACTGTTAAGTTGTGAATAATCAGGTTGAGTCAACCCAGAAGCTGAGGCTAATGCCTGTTTCAATGTAATGATTGCTTCAGTCAGTTGCGAGTTCCATTTCCAATGGTTACCTTTTTGATACGACTTGAAATCACACTGTCTGGGTTAAGTTTATAATTTAACAAGCATTTAGAAAATATCCCATTGATGAGGTCATTTTGCAAAATATTTATGCTTTCCCTTTAAACATTTTTAAAGGATTAATGTGAATTTTCAGGGGTTTTTTATTCCCCTGGTTGACAAAAGCATATGAACTCCAGTTCCATTTGTTCTGAGGGATTATCCATCCAAATTTCTCTTTGAGAAAAATTCCTGCAATTTAAGCCTTTAACAAAAAGATGTCTACAATACCTAAAACAAAATAGTCAAGCCTTGTTACAACCTAAATAAGTACATTTAAGACCTTTGTTAGCTTTAACTAAAAGTGTGGTATCACAAACCGACTAGTTATGAACAAAATTAATTTGTTGCAATAAGAAACCCAAAATAAGTGTTTAAAAATAGACATGACAGAACATAAATCATGTAAAAGCAACACATACAATGTAAGCAGAACTCAAGTTTCCCAAAGCACAAACAATGAATAACTTAATACGACAAACTGAGTGAGAAATATAGAAAAGGTTATTGCGGTTGATATTGGGGGGGGGGGAGGACACAGGACATACAAGCCAATGGTAACAAAGAGGTCATTCCTAAAAGGAGAGAAACTGAGTTAATACTGCACTGCATCTGCAATTCATCCAGGTTCCTGTTTTTCTTGAACAACTACCAAAATAAAAACTATTAAACAAATAGTTAAGAACAGATTATATATGCACTTAATACTTTACTCAAAACTTTAAAAAAATTTATATTTCCCTTCTTTCTTTTCTATGTGCCACAATAGGATGGCTGCTTACCACAAACCTCTCACTGTTCCCTGTTAGCTATTAACTTAGAAACAAAGATCAGATCAACTCATTTTACCTTCCTAATTACGTTTTGTTTTTGTTTTTTTAAAATCAAAGAATCTAACTTCCATTAAAAATCAGCTTGCCTTCAGAGTCACGTTTCTCTACATGCCAATTCATTTTACACATACCTTCCTCTTTGACGCTTCTGTAGTTTTCCCTTTATATGTTGCAAATTGAGTGAAATTACAGTTTGGATGTGAGCAATTTAAGTGTGTCATTAGCTCACAATCTTCGCTAGTCTACACTTAAAACTTACAGCAGTGGAGCTGGATGGGTACAGCTGTACCACTGCTTGTGTAGCTTTGTTATGTTGGTGGGAGAGAGTTCTCCTGCTAACATAAAGCCACTTAGATGAGCGGTAGTAGCTATGTCTCTCCCACAAACATAACGCATTCCACACAATCGCTCATGCTGGCAAAATTTGGGCTGTTCAAGGATGTGTTTTTTCAAACCCCCTGCACAACAAAAGTTACATCAGCATAAGTACTAGTGTAGACAAGGCCTTTGTTTCTAACACAAAAGCTTACACATTTTCATGCATCTCAGTGAGGAGTAGCATCCAGCATCTTCCACAACTTTGCACAAGCCTTTTAACGAATGATTTGAAAGGTCCGTAATCATTAATATCATCAGTGACTGGCATTTTAGCAAGCGGGATTACAGGAGAGAGGGGGGGGGATACATAAAAAAAATCAGGCTAGCCATTATCCTTTTCCCAAAGGAAAGGATGAGGCAACTCCACAATAGGACCACTGCCCTTACATTTCCTTACTGTCTCTACAATGTGATTGCATTTTATGTTCTTGGAGATATTAGGCATTTTGCCTTCCCATAACTGCATATTCTGTCAGACAACAGAGTCTTGTGGCACTTTTAAAGACTAACAGATTTATTAATCGCATGAGCTTTCGTGGGAGAAAATCCCACTTCGTCAGAAGCATCTGACGAAGTGGGATTTTCTCCCATGAAAGCTCATG
>ML685808.1:705762-723236 GCA_007922175.1 Pelusios castaneus
TCTGACGAAGTGGGATTTTCTCCCACGAAAGCTCATGCGATTAATAAATCTGTTAGTCTTTAAAAGTGCCACAGGACTCTGTTGTCTTTCCACAATAGATTAACACGGCTACCCCTTTGGAATTTGCATATTCTGTGGTGGTTTTACTTTCTGGTTGTCACAGCACAGTGACTGATTTTTACCAAGAGCAAATACTGGGGCTGTCACTTAGGGCTGGTCTACACAAGAAAGTCTGACATAGTTGGGTGGTCTCTTAGGAGTGTGAAAAGTCCATCTCTCTGAGCAACATAGCTAAGACAACACATGTCCTCACGTAGATCGCATTAGGTTGATGGATCAATTCTGCCTTTCAGGGAGGTAGGTTGCTCATGCCAACCAAAGAACTCCTCCCATTAATACAGATACAGCTGCAGCTTGAAGTACAGACAAGTCCTTAGCCAGTGGTCACAGCCTATTCTGTACTTTTAATTGTTTGCAGAATTTTTAAAAAAACCTATTTTCAATGTGTCCCACAGACACACTATTAAATATACATCTTCTATGTATGGTCCTTTTTCTCAGGAGTTAATATTTCTTCTTATTTGCAACATTAATTTTTTTCACTATGTCACAAGATTCTTTCTTGGCTAATTTTTTTTTTTAAATCAAAGCCCCCTCTATGGGTGATTATATTCACCTACTCCTCCACTGTGATTAAGAGAACTTACTTTCTTGTCAGGGTGTTTGACAACAATGTGACTAGAGGCCTGAGGCACTGCTCCTACATCTTCTCAATCATTATTAAGTACCCAGAGTCTCTAGATCCCAATCCTTAAGACTCAGAAATGACCATAAGGAGTCTTGGACTCATGCCCAGCCTGGGACACCACTATTGAAGGTTAAAATTGGGAAAGTCTCAAACCAACCCAATTTAGATTTAATCAATTTTAATCAATAGGGTGTTGGTGTATAAGGCAGGAAATCATAAAGCAGGATTCTAGTGGTCATAATTTTCTTAAGAGGAGGGCCCAGGTTACCTGCCATGTCCACACCAAGTCACCATATTCTCTTCCAGAGAAGGCCTGGAAGTAGAAAAGTGCAAGAGGCAGTGTGAGAAGATGGTGGCCTTGGCTCTGGGAAGCAGGAGCCAGGCTGTGGTGGTGGAATTGATGCACCCATCGCAGGGGCTGCCCCACTCCTCTGCACCATAGAGACCAAGCCCTCCCCTCACTTCCCCCTAGAGAAAACAGACAAGACTGTGAATTTGCAGCATCATCTATGCCCAAGAGACTGGCCTGGCTCCCTGGCTCTCCCCACCCCACAGCTGCACCCCTGTTAGAAACAGAATTAGAACAAAGCTCACTGTATGCCTCACCTGTCCCTTCTGCTAGGAGAAGGGAAGCAAAGAAGAGATGGACCATGGAAGGTGAAAGGA
Source organism: Pelusios castaneus (assembly GCA_007922175.1). NCBI lineage: Eukaryota > Metazoa > Chordata > Testudines > Pelomedusidae > Pelusios > Pelusios castaneus. The sequence goes on from ML685808.1 coordinate 707,177, forward strand.
GGAGTGACTCACACTGATATGAACTGTCCTGGACCGTAACAGCCTACTCCTGGAAGGCAGACAGGAATATTTTCCTTATCTATCAGGTATAGCTCAACCTTGTTGCTAAAACATCCTTGCTTTATAAGGCCATCACTGTATCACACTTGTCTACATCACTGTTTGGTGCAGTTAGTGGGGGGATGCTTCATAGATATCACATGCCAATTTTCCCTTTCTACCCCTCTAACACCTCCCTTTACTACCACACATCCTATGGTGCACATATAATTTGGCTTTCATTGATGAGCTTGCATAACCATACAAGCAGCAATCATATTCATATAGGCACAGCAGTGCAAGACAAACCTCTTTCCTGACTACACTATCAATTGTAGAGACAGCCATTTGCTCCTACAACTGCTTGAATAGCACCAGCTGAATTTTTGTTGCAAAATAACATAGCCAATACATTTATTTAAGTTCTTCACAAGTTACCCTGACAGCTCATGGCCTTTACAAATGTTACTTACAATTGTTTCATGGATAATTTCTTTGCATATTTGCTACTTGCAATTCACCCATATGATTGGCCACCAAGACCCTACTATAGGATTTCTGCCACCCAGCTGGATAACCCGAGTTCCAAAAGCAGGAAGATTTCCTTTTTTCTGTATGCTTCGTATTTTCTACCAAATCTATTGTGCAAATAACTAAGAGCTTCCCATACAAATACTCGCATGGTTATTTCTATGTACTGATGCTTTTGTTTTCATAAGCCATTCCGTGACTAGAAACTTGCTTTATGAATGTTAGCAGATGGGTGAAATGAAGCTGCAGGTTGTATCTGAAATATTCACAAATTGCCACTTGCTGCCAGCCCTCCCTTCCAGTGACATTTTATAAGGCTGTGTGCTCTATCTTGCTGTTTCTAAGCATTATCTAAGAGGGTGGTTACCCGAAAAAACTAACTATTTAAAACTGCCATCATCTTATTCAAGAGCTAGACTCAGACTCTAAGGTCAGAAGGGACCAGTATGCTCATCTAGTCTGACCTGCAAAACGCAGGCCACAAAACCTGACCCACCCACTCCTGCAATAAACCTCTAACCCAGGGGCTGGCAATCTTTGCCAGCCCCTGTGCCGGCCTCTCCTCCTCGACCCTCAGCTGGTGCCGACAGCCCATTTATGGAAAGAAGCCACCTGGAAGGGCTCCTCTCAGGAGTGTGCCTGGAGACCCCTATCCCCAGTTACCTGGAGTCACTCCTTTTGATGGCAGCACACCACAGAGAGGAGCCGCTCTGGGTGGCCTCTTTACGTGGTATCCTGGGGCATGGACGTGGCAGGGACCTCCGCACTGCAGCCACCCCCAACAGAAGCCACTTACAGTGTCTTTTGGTGGCAGGAGTGGCAATTGCTGTGGCGCCACAGAGGGTGCCGAGTGCTGCTCCAAATGGGCTCGTGTGCCACTGCTGGCACGTGTGCCGGGGGTTGCCTACCCCTGCTCTAACCTATTACTGGGTTATTAAAGTCCTCAAATCATGATTTAAGACTTTAAGATACTGAGAATCCACCAGCAAGTGAGCCATTCCCATTGCTACAGAGGAAGGAAAAAAAACCCAGAGCTCTTTTGCATATTCAGAGTCAGAGTAGACTGCTGCTAACTAGAGTCAAAAGATTTTTTGTTGTTGTTGTTCTTGCTCCTGCTTGCCAACATCACAGCTGTGACAAAGGGAGGTGAAGTCTATCCAGGCTTATGCATCATCCTCAGAACTATTAACAACTTAGCTACAGAACTAAGTTTGGCTTCATTGCGTTTGAAAACAAGGGTGGTACAAAAGTCTAACAGAGGCAAAATTCACCCTGCAAAGTCTTTTTTACTGGTGCTGTTGCATAAGCCACAAAAATCAGCTTGACTTTCAGATCCCATGGTAAGTATGCAGGGAAAGCTTTTAGTCTTAAAATGGGCCAGTTTGATCTGGGATCACTGGCTATGTCTACACTTGTTAATTTAAGTCGACTTAGCTAAGTCGACTTAATAAAGTCAACTTAAAGGGGACCTTGCCAAATTGACTTAGAGCATCCACACTGGACTCGTAGGGGCTAGGTGGACCTGGGACTGGTCCACGGTGGCAGGGGGGCACCCCTTGCCAAGTGCCAGGGGGCTCAGCAATTGCCCCATTGTACCTGGGTACAATGGGGGCTGAGCAGGACAGGGACATTGGTAGGGCATAGGAGCAGGGTGGGCAGGGCTGTGTTGTGCCCTGTGGGGGGGCATGCCAGGCTCTGGCTGTGCCATCCAGCCTGGCAGGGAGGGCAGTGGGGGAGCCCTGGAGCCTTTAAGTCGATTTAGGGCTAATCTGCGTCCACACTGGCTAAATCAACTTTATAAATGAGGTTTTAAAAAGTCGACTTTAAATTTCCTTAAGTCATTTAAGGAAATAGTAGTGTAGACGCAGATTAAACTAAAGGCATACAGAGTCAGTAGCCCTCTGGCCCCCAGGTAAGGCAGGACAGGCACACAGAGTCAGTAGCCCCGGTCTGGGATTAGTAGCAGGCCCAGACAGAGGCAGGAACACCATGCAAAACCCTCAGTGGCTATGGCTCAGGAGGGTACAAGCACACCGGGTGGTTAGGAAAGGGGGGCAGGGAGAAGGACACGGGCCCACCCGACTCCACTGCATCCCAGCTCAGGGCCCTACCAGTGGCAAAAGGGTCTGCCACTGCGTTAGCGGGACTCCAGCTGCAACATGCTGACACCTGTGTAATCTGGTGCTTAGCTGGACTAGAGTCAGCTGCTCCTGGGCTACTTCCGTCCACCCTGATCCTGGGTACCTGTCTCCAAGGGGGCTCCTCCGGGTCTTGAGGATAGACAGCCAGTGGGATCCCGACTAGTCCCTCGCTGTCCATGGGCAGCAGGTCCAGAAACTCCTGAGGGCCAACGGTGGAAGGTAGCTCTTCCAGGTTGCAAGGTCCCTCAGCAGCCAGCTGTTCCTCCTGGGTGCAGGGATCCTCAGCAGATGGAAGCTCCTCCAGGTCACAAGGACCAAGCAGTTCCTCAGGGTCGTTGGCTTCCCTACCTCTGGTGGGGGGGCAGCCTGTCTATAGTATCCCCTCCCAGTCATTAGGGCTGGGTAAGCTAGGTGGGCCTTCTGGCCTCCTGACAGGGGAAGGCGAGGGTAGCCCTGCAGTAGGGCCCTGGTCTCGCCTCACTTGAAGCCGCGGAGAGGGAGCATCCTTCTCCTGTGGCGGCTTAGACCTAATTGAATTGCCAGGCTGGCCTTTTATACTTCTTGTTCCTGTTCTTGCTCCACTCTTCCGCTTCCAGGGCCTGAGTCCTGCAATGCCTGGGTCTGTCCAAGGAAGGCCAAAGTCCCTTGCTACATGGTGCAAAGGTTAAAGATGCTTTTGTCTAGTAGTCTGTATGCTCAGTGTAAGCAAAGGAGGTGGCTGAATTATTTTAAAAATCAAAGAGTTTTGAGGAAAGTGGCTTTTCAGAAGGCTACATGAAGTTAGTGAATATAGACTGTTTGAACATTTTTTATTTTTCATAGATGTGTAAGCAGGGTCTGACTGACCTCTCCCCTGACATCTAGGGATGAGCTGGGGGAGAAGACTTCAGGAACCAACCTTGCTTGCATAGACACACCCACTCTGTCTGGTGCACAGCATGATGGAGCTCCTCTGCCCAAACGATCTCTGTTGGTGGATTTTGGAGTGCAAGTCACTTTGATATTGGGTGCAGGGGTAACAAAGTGTCATCCTTTTTTCGTGACTCAAGGGGACCAGACCTGTGATTATCATGCCCTGATTGTGGAGTTTGGCCTCACTAAACGAGGCTCACAAAGCAAAGACTAGGGGTGCCGATGCTCAGTGAGACATGAAGAGGTGGGGACAGGTGTTTTTACATGGTGTGGATTCTGCCTAAGGGTCCCAGACACCATTTGGCCCTCCACCTATCCACTGTGTAAAGATGATACTGATTAAGGGTTAGGTCAGAGTCTTCTATGTGGTGGATCAATAGAGCTGAAATCACTATTAACCAGGTCTAAGCATTATCCTTGCTATGGGACAGTATCTCTGGTGAAAAAAGTCTGTCCAGTCTGCACTAACAGAGGGGCTCGCCCATTAAGAGTTGAAATCACAGAGCTGCATTAAGGAACCTCAAGACATGTCAGAGATTTCAGTGGAGTGAGTAAACAACCACTTGGACAAGCAGCTGACCAGCAGGGTGAGCAAATGCATCTCTGAACTCTGGGTCTTTATGGACCTAAGGGCTAGTGTTCACTAACAACAGAAAATTCACCTCCATCAGTTCAAACTTCCAGATCAACTGCTTGGATCGGTGAAGATCTGATCAGCCGATCAGGAAGTTCGATCCCTGAACACCGCCCTGGCAACTGGGGTAGCATTGAGTCGAAGGGAGGCCCCTCCCTTCAACTCAGCATAGTGGACATGCTGGGAATAGGGAAGTCGGAATGCAGATATGCAAGGTATTTAAGTAACTTGTGTATCTCCATTTGACTGCCACCAAAAAGAGCAGGCAGTGTTGACCTACCCAAAGACAACATTAGCAAATAGAGGACAGTGGAGAGAGAAGGGAGAGATATGTTAAAGGAACTTTTGTCTTGGACTTTCTCACCTTAAGGTGACAACCTGAAGCAAAGGATGCTGTCCAGTGTATTCTGGGGTGGGTATTTTTGCTCATGATCTTATGCTTATGAATCCTGCTTGTGGCATTTTTCAAAATTAATTCCAGGTTACTTTTCCCTTTTTATTAAAGGTTTCTTTTTTACACTCAGACTGAATGTTTGTGAGAAAGGAAGTATTGCCTTTCAAAGACGTCCAGGGGAGGTGTGTAATTTTCCCAGGTACTGGGTTGAGGCTCAAGCCAGTTCTGTGTTGTATTGTTAACAAGAAATCCCTAAATATTGAACCCAGCCCTTCCTGCTGTCAACTCCATCTAGCAGCAGGGGTACAGCAGTGAAAGAAAATATTGCATTTCAAAGCGAAAAATTGGGGAGTCAGGTTTTAAGCATCCTTTCCCCCCCCTCTTCCTAGTGTAAAAAAGGGGGAAGGAGATAAGATTTTAAAAACCCACCTCCTCCAAGCACAACAGCTATCTTAGACTAAGTTACTCTCTCAGCCTGGAGTCTTCTCCTGACAGATCATCTGGGCACCCAGCTTTCAAGACCTTTAGGCTATGTCTACACTACAAAAAGTTAGGTCGACTTTGTTAAGTCAACTTAATAAGGTCGACTTTAAGTCGACTTAAAATCGACCTTATTAAGTCGACTTAACAAAGTGCTGCCATGGACGTGGACGATGTCCACTTTGTTAAGTCGACCTAATTGCCTTTAGGTCGACTTAACAAAGTGGATTTAAACATCCACACTGGGCTTAGGTCAACCTAAAGAAGGGTTAGATCGACCCAAGAAGGCTTAAGTCAACCTACCCAGTGGCTCTTATTAAGTAGACTCAAGCTTTCATTAAGTCAACTTAAGGAATTTCTTAAGATGACTTAATGAAAGCCTGGTGTGGACGCGGCTTTGCTTAAGTCGACTTAAGCCTCCTTAAGTCAACTTAATTTGTAAGTGTAGACATAGCCTTAGAGTCTCCTTAAGGCCCAGATGGTCAGTCACCAGAGGGGAAGATCACTTTAAAGCAGACCTTATCTAGCTCTGTTACACCACCTTATGTGCAACACCTGTGCTAAGAGTTGTCCTTCACATTGAATTTACAGCTCATTTAAGAGCTCCTGCTAGGAGTGAATTTGGCAAGAGGCATGAAGTAACATAAAAGAGGCCAGGGCTGTGTCCCTGTTTACAACAATTCTTACAGTGTCTGTTACTCACATCATGAGCACATAACTGTGCCAGGACATACCCACCTGTTTCTTCACCCTGTGAAACCATCAGTAACATTATAGCTTATGAGAGTTATACTGGACATACATGTAGCATGCTAGAGGGGGGAAAAGCAACAGAGAAACTGAATTTGCAACTATGAGCCCCTAAAACACACAAACCACACCAAGGCTAGAGCATCTAGTGTGGCTTAGAACAGTGTATAGGCCTAGAAGGGCGCTAGTATTGCTTTAAACACACACATGGAGGAGTTAGGCAGAATATTCAGAGCTCCACCTTTGAAATCAAGGCTTTATAATACTAAAGCCTGGGATTGGTCTATACGTGCTAAAAGCCATTGCACTAGGCAATTCTGTACATGCTCTTCATCCCTGTTCACCCACTGCTGCCACTCTGCCCCTCACGTTCCCAGAAGGATCAGTCTCGGGGTGGTCTGATTACTAATTACCCTATCAGACAGCACTATTTGTGCTCCTATTTTGTACCTGACAATAACCATCTCATGCACTATGTGGCAATATCCAAGCGACTACAGTTATCACGTTAAAGAAAATGTAGTTCCTTATTACTGCCCTGGTGTTTAATTTAGTACAGTCAGGCACCCTGGTAACCACAGGGAATGTGAGAGACCTGGATAGCCCCAGAAGGGCCCTAGCTTAAGCAATGGTCCACAACATCAAATGGTTTAAGAATCACTGATCAGTAATGTCCTTTTCTGTGCAGAGGAGACATAGACAGTCCTTGGGGGCACTGGGGCTGTGCTTGCCCAGTCCCTGAAGGTTTCCAAGTGTAACAGTTACGTGGCAACAGCAAAGGTTATAATTTTCCAAGCTGAGGAGGGGATTTCACCATATGCCTCCAGTGCTTTATTTGTAATGAAAGAGGTGTTGGGGCTATGAACTGCCAAGCCTAGAGATGCCAGGACTCAGCTCTGGCACAAATTTAAGCCCTGCATAGCTTCCCATTAACGACACTTGAGCAGCAACATTCTCTGCGATTCTGAAAGTCTCAGCCGCAGACCTTTCCAGCAAAGGTGAAGCTCTGGGTCACGGCCAACGCTACGAAAAAATATCAAACCCAAATGAACTCAGTGGCAGCTGGAGACAGACAAGGAACAAACTAACCAGGCTTTGAACGAATGCTGAGTGACACTCCCTTTAATACAGCATCAGAGCAGCCGTTCAGGGATGAGGATTGATGCTAATGTCATTCTGTTTCCAGGGCAACCAGAAGACCAGCGTGGCCATAAGGAGCTGGGTTCCTGAGCTCTCTGGGAAGAAGGAGCTTGCTGATGTTGGGGGGAGAGAGAAACTTTGACAACTTTCATCCAAACACAGGATTGTCCTTGCCATGTTCTCTTTAATCTGGTTACATCTACCACCCCACTGGTACTGTCGAACCAGGCAGAAGCAAACCCCAGGTGGCAGGGGCTATCCTTCCCTGGCAGGAGCCTCAGCACTAAAGCTACATAGGTCAGAAGCAGCACCTCTCAGTCGGGTGCCTTAGACCTCTGATAGTATGGGACCAAGAGCCACACCTGGCCTTGGCTTGGAGTTGCCTCAGTGCCTGCAAGAGACATTGGTGTCTTACAACTCTGCCAGCTTCTCACATTGCTCATTGTCGAGGAAACAGTCATGATCTGTCCATTCCCAAGGTATATTCCTTGGGCTCACAGAGCCTATGATCAGCTGGACTCCAGGACATAACAGCATTGGGTACAGAAAATTACTACCTAACTTACTACGGTAACTATTTGTATAGTGCCTGGGAGACACAGTAACGGACCAAAGCTCCATTGCGCTGGCTGCAGCCCAAACAGAGAATCCGTCTCTGCCCCGAGGAGCTTGAAATCTAGGTAACTTATTGTATGTTAAAATGGACCACATCTTTGTGAGGCGAAACCATGTTATATTTGGCATTCTTGGTCTGAATCCCATTCCACAGAAGCAATTTAACCCCCTCTGCCCCGTACAAAATCCTGGATAAACACAAGAATTAGTCATCCACCTTTTCCATAGGGCATGAATAGCCAGTCAGTTCCAGAAGGGAATTCATCAGTGCAGCAATCAGTTGTCCATGGAAAAAAATCAGCTGCTTTCTGCCAGACAAACAAATGATCCCATCCCACAAAAATCAGATCACGGATTTCCTCCTAAAAGCGAAGGGCCCGGTTTCTCACTGCCCTGCATCTTGCACAGTCAATTATATGAATGCAAAATGCCAAAATGTATCAAATCAGACTGGTAGTGCAACCTACTGGCTAGGATATGGCAGGTTTCCCTCTATGCCTAATCCAAAAGTTTAGTATTTGTTACAGCCCCAGGTAAGTAACCGTGGTGCTAGCTGTAGCTGCTTATGGCTTCTGAAGGTCCCAAATTCAATCCCTGATGTTTTGCCCAACAGGGTGGTATTTTATATCACAATGCACTCATGTAGCAAACTCTACAAAGGGCAGAGTAACAAAAAGTCAGACTTTTAATGGGAGGCTAAAAGGGGCAGATTTTCAAGACACACAAGAGAATTGAATGTCTACCCATCCTTTTGTACCTTTGAACAAAATCTTCACATAAGAGCTAGAGGTCAGCAAGGAGATGTGCTTTGGGTAAGATTCTCACACGTGTAGACATTCTACGAAAAGTCAGTGGGACCTGGGATCCTGCATCACCTAAGCACTTTTAAAAACATTACTCTACTTTTATCAAACTCTTGGGGTCCAGTCTATCTAACCCTCAAACTAGAATACCAGGGTCCTAAAGCCAGAAGACTGCCAGTAGCAGAGAAGTTGGAATATGCCCTAAGCAGTTCACATCTATGCAGTGACTTGAATAAAACCCAAAGATTTAGAGTAAAGAGATTTGACTTCACTATGTTTTACAATAAGGGGCATATGTGTTCTCCCAATACCTGTGGGAAGCATCAGATTCCCCTGACCATCCATTTTTGGTTCTGTAAGAAGAAAGTTCCCAGTCTGTGGACTACTGAAGAACATGACTCTGGTTCTTCTGCACACCAAGCTCTGTCTCTTGGGCACCACCCTGAGCAATCAAAGTGCCTCACCTGTAAAGAAATATATTTCCTTCCACTGGTGTGATGTTCTCACAAACACTGGATCACAGTACAGTCACACACCTTCCCAGCTGTGGGTCCTGGTGAACCTCTGTGTCGGTGAGAGACATCACCACGTGTCTTGCTCAGGACGAAGAGGTTTTCTGAGAAATGACTTGCTTCATTTTACCAATTACTTTTAAAAATAATCATTTTGTCCTCCCTTCCCCCTATTCTTTGTCATACTTACTTACAGCATCTTGTCTCATGGAAGATTGTAAGTTCTTTGGAACAGGAATTGTCTCTTGTTATGTGTTTGGACAGTGGCTAGCATGGAAAAGGCCATTAAGTGCTATAATAGATTTGTGGCACCAGTGTCCTAACTAATTAGTATCAGATGTCTGACGTTTATCTCTACACATGATATAAGGCAGGGGTGTCAAACATGCAGCCCAGCCCACAACAGCATTCTCCAGCACCACACTCTCCCTAACAAAGAGAGAGAGAGGTCTCGCATACCCAGCGCTCCACAGTGTCGTGAGAGTGTCAGGTATTGCGACATCACTGGGTATGCGAGATTGCACTCCACAGGACCACACTCTCTCCCTAACAGAGAGAGAGAGAGTGAGCGAGATAGGTACCACACAGTGCAGTTCCACCTACATGATTTAAGGACTTTAAGATACAGAGAATTCACCGGTAGGTGAGCCATGCCCTGTGCTACAGAGAAAGGCAAAAACGCCCCAGAGCCCAGGCCAATCAGCCCTGGGGGAAAATTCCTTCCCGACCCCAAATATGGCGATCAGTTAAACACTGAGCACATGGGCAAGTCTCAACAGCCAGTTAACCAAGAAACCATTCTCTGTAATAACTCAGAGCCCATCCCATGTACTATAGCAACAACAATTTTTTTAAAAGTTACTTTATAGAAAGGGGCAAACCTCTGCCCTCCCTCCCCACCCTTCTACCCTGATTTCATCCAGAGCCCAATGCATGCTGGGTCAGGACTTTGAGAACTTAGTCAATGAGGCAGGTATACCACGCAGCGCAGACTGGGCCCATGAGCTTGTACCTCACTGTGGAACCTCAATGCTATAGTTTAAGGAGCTCCCTGTAACTGAGGACAGAACATTCATGCATATGGTTCCTCTGAAGGCCCTCCTGTGTAATACAGTCATGAGATGCATGTTTTTATCTGTCCTGCAAACCCTGGTATGGCATCAATATAGTGCCCCGCTATTTGGTTGACCGGCCTCCAGCCCTTCCAGCATTGTGTACCTAGGAAATAACACGCGACAGTGGCCCTGATGGCCCTGCCCTCCAGAACACAAGCAACTGGAAGTATAAACTATTCTGCCCTCCCTCTCAATGAAAGATGAGAGCCAAGAATCGATGTCTTACATTTTCAGTGTCATGCTGGGCCTTAACTACACAGCCCCCATTGACTTTAGTGGGCATCGTGTTGCTTACACTTGATTAGCTGCTTTGAGACTCCAGCGCCAAGGACCCATCACTCACATTGTCCTTTGTGACAAATACATTTCAGTGAAGTGAAGCACAGCACCCCACAGGTACTGCCGCCTCGATGGCTCTGGCCGTGCTGAATCAAAGCGGGTGGAGCAGGATGCATCACTGTCTACCTCATGCATCCAGGTGTTATAATATTTTACTATGCTTTTCATCCAGCACTTTATCTTGAGCACCCCAAAGAGATGGATAAGGCCAGAGAGAGTAAGAAAGGAAGAGTGTAAACAGGAAAGCATTCATTCCTCTCATCTTCACTCATTCCCCCTCAGGAAAAGAATTTCCACTGTAACCAGCTCCAACGGAATGGGTCACTGAAGGCACACATTTGTACAACACCTCACACATTGGGGTCCTGCTCCGTGACCGTAGTTCTATCATTTATCTGTGTTGCGATAGCATGTAAGGACACGATAACAGCCTGGCAAGTGTTACCACAGTGCTGTTGCAATGGGGATTGCCGGAGACCTACTGAACATATGCCACCCCCCACCACACACACCAGTTCCTTGGAAGTGTAACACACAGCCCAGTACCCACAGAAAGAGGAAGGATGGTCTGATGGTTAAGGCCTGGTTCTGGGTTCTGTTCCTACCACTAACTTCTTAGCTAACCATAGGCAAGTCATGTATAGGCCTGATTGTCATCTGCCCTTTCAGTTGGAGCAGAGGTAGTCTACCTGATCCTCCGGCTCTCTACTGCGGAGGAAATTTTTAGCCTAAATACGCAAAACACTCCCTGGGGCAGAGAGTGTGTGGATCATGCCTAGTGCAGATGGGCCGAATCTCAGCTGAAGATCATGGATGCCACTACAATACAAGGGAGAAGGGCCTTTGTGGAAGGTTGTAGTTCATGGGTGACCCGACCAATTGATTTGGTCTGATCTTAGCTGTGCCAGCAGAAAGCAAGGTGGGGAAGAGCTTGAGAGAGGGGAAGCTGCCATTTGGCCTGACGTTACCCATTTGGTGCTAGGACCCCTCAAATACACAGAGGGGCAGAAATTGGCACTAACAGCTTGGCTGAATTGGGCCCGGCTGTCAAGCCCACTGTTTCTATGGCAGGGCCTTTCACCAACTCTGGCTGGTTTTTGCTGGGGACAAAAGAATTGGGCAGCAGGCAGGTAACCAGAGGGAGGAGAGCAATGGAATGAAAGTGTGGGAAAGGAGTTGGAGGCAGAGGGGATAGACAGGAGGGATGAAGATAACAAAGGAGGACAGTTGGCCTAGAAAACACTGAAGGATTAATCAGTGAGGGGGAAAAATGAAGCTAATTCAGAAGAGCTGAGTTCCTGCTGAGCCCACAAAGAAAAGGAGCCAACTGAGAGCATAAAATATAAGTGAGCCATCCCACTGGCACTGTTCTCATCTGCTAATGTGCTCCCTGCAGGGCCCCTCTGCCAAGTGAGACTCAGGACTTTGCACAAAGAGAACCCTGGCCTGCTGGATGGGGCATGAGCTGGGACTCACAGCAGAGCAGAGAGTCAATCCTTTTGTGATGGACATCATGGAACTCAAGTTAGCTGCGCACTGCATTTACGGGGTAATATTAAGCTCTGTGCAGAGAGTTATGCACCAATGAAAGCTCACTTAAGCTACTCAAACAGGATGCAAGTCAGGTAGAGGCCTTGGACTGGCCCTTTGCAAATCAGATACCAAGTTTTAAGAGCAAAAATGTCCATGATCAAGCACCTTATTGGATTGCAACAGAATACACCCTGTTTTCACACCTTAATGCTATTGTTACAAACTGACCAGTCAACCACACACACCTCATTTGGAACCAGAAATATTCAACCAGGCAGCTTCAGACAAAAAAAACCCAAACAAAAAAGCAAGCATAATACAATACTGTGTAATGGGTAAACTACTAACAAAAAATAAAGAGAAAGCGGCATTTCTTTCTTCTGCATATTAAGTTTCAAAACTGTATATGTCAATGTTCAGTTGTAAACTTTTGAAATAATGATAACGTTTTGTTCAAAGTTATAAACAATTGAGTTCCAAACATCTCAGGAATAAAGGTAGTTCGTAACTGGTGCTCTACTGTATTTGTAATCACTTTTAAAAAGGATCTTTCTATAGTTAAAAACTATCAAATACGTTTAATTAGTATGTTTGGATTAAAGTCTGTGAGAAAACTCCTTTTAGGATAACCAGGTTGGTGCATATATCAGTTGCCGTTAATGAAATGAAGGCCTTTACATGAGCTTGCATTGTCCAATGAGTGTGCTGGGCACCACAAGACGTACATTTCTGGGGAAAAGTCTGGGACTAGCGAGCTTCCTGAGGTTGCTCTGCAGTTAAATTCATGAGTATTAACTAGTAGCACTCAATACTGTGCAGCTGATAGTGGTTTTATATGCTAGAGGCTATGTGTGAACAGGTCAAGAGTGGATGTTCTTACAACAAAGCCACATAAGAGGCACCCCAGGTTGGAGAACTGAGCGGGAACAGCTGTTCAGCACTCCAGACTGTCCGCGAGGGAATGTTACACCCCACAGGATAGACTGCTGCATCATCATGACATGGTACTTTTATCATCCTAATGTCACCTCATCCCAGGGAATCACACCTTCTGAGCCGCAAAAGATTGGAGACCAAATATATTCTGGGGTTCCAAGATCTCACCAGGGAAAGTGGAGTAATCAGGAAAGGTAGCCAGAGACCCTGCTGTCTGCACCATCCTTCTCTCTGTGGATGCTGGTCACATGCTTTCCACCATCATAGGGTACCGTAACCAGTGACTCATCATGTCATTGATTGGGGCTTGTTAACTGGCACCATCGGTGTCAATTTGCATAAAAAACATTCCACCCAATTGATTACTAAATGATTCCTCCGGTGAACACATTGTAGGTTTTCCCCTGCAGCTAAAGATCTGCACTGTGCTCTGACACACCATCCAGCTGACTGCATACCATGCCTCTAAAGTGCCAGCTTTGGGGAAAGGAACTGCCCACCCTCCCCACACCCGACCCAGGAGATTTATGGAGAGGCCTTTTGTCCTGGCAGAAGGTAGCATCTCTGGAAATGATTCAGGGCTCCTGTCTGGGCACCTGTGCGCCAGCTTTCATCTGTAGTACAAGGAGATGGCCCTGAATGATAGCACTCGAACACATCAGCAAGTGACAGGCTTCCTTCAAAAGGACTTCTGTGCTTATCCAGCAAAGTTTTCATGATAATAAATTGATTTTTAAATGTAAGAGTCTCTGTAAAGCCTTTCTGCTCCATCTTACCCTCAAACACAGCCATCCAACCCCAACCCCAGCCAGAGCCTTCTCATGGCTCCACCAGCAACAACATACGAAAGAGGAAAAAGGTGACCAGTGCTAGGGCAATAAAGAGGAGTCATGTTAGAAGGCCTGGAAATGGGCAACTTTCAAGAAGGAGCAACAAGAACATAAACCAAACCATGTAGGGATTTTACTCAGATGCTCCCAGGTGCTGAATATTTGACATGCCCATTTCTAGAAATGCTACTTTCTAAAATTTAGTCACCTGTGTCCTGCTAGCTAGACCCAAAACCTAGGCAACTACAACCAGAAGGAATAGGATGAGAGTGAAACACAAACAGATATCTGGCTTGGGCAGAGGCCTGCTAAACAAGGACCAGCAAGAGTGCTTGTGTTGACAGGCAGCACTCAGGGCCAAGTGCTGAGTAGCACAGCAGACAAAACATGTGACCCAAAGCCAGGTCCTCAGCTGGTGTGCTTCCTTGTCAATTTCAACAGCTACCGCATTTATACCAGTATGGCCAACTGAACATCAAAAAGAGAGAGAGATGGCTTGGGAGGCTGGGTTGTTGCAGTGACAGTTTGAGGACCTGTCTCACGAGACCATCAACTGATTTCTGCTTTGGTGGCAAAAGGGAAAAAACTGTTTGGATTAAGCCAAATGAGAAATATTTTAGAATTTTCAGTGAATTAAGAATTCTCTTGTGGGTCTTTTCCAGAACCGCAATTTGAACCTAGGTCTGCTATATGCCATGGGAGTGCCCTTCCCACTAGGATGGAGGATCGACAGGGAGAGTGGCTGCAGTAGCATTCCCACATCTGGGGCCATAAAATGATTCATGTTAATTCACTGTAAGCAAGGGCTGAGTGTCTGAGAGCTCTCCCCCTGCTCAATCAGCTGAAAGGGGGGCACCTTATTTGCATGAGTACAATTAAGTACTTAGCATAATTTCACTGTCTATGGATAAACCAACCCAGGTTCTGGGTATGGTGGAGAAATGGTTAGTGTGGATGGTTTGGGGGGTTCAAATTACTTTTGTGTTAACCACAGGGGCAATGAAATGTCCTTTGATTGGATGAACAAATGACAGCAGAACTGTATTTAGCCTGTTCTGATGAAAAAGTCACTCTCACCTAAACAGAGCTCCAAAAGGGTGGCAGAGAGATGCTCTAGCATTGGACAAGCAGCAAAGAGTAGGTTGAGGGATTTCACTACTGAGATGGCACTAACCCTGATTTTAAAAAATAATAATAATAAAGCTAGCTTCAGGCATGGGTTAACCCTTTCCTCCCATTGTTAAAAGGTAGAGTGAAAGATTCCTTTTGGAATCTTCTGTTGTGAACCAATGACATTGCTTCTGTGTCAACAGAAAAGTTTTCCCGGGAGCTGATATTCTTTGAAAGCTGAAATCACTAGAGAAACTGGGAAACATTAGCTGACAACCAGCTGAGAGGAGCCAGCAGTGGTTGGTGCGTGCAGACCGAGAGAGACACAAGTGGTCAATGCCTGCATGGAGTCAGCAGATGGTGAGAGCTATCTGTAATCGGTGCCAGCGGATGGTGGGAGCCATGTGAGACTGGTGCCAGCAGATGGTGGTAGTCACAAGCAGTCAGCAGAAGGGGACTGGCTGATTGCCCCCCAGATGAGAGGTGTACACTGCAATTACAATGATCAATACTGGGAAAAGTAAGTGAAGGATATGCCTCACACACTGTGGGTGAAGTAGGTTCTGCTCATTGGGTTTATGAAGTCTGCACTGTTTTCCTACACTCAGACACTGTGCTTCCGAGAGGAGAAGTATTGCCTTTTAGGGCACCCAAGGGACAATGTGTGATTTCCCAGGAGGACTGGGTTGGGGCTTAAGTCAGTTGATGTTGTATCATTGATAAAAACTCCTCCATATAGAACCCGTCGCTTTGCTGTTGCTGGCTCTGCCTGGCAAAAGCGTTACATCACTGATAGTTTTGAGTTGACAAACTGCATTTTCCATCACATTCATTATTTGTCAGAAAAGTTTTCCCCAAGCTCTAGCTGGAATGTTTTGTCCAGTGACAATCAGAAAAGATTTTCAGAGAAATAGAAGAACTCGTGGCTCCCCTCTGATGCACCTCTGCCAGTGTAGTCATAAGGCCAGAAATACCACAGCCTGAATTTAAGGCCATGCTGGGCATCTTTCCATCAGCAGCATACAAAGCAACTGAGTGCACCCCTTCACAACGGTTACTTCCAGACTTCTCTTCCACCATGGCATGCACTCCTCTGCCACCCTTTAATTACTATATCTTACATCCCTGCAGGCCTCTGACAGCTGCAGCCTCTCTTCCCAAGTCTTGTCACACTAATTCTGTCTTTCGTGCCATGAGTGCTGAGGAGCCTTATGTGTTTACCAGATGCAAGAGGGATTTTTTTTTT
>ML685808.1:768236-1056600 GCA_007922175.1 Pelusios castaneus
GGGGGGGTGGGGCGGCAGGGCCTCCAGTGAGCATGGCAGGGAGCAGGAGCTTACAGGGGCCCCAGTGAGGCTGGGGGTGCAAAAGTCAAGGATGGGGGCTCCTCCCGCCCCAGCATCCCTAAGACCACCCCTGGCAGTTCTAATGCAGCAGCCAGCCATTCACAGAGTTGAGCTTTTCCTGGATGTCTTTGGCTCCCATTGAGGTGTTAAAGATACCAATATCTCACAGGAGCAGGCCCCAAGAGGGAAAGAATAAGGAGGATAAAATGCCAGAGACAGAGGAGGATAATGGGGATAAAGGGAAGGATCGTGCAAAGGAAAATAGGCTGGGCCTGGGGTGATATTGGGCCTATGTTGATGAACAAGACTATGGGGGAGAAGGCATTAAATAGGATGGTGATGAGTAGGGTGAGGGCTATTGAGGTTTCATGGAGGAGATCATCGTCTGCCAGGTGTCACTGTGCACATTGCTCTGTTTAACAGAGGAAGCCATGGTCTGTTTGACCTAAAGAGCTCATCAGACAGTAACAGCCCGCCAATGCAGCATGGTTCAGACTCTGCCATGGATTAGATGACCTCAGGCAAGTTGGTTCCTATGAGGCCTCTGTTTCCCTTCTTGCCCTTTGCTGGTCTTCCCTAGTGAGACTGAGAGCTCCTTGCAGCAGAAGCTGTCTCTCCCTCTGGGTACATTCAGCCCTGATCTCACCTGAGGCTCCTGGAATATAAACAACAACATGATGGCTTGAGGTGCATTGGTGAGTTTTGTTTTGCATGGTGCAGGTGTGTGCAAATTAGCCAATGATTGTGCACATACAACTCTGGATTTGTTACATCCCATTGCCACTGACAGCATCTCTCTCCCTCATCCTGGTCCTGCCCTCTTTCCTCACTCTCTTTTTGGGATCCTTTTAACCAGTGCTTTTTTTTTTTTTGTTTAAAAAAAAATAATAAAAGGTGCCGGCACTTGGCCAGGGACCTGGGCGGCAGCAGCAGGAGCCGGGGCCTCATCATTGTGAAAAACAAGGTGCCGGTACTCAGTACCCCTGAATACCATCACAAAACAAGGTGCCAGTACTCAGTACCCCTGAGTACCATCACCGAAAAAGCCCTGCTTTTAACTTTCCTTTCTATCACTCTTCTGGTTCAGGAGAAACACTAAGCAAGAGGTGTACAAACTGCAGCCCCCGGACCATATGCGGCCTGCGAGCATGTTCTGTGCGGCCCTCTGGGAGCGGAGCAAGCGGGGGGATCACGTGATGTGACACCCCCTCCCCACCGCACATTGCATTTGCGGTCCTCGAATGGCCTTAGAAAATGCAATTTGGTCCTTGGCCAAAAAAGGTTGTACACCCCTTCACTAAGGGTTGGCTACAATTTAATCCAGCACAAGGGGCTGAGGCCCCACCCCTGCCAGCGTTGTGCTCCCGCTGGCTGCCAGCACCCATTAGGCTGAAACAATAAAGCTGTCCACACTGGTGGAGGAAAGTGAGTCACACTGAGTTTCTGCCAGCTTTGTGAAATCACAGCAGAGCCAGAGACTTGAGGAAGGCACAAGAGAACATCTGGAAATGAACATGGATCACAGAGTTCACAAGAAGAGCGGCCCTAATGGGGAAGAGACTCCTCCACGGGAGCAGGCTGGGACTGTCTCACTGCATGGAAGAAGAAAGTAGAGAGCTCCACCTTTGCTTTGGGCTAACGTAACCCATACCATCTGAAACCATGAAGATATTCTGGGAGCTAGGGGCAGCATGATCCGGTGGACAAGGCACTGGGCTAGAACCAGGTGTGTTCTGTCCACGCTCCGACACTGACTGTAGGATACCATTGGGCAAGTTGCTTCACCATCTCTTGCCCTGTTGCTCCTTCCAGTCTTCATCTGCTTAGACAATGAGGACAAGGACGGTCTCATGCAATCTGCACAGCACCTAACACAATGGGGATCCATTCTCATTTGAGGCCTTGTAGGTGTGAGATACAAATAGCAATAGTAGCATTCATATGGGGAGCCCCTTGAGGATGCACTGTAGGAGCATGCATGTGGGCGGGGTGAAGCTGCCAATAAGAGCCGGTTCATCAAGACTTGGTGAGGGAAGGCAATACGCTCATTAAAAATAAGGATGTATTGCTTCCATGCTCATCATGGACACTACAAAATACGCTGAGGCGGAATGTGAGCGCACATGCATTAGTGCATGGCAGGGTGAATCTCATACTGAGCAGTCCTACCCTCCGATCTGCATTTCAGAATCCTATGAATTGTAGTTCTGGTGCCGTATGCCCCCATTTTCCTCTATGAGCCATGCTTCCTGGCCAGACTTCATTTCCCATGATGCACAAAGGTCTCTCAGGCCCTGCAGTGCTGCATGGGAGATGTTATCTGCCTGGGCAGGCCAGCCAATGAAGGAGAACAGAGGCATGAGGCACCCAAAGAACAACATGAGCAGGCACCAGGGTAGCATTTCCAATTGAAATATTGCAGGTTTTGGCCCAAAGGCAAAAAGTTTTCATGCTTTTCCAATGAACATTCAAAATTTTCCATGGAAAGCAGGCACTCTATGTGAAAAAAAATTTTAGTCAGAACCTCTATTTTCTTCTAAAACACATTTTAGATTGAAGATTTCTGCCCAGCCCCAGCCAGAGGCATTTCCGGCAGTAGTAGTTGTGGTGTGGGAGTAGAACAGCCAGACACACTTCACGTCTTAGTTCACTGCCTCCCATGGCAATGCTGATCCTGTGCCCGCCTATGTCCTCTTATGCCATAATTCCCCACCAGATTTTGGACAGGCTAACGTCCCAGGCTAAAGTGCCGCATCGTGGTGAATTCTCTCACAGTGGAGCAAACTGCTGCTTTCTGAACACAACATGAAAAAAAAAATCAGTCGCACTTTTCTATTAGCTCTTTTCATTCAAGGCGCTCAAAAGGCTTTGCATATATTAACTAATTAAATTTTGCAAAACCCCTCCAAGGCAGGTAAGAGAAATGGCATCATTTATCACTGCATGATCATGACTGCATTGTGGAATAGAAAGTATCAGTTGTTTAACGAAGCGTAACAGTGCTGCGCAACAGTTTAGCACAGGAAGTGAAGAATATGGTACCCAGAGGAAACTGCAGGAAGAGGTTTAGATGGGCGGGATGTTCTTGAAGTCAGAATTTGACCAGGACAGTGGTACTGACCAGCTCCACTCTGGCAAGCTGCTCATGGGATCATTCAGAAATACAAGTGGTTGGATTGGCATTTCTTTCAAAAGCTGTAACCTCCAGCGACGCTGCAGCCCTTGTATACCATGCTGGAGGATTGGTGCAGTACCGACTCAGGAGGAAGGCCGCCTCCTGTGGAAAGATCCAAGGACTAAAAACTCTATATTGACTCTCCACTGAATTTTTGTTTTGCTCACGTGCTCTTTTAGCTATAGACTCCCAAGCAGTCATGGGCAGCGTGAACAGAATGGAAACCAAACTTAGTGAAAAGAGGCACTAAGAATGCTCAGCTTTGGTAACAAAGCGCTCCCCTTTTCTATAATGGGAACATTTCTAATTTAGGAGCACATTTTATATGGTTATTGTACCTTTTTAAACTCCCCGCCCCATACAAACACCCCTGGGCCAATATCTGCACTTATAGCCTGAACCACTGCCCACAAAGGTCAACGAAAAGCACGCCTCAACTTCAGGGGGCTTTGGATAAGACACAAGGGCTACGTCTACACTGGCAAGTTAGTTCGAATTAAGGAGGCTTAATTCGAACTAACTAAAGCCATGGCTCCACTAGGCTTTAGTTAGTTCGAATTAAGGGCTTCCTTAATTCGAACAAATAAATTCGAATAGGGTATTCGAACTAAGGGGTTAATTGGAACTAACTAGTTCAAATTAACCAATGTGGCCATGTTAATTCGAACTAATTTCTTAGTTCGAATTAACCGGCCATTGAAATGAATGGGGATCGCTAATTCGAACTAAACAAATGTTTGCTTAGTTCGAACTAACGTTCCAGTGTGGCCATGCTCATTCAAATTAAGCTAATTCGAACTAACTAAAATTAGTTCGAATTAGTTAGTTCAAACTAACATATTCGAACTAATTTTAGCAAGTGTAAACATAGCCAAGAAGCACAAGAACCAAGCAGAACACTCCATTAATCTGAAGGCATGGAGTCCCCTCTCCGTGTGCCAGCAGCAGACCACATGCTTCCCTGTCCCTGTGGCCTTTCTTCCAGCTGCGCTGCCAAAGGGTAGGAAGCCAATATCTTACCAGGGCTCTGAGGCCAGAGAGGCCAGCTCCTCTCTGTCTGAGCCCTAATCAGTCAGGGTTCTGCAGGCAAGCCCTCTCACAGGAAGAAACGGCAGCAATGAGCTCTTCTCCCACAGTGAAAGGTTAAAAACACAATTTTTCTAAATAAAAATATTCCTACGAAGACCAGAAAGCTCCACAGAGCTGGTAGGAGCCTGTCAGCATCTCCACTGAGCACATGGCTCTCTCTCGTAGCAGGATGGGGGCTCATATCTGATGCTACGGAGTAGGGGCCCAGGGAACGAAGCACCCACCTGAAGATGCAGTAAACCTCTAAAAACTCTTCCTGGCAGCTATTCACATTTAAAATAGAGACTGAAAGTTCACTGAACATGCTCCCCTTCCTCCCAACTTTGAATCGCAACACTAATGGCTGCACTTAAATCTGTAAACGGTATTTAGCGTTAAGGATGAAAATGCTGGCCTGGAGACTAAAAGAAAAGGCAAATGGGCAGCAATACATGTTGGTGGGCCAGCTTGTACTCACAGCCTGGAATCTGATTTCCCTCAGTTTTGAGGAGTTTACAACAGAGAGAGCAATGACTGTGATGCACTTCCTTGGAGCTATATTGCCGTCTTGGCTTTCCACCTTAGTGACCCATGTAGACCAGCAAGTGATGGACCATGGAATCAGTTGGATAACATACTGAGTGTGGCGCAGAGGCCAGATAGCGAAGGGAAATAGTTCCAGACTGTAGAGGCAGGAGATGAACAGGGAAGACCTGCTGGCTACTGGGACTAGAGGTCAAACTACACAACAGCCACACAAAATGTGTAGGACTGTTCGCACCAGCATAGGGAAGGTAGCCACTGTGCAGGCTTTTTCTGTGCAGCTCCCTCGATGTACCTCAACTTCCTTCTGCATCATCCATGCTCTGTGGGTGCTGGGCCTCCCCACAGCTCTCCCTTTGCCCCTCATACTTGCCCTGCTGTTCCAGTTCTGGAATCTCACACAGTTCTTCAGTTGCACCTCATCTATGACCCGCAGCATCTCCCATTATTTTCTGGCCCTAAGGAGCAGCTGCCCACTTTATGGGCCCTGTTGGAGAGAAGTGACAGCACCCCCATAGCTCTGCTCCTTCTATTTCAGCCCCGTTGATTTAGCAGCACCATGTAGTTGGTACCATTGAAAGTTGAGTAGCAGCTGAGTACTCCATGTGTTGACATATGGCCTTTATCCAGCACCATGAGAAAGTCATCATTAATAGGACTCTGTCTGTCTCCTTGCTGTACCTTGGTCTGAAGCCCATTTGCAAAGCACCCAGGCTGCTGGCAGAACACACGTATGGCTGCAGAGCTGGATTCTCTATACTTCCTTAGTGCTTTGCCCTAGTAACGGGAGGTTGGAAACGAGATTTGCTGCACTGTTGGCTTTCTGAAGATGGCACAGAGGAATAGGGACAGGTCTTGTGCTTGGGCTTTCACCAGTCAGGAGGGCCACATGTCTATTATGCAGGAGGTTATGAGCATCTCAAGGTTTCCAAAGGCCTTATTTTGCAAGGTAAGGCAGAACTCCACCAGGGCCGTGGAACGGTTACTGCCATCTGGCCCGCTGCCGAGTGTTCTGTCTCAGAAAGCTCATAACACATTCAGTTGATCTTATCTGTGAAGTGGGAGAGAGCTCTTTACAGCGGCTGTTGATTGGGTCTTATGTTTGGATCACACAGCGCTGATTGATTAGCCCATTCACCGTGCAAAACAATCTTTCAGGCCATGTTTATGTGACTGTGATATCAGATGTAAAGAAGGTTTTCTTTGCCTCCCTTTTATCATCAATGCATATTCCTGTAAGAAGTCTTTGCACTGTTGACAGATGGATTCAAGGCAAGTTTTTCACCACTTATATTCTATTCTTCTGTCCATACCCTTTGTCTGTGACTCACAGGGATCTTGGGCAGTGCAGGGAAAGGGGTGACTTGGGGTCAAGTTGGTGATGAGAACAGTGGTTAAAGTATAATTTGATGGGCCCTGGAACCCTCCTAATCTCTGGGCCCCCTTCATGCATGTGCGGGCCCCACCCCAGGTAGGCATTTGCAACCACTTCTCAGTACCACATGCGTCAGTTATCGCTCCATAAAATATTTATAATTTTATATGGCGTTAATGTCTATAGCAATTATTGTCACAAAGTAGAAAACACTGCATAACACAATGAGTATTGTGATTAACAACAGTGGGGCATAGGACCTGCCAGAAGCCAGGGCAGGGTGGAACACATGTTCCGCTGGATTCTTCTATTTTTAGGGGCCCTGGAACTCTGGCCCCTCAAATGTGTGGGCCCCGGAACTGCGTTCTGGTGCGTTCCCCCTTCTTTAACCCCTGGATGAGTATAGTCATTAGGGTGGCCCCATACAGCTTTGCCAGCTATTCAACACATTGACATCAGGGTTGGTAGTTTGCTGCCATACTGTGGTAAAAGATGAGCAGATTCAATAGCCATTGTGAGCAAGCTCTCCAGGGAGAACAAGGAGGAGACCATGGCCAGACCAGGAGGTATATTGCATCCCTGTTGTCCATTCCTAGTGCTAAGATCAGGCACTGCCTATGCTCCTTCATTGTGCAGAGGTTGCATCTGGTTCGGAGCAGCCTGCACTGGCATGACTGACCCTGGCATTTCAGATATTTACCACATTACCACAGTGTGGGTTTTTGTTCTCCACTAGTGGCTGGTCCATATAAGAAGTTAAAAAGTTGGCTACAGTGACCAGCTAATGGATATATATTCCCTTAGCTCACAGATTCAAGAACCAAGCTGTTTAGTTCTTCTGGGTTCCAGGGTCCCTGTCCTTCCTTCCTGTGCATGGTGGGTGACCCCCATGGGCATTTGAAAAGCTGTGGCCTGGCTGATCCCACACTGGTTACACACCCTTTGCATGGGTGGGGGTGTGATAGATGCTCATTTGCAGTATATTCAGGGCTGTCCAAGAGTAGGATCAATAGCTTATATCCCTCCCTAACACACAGTGATTTGGAGGGTGCTAAGCTACCCCCACCCATTCTGCACAGCCTCATATCTGCTTTCCAGCCACTGGTTTGGAAACCCTCCAAGTCCTGGAACTCTGCTGGTTGGTCAATAACCAAGTGGGACTGGAACTCCTCTGGGGAAAGCTGAAGAGTGGAGTCAAACAACAGAGCCGACGCCATTTTAAGCTTGGTCTGTCATTGATATCACAGCAAAGTACCCCAGCAAGGAGAGTTTAGGAGGATACGAGTTGCCATAGCAGATCACACCTGTGCCCTGTCTAGCCCAGATGCCAATTTCCAACAGTAATCAGTACTAGATGCAGCAGATGAAGCTTTAAACCTTCCTAAAGGATGATGCTGCAATAACCTGCCCATGGGAGAAGATGTTGCAAACCACAGGTGGCCAATGGTGTTCTTAATTGTTTGTATCAACTCCAAAAGGTATAAAGCCATCTTTCACGCCTGTCACAGACAGCGAGCCTCTTGGGACCGGAGAGCTGGATGAAAGTTGGAACGTGTGCTGGGCAGTAGGGCAAACACTGCCGCAGGGGATATTAAATCTACAGACTCTGATGCAGGGAGGTATGAATTGTGCCTCCTGGACATGTGTCTTTTCCTTTCTCCTACTGCAATATCAGGGCATCCCTCAAACAAAGGTGGTAAAACCATTCACCAGTTTGCAGTGTTTGTTTCAGTATCACTTTCCTCTCGTTGCCCAACTGAGAGTGAGATCAGAAGAAGGCAGCTCTCACTGACCCACCTCACAGCTTAGGCAATGCTCCTAAATCCTGGCCAGCAGTCTCCCTCATCTGTTCCAGTCCTGGGGCCCAGGCACCGAAGAGTAGACTTGATGAGCAACATGGAAACCCTTGATAAGTCAGAACTGAGCCATGACATGCTCACCCCCTGCAGCCCCTGGATCTCCAGACAGGTCTGCCAACATAACCAATTTCTCCCATGTAGAACTACTCATCTTCTGGCTCTCCCAAGCAGCAACCGGCATGCACCCTGAATGCCATGGTGCTCTTCACGTTATGACAAACTGTCCCATGAATGTTAGGATTATGAGGGTGTACTGTTGGGGTGGGGCACTCATTCCTCGCTTTTACTGGGGGATATCTTGTCTTGTGCTCCTCAGCTCTCTCCACTCCTGGTGCACCCCTCCAACAACACCATCTGTGCTGCAATCCCATGAACCAGTTCCTCTCTGCAGCTCTCCCTCCACTCCACATGGCCTATCCCTCTTTTCCCACTACCCTCAATAGCCCCACTCCACTACCAGCCCAAATTTTTGCTCATCCATCCAACACTCCCTTGCCCACTCCACCCATACTCTACCGCTGCTGCCTGGCTACAAATCCAGCCATCACATCCTCTCAGAACCAGAACCTAAATCCTCACACAACGCAGAAAAAGTTTCCTCCAGTTATTAGGAGCATCTCCAAACCACCTCCTGTTCTGTCCATCCTCTACTTCCCTCATCCCAAACAGCACTGAAATGGATGCTCAAAGGAGAATCCATCTCAGGTAAGTCAACTCAGGAATCAGGAGGTTAAATTCGTCTTCTTGTGTGGCTTAATCAAAGCGGGAGCCCAGGGCTCCAGATAACTTTGGAACGTTGGGAAAAGTTGTCCCGTAGCCCATGCAGGGTAGAACACATTGCCACTAGCATTTATGCACCATGCCACACGGGGGGCTCAGGATAAAGAATATGACCCAATGATAATGATGGAGCACACCTACAGAAATGCTCATCACCGTAAGGCCATGCTGAATATTTGGAGGATGGTGCCCGGCCAGATTATAAAGGACAGTATTCTGTATTTTTAACACCGTTCTTGGTGAAGGTTGGGAGGTACAGTAAATGCACTACAATGGGCAATCGCACCTCCAGCAGCTTTGCATTGTACTGAGAAGAAAGACGGCCCTCTGCCAGGTTACACAACAATGTTTGCATTTAACTGACCCAAAGTAACATTTAGCAACAAAAAGTTCCATTTTAATTTCCTTATTCAACCCAGTAGAGAAGAAATGAGAAACAACATCTAATTAACAAATATTGATCCACAGCAATCAAACACTGTGCAGCTGGCTGGGAGTTAAGAGTCTCTGAAAACTTTGCTTTTCGAAGCTAAACAATCTTAGTGCTTCTGAAGTTTAAAAAAAAAAAAAAAAAAAAAAAAGGCAGACTTCCTGTAAATACCATGGCTGTGATTTGAGTCCGGATGCCCAGCTCAGAAGCATCCTTGTCCTCTGTGATTCCTGGCCAGTGGGGAAATATTCATCTGGTAAATATCCAGCTACAATAGGGCAGTCACCTGTTAAATAACAAACCACTGTATGGCACTTGCCTTGTTGAAAAAATAAAACTCTGCAATTTAATGACATTTACTCTGTAAATATCCTGGTGTACCATGGACCCTTGTCTATTTTTATATGATGAGCAGTCACCTGGTAAGTCGAGTCCTGAAATATATATATATATATATGAGAGAGAGAGAGAGAGAGAGATCAAAGCTGGTTGTCTTTCTAAATAAGATGCCCTATTTCAACCACAAGTTGCTAGGCTCAATACATGAATCGTTGGGCAAAATTCTCTGGCCTGTGCAGGAGATCAGACTAGATGATCATAAAGGCCCCTTCTGGCCTTTGAGTCTGTGGAGAATAACCAAGACACAAAGGTAAGGTATCTTCTGTCAGACGCACACGGGCATGCATCGTTCAGAGAGAGCTTGTCAGCCGCACAGGCTAGCTTTCTACAGAGGAGGTAATGAAACTGCCTGTGTCTGGTCACAGCACCTGTGCTCTGTTTGGGTTGAGGAGAAGCTGCTGAATCCTCATTTCTGGACAGGGACAAAAACATTCTGTCTTAATTAAGAGAGAAACCAAGTGAAGAGCAGCTTGACAGCTCTGTGCCGATGACAGAGCTATGAATAGATTCAAACACCTGCAACTGCCACGAGGCAAGGAGCCGCTGAGCCCTGTACAGTATTACCTTGCGCCCCGCGCCCTATCCAGCATACCAATTGCCATCCCATGAGCCATGAAAAGAGCCAACAACTGAACCTAGAAACTCGGTCAGCCCCTTTTGCTCCCAGCTCTCCTGCAGCCTGCTGGAATCTTCCTTTGATCATGCAGCAGCCAGCGAATTCGTGATGCAAGATCAAACAGGGACTCAGAGGGGACACAGTGTAACCATGGAGCAATGTCTGCAGCTCAAGGCTGGGAGGTTGGATTTGGACAAGCACCCCCAATGTCCAGATGCCTCTCTGAACCATCTCCAAACCCTCTGAATCTCTTGAGCCTTCAGCACTGTTCTGGCAATCTCATGCGCCGAGGCACAGTTAGCTATGCCATCTACTTGGGATAAACAGGCTCTCCTGTGCTCGGTCATTTACATTATCTGAACTTCACAGCAACCTTCCCAAGAGTTTGGGGGTGTATTTCACTCTGATGTTACACAATCCAGCTTGCCCTCCCAATAACCACTCCCCAGCTCAACAGAGCAGCCTCCCAGAGCATCAGCTGATCTCTTCTGACTTTACAGAGCTCCACCAGCCTTAGAGAAGATAACAGAAAGACTGGTGAGACAGCACCAGACCTACTCACTTCTGACTATGCAACCAGCCACTGTAGATCCTCAGATTACCCCTGTGTTGTTACTCAGGCATGTCTGCGTAAATGCCACCCACCCCCTCCTGCAATCTTCCACCGCTCAATCACTGAGATCACACTATTACTGAGATCAGGGTCCTGTTAAAGCTATAGGTAATCCTTAGAGTGAAGCAGTCAGGCAAATTCAGTTCCCCTGGAAGGATAAGCCTAAATCCTCCATTTTATTTCCCCTCCACACCCCTTTACTCTCTCCAAGCCGCAGCTCCAGGAGACATAATCTTGTTTAGACTGAAATACGGTGTTAGGGAAAGTCATGATCTAGGGACAATTGCTTGGACAGAGAGAAGGAGGGGAAAGAAGATAGAGTTGGACCCCAGAGAGGAACATGGGATGGAGAACGGCTTGCAGAATAAAAATATGCATCTCTGAACTGACCTGGGAATAGCCTCACCCCACAATTCTACTCCTACAAAGCCAGTTCTGGTCCTGAATGGAGGGACCTGGCCAAGTTCTAGGCCATGCATTCAGAGTCCTCCCAGGAAATGCAGCACAGTGAAGGTCTCCTAACCAAGGAACCCTGATCCCCAGAACATCTCTTCTTGGAAGAATTTCCTCTCCCATGTCCCCTAACCACTATGACAGCAGCTCACACAGTCCACGGCACAATCTAGCTCACAATGACTTTCATTTTCCTCTCTTAGCTCCCACCACATCCAGCCCTGCTGGAATTGACCAATCTCTACTCTTTGGCATGACCTGCACTGTGGCAGCTCAGCTCTTCTGAGATCCCCCTCAAGCATGGAGCAGACCCACCGCAGGTGGGTAAATCCTGGTGGATTGGTGTTAATTAGAATGTGTGCCTTTTCAAAGCCGGCATTCAGAAGGATTTGGCCAGACCCCCATTCACCCCACTTTCTTCAGGTCCCACATCCGAGACACCTTTCATCAGTGACGAAGCTGCAGGTGAGCCCCATTTACTAGACCACCAGTGCCACTCCTGTTTGGGCTGAGGGGGAAGTGCAAAGAGAGAGAGAGAGAAACACTAGTTGCTTATTTCCCCTCTTCAGCCAGGAGTAAAGGCAAATCCATGCTCCAGATTCAGAATTCCAGTCTGGGCTACAGCAGCTACTGAGCAATTAAGTGCCCGCCCTCAGTAAGAACAAGTTAGACAGACAACTGTCAGGAGTGGTCCAGGCCAACCTCTCTCATATTCTCCATCTGTTAGGAAATTTGGAGGGTTGGGACAATTGCAGGCTGTATTTTCTGCCTTTGTAATCAAATGATTCTTGCTTTTTCTTCCGTTTTCCTCCCACCCCCTCAAAGTTCCATCAGCGGCTGCCCTGGCTCTTTAACGCACCACGCTCCTTTCGCCCATCAGCATTGCCATGACAACACACGCTTTGATCTGGGCAAGGAATCAAGTACAACTTCTGTTTATTTAAATGACCAGACAATGCTCCAGACATTTTGAATGTGAAAGAAAAGGCTCAAAAAGAGAGAGAGAGAGAGAGAGAGAGCAATTCTTGGCTGGAACTTGTGAAAAACTGTCCTGCAGGCCCAGATTTGTTCCTTCCTGATGTAATTGAACCGGGCTATTTTCAAACATTTTTGTCCCTGCATTTCACTGCTTTATGACTTCACAATGTCCTAGCGTGGCCACAATGACAGTTCCAAGATTTGGGGCTTTTTCTTATCTAGGTCTCTATTACACCCAACTGTCCGGTCACCCTAGGCCTAGCAGGTCACCCTGGGAGGTGGTAAGGCTGACCCGTCAGGTCAATGTGCCATGGCAGGACCTAACAGCAAGACATCACGATGGGACAATAGGCCTGATCCTGAGAGGGGCTGAGAACTTGCAGCTCTCTGAATTCACAGCTGTTCACTCCCCCTGAGGGTCAGGCCAGCAGTAAGAGAGGCAGCATGGACCACCAGGTAGAGCTGGACTGGGATTTAAGATGCCTGGCTTCAGTTCCTGGCCCTGCCACCGGTCTGCTGGGTGACTTTGGGCAAGTAATTTTCCCCATCCCATGACTCAGTTTCCCCATGCATGAAGCGGGGATAATGATACTGCCCTGAATTGTGCAGCACTCTGAACTCTAGGCACTGTGTAGGGCTACCATTAGCCCCTCAAGCTCTGATGCAGGGGACAAATGGGGATGAGACCGGGGTAACTGGGACCCTCTCAGGGAAGGCTGGGCACTACAGAAAGTCTGTGTTGCTCCAGAATGCACAGCAGATTCTAGGCAGCCTTAGTCATGAGAGCCTCTGGCCCCCAGCAGCCCCTGATGAGGAGGCTGCGAGGGTGGTTTAATGCAATCTTTGCCCTCTCCAGGCTGCATCTCTGACTCCACAGGACAGAAACTGTTCTGCTGTGCTCCTGGCTCCTACATCAATCTCAGCATCAATCAACAGGACGATAACGTACCCTGGGCAAAGAGGAACCTCACAGAAGATGGGTGACAACTGGGACTGTAGGAAATAGCCTGTTACCACACAGCAAGTGTTTGCTTCCAATAAAATTTCCCCATCAGACTTTGAGGGGGCTTGCCAATCCAATCTTGCTGAAATGCCCCCTTCTTGCCATTTCTACCAGCAAGAAATGGAAACATTGCAGGAACACGGCAGCCCCATGCAGGAAATTTCACTTGATAACTTGCTAATTTCATGTCACAGGGAATTTTATCCTATAATTGTAACAGCTCATCTGACCCATTCGAGGATATGGCTCACCAGCCTGTTGGAATGGCATTTCCCAAAGCAGAGTGTCTGCTTCACATGGAACACATGAAGAAAGAGCTTGAATACCCACATGCCAGCATGTCATGGCCACTGTCCATTGCCATGTGGCCACCCCTCAGCTACTGGTTTGGGCCACACAACACAGAACTAGACAGCGTGGAACAGCTGGCATGTATGCGATCTGCATGTTAGACATGCGCATGGAGAAGTGCACGTGGGAAGACATGCACACCCATACAGCACCACGCACAAAGACTTGTGCACATGCACACAGAGCATGAGACACGCCCATTCGCATAAACCTGTTGACACTAGTGCACACACGGACATTGGAACGCTGGCACAAAGCACCATGGCATACACACAGTCACAGTGATGGACAGAGAGACGCACTCAGCCTTGCCCATGGCCATGCATCCACCCATCAGTGCACACGCCAGGGAGGCTGTGGCCCCATGAGTCACAGGTTGAGCTGTGCTCGGAGTGACTGGGCACACCTGGCATGCACAGCAGTGGCAGGGGAATCTCTGCAGCTGGCGCATAGTCTCTTCTCCAGGGCTTCATGTGGGGGGCTAGGAAATGAGCTGCTGTTGTCTTAGCTTCAAGCTCCTGGCTGGAAGGCAAAGGGAGGGGAGCAGGGTGCTGTGTATCATGGTTGAACATCGCTATACTCTGCCGTTTCAAGGGAGGAGCTGCCAATGTTGTCTTAGGGCCCCAGCCTGCATTTTACTATTGCCGTCAAGGGGAGCAGAAGTGGGCCTTCCCTGGTTCCATCGATGTCCTCCATCACTCACAATGGAGCGGAGGAGGGGCACCCTCATTTCGCCCCCTGCTGTACCTCTCTTGACACTGCAGTCACCAAATGTCCATCCCAGCAGAGTCTTCCTCACTTCTCTCTTCTCCAGCTCCCCTCCCTAGTCCTTCGCACAGCCTGAGGAGCACGATCTCAGAGGCCCTGCTTCGGAAGCACAGCCCCATCCAGCACCACCACTGACCCTGAGAGCAACAGGAGGCCAGAGCCTTTTTCTTAGACAATCCAACTCCACTCCCCTGGGAGAAGAAGAAATCAGCAGGTCAGGGTTGTAGCTAATAAAGCCCAGCTCCTCATTGGCCAAGCCCCTGAGCCCGGCCCTGTGTGCAGTTGCCTAGCAATCTCATGCCCTCACACGGTCCCCTTGCTGCTAACAGAGATCTGCGAAGCCACATGGGAACTGCCTTGATCAACAACTTCATTATAAGAGGACATGGTGCAAGCCACATGGCAGCCGCTGCAAGGGAGAGGACCTGGGCAGGTGGAGAGATGCTGCTACAGGGGCAGCCTTCAGCCTCTATAGCTCAGATGGGCCCATGCTGAAAAGGTCAGATCTGGGTCTTTCCCAGAATTCAAGGCATTCAAATCTGGTTGGTAACAGGGTGCAGGTAAGGGCCAGCCAGGAAGATGGATCGAGATTGGAACCTGCTAATTCACATCCCGGACATTGGCTCAGGCCCATGCCTCCTGCCAACGAGATGGTCAGGGTCAGAGAACAGAATGTGAGCAATGAAGTGTAAAGGGGATCTGCACTGCAGAAGTCAGAAGCTTCTCCGAACTGTTTGAACTTGTTGCATCTTCAGGATGAGGCTGGTCCCCATGCTGGAACAGAGCTAGCTGCGCTCTCTACTCCCCAGCAAGCCAGCAACACCACAGCCTTTTTCCCGCAGAAAATGGAGAGCACAGAGGGTGGCAAGGATACACACAGTGGGCTGGGAACAAAAAGCCACAGTCAGTGAAAGGTCTGGTCTCATGCTAGAGATGGTATGAAACCAGAACTCCCCAAGTCCCATCCTCCAGTGATTCAAATTAATGAGAGACCAGATCCCAATCCACTCAGTTTGGAGCTTCAGTTTGCTAAACTGAGACCGTCCACCTTGCCCATTCTGGAGCAGAGACAAAACCAGAAACTATCATCTTCATGCTGTACCTGAGACCACCAACTTTCCTGTCTGCAAACTGCAGTTACCTGGAACCAGTTCTAAGTCCTATCCTGCTTGGGATTCTCAAAATCAACACCACCTCCTCACTGCATGGAGCAGGTCCTCAAAGAATCCATCCTGAAACACTTAGAGGAACATAGAGTGATCAGGAACAGTCAACATGGATTCACCAAGGGCAAATCGTGACTGACCAATCTGATTTCCTTCTATGATGAGATGACTGGATTTGTGGATGAGGGAAGAGCCGTTGACGTGGTATACCTTGACTTTATCAAGGCTTTTGATACGGTTTCCCACAGCATTCTCGTCGGCAAGTTAAGGAAGTATGGGTTGGACGAGTGGACCGTAAGGTGGATCGAAAACTGGCTAGATCAACGGGCTCAGCGGGTAGGAATCAATGGCTCGATGTCTGGTTGGTAACCGGTAACAAGTGGAGTGCCCCAGGGGTCGGTCCTGGGGCCGGTTCTATTCAACATCTTCATTAATGATCTTGATGATGGAATAACTGCATACTTAGTAAGTTCGCGGATGACACCAAGTTGGGGGGAATGGTAGATACTCTGGAGGGCAGGGACAGGATCCAGGGAGACTTGGACAAATTGGAATACTGGGCCGAAAGAAACCTCATGAGGTTCAACAAAGACAAGTGCAAAGTCCTGCACTTAGGACAAAAAAATCTCATGCACTGCTACAGGCTGGGGACCGATCGGCTAAATAGCAGAGCTGTAGAAAAGGGCCTGGGGTTTATGGTGGACGGGAAGATGAATACGAGCCAACAGTGTGCCCTTGTTGCCAAAAAGGCCAATGGCATATTGGGCTGCATCAGTAGGAGAGTTGCCAGCAGATCATGGGATGTGATTATTCTCTATTCAGCACTGGTGAGACCACATCTGGAATACTGTGTCTGGTTTTGGGCTCCCCACTACAGAAAGGATGTGGACAAATTAGAAAGAGTCCAGAGGAGGGCAATGAAAATGGTTAGGGGGCTGGGGCACATGACTTAGAGACTGAAGGAAGTTGGCTTATTTAGTCTGCAGAAGAGACGACTGAGGGGGGATTTGATAGCAACCGTCAACTACTTGAAGGGTTGCTCCAAAGAGGAGAGAGCTAGGCTGTTCTCAGTGGTAACAGAGGACAGAACAAGGAGCAATGGTTTCAAGTGGCAGCTGGTGAGATCGAGGTTGAATATTAGGAAAAACTCTCTCACTAGTTGGGTGGTGAAGCATTGGAATGGGTTACCTAGGGAGGTGGTGGAATCTCCGTCTCTGGAGATATTTAAGGTCCAGTTGGACAATACCCTGGCTGGGATGATTTAGTGGGAGTGGTCCTGCTTTTAGGAGGGGGTTGGACTAGATGACCTTGTGAGGTCCCTTCCATCCCTATTATTCTATGATTCTATGCATCAGTCTTGGAATTAAGGCACAGCAGAGCCAAGTTCCACTCCCAGTTGTGTCACTGGGCTCCGCTCACTACAAAGTCTGCTCTCTTTGTGTTCCAATGCCCCCTTCCCCTCTCACTGAGACTCAAGGTGCTCTCTCTTCATGGCCGGTCATCAGCCAGGTCACGAGAGTCCTCCCCTTTGGTGTTAGCAAAGCCCTATTGGACAACTGTTCCAGGCAGTCTTCTGCTCCACTGCCCAATCTATGCCACTTCTTAGTAGCTGGTAGGGGAACCCAGACCTGCTCTTTACTCCAGGTTCCAGATCAGAGACCATGTCTAGGCCTGTGGTCTGCTTTCCCTCAGTCCCTGTTGCTCTTTCCCTGGACTCCTTCCTACATCTTCTGGCTCCCCATCTCTGGGTTTACCAACCCAAACTCTCTCCTCCCAGGCAGTCACAGCAGACTGCTTAACTGCATAGCCCCTAACCCTCCTCCCTTCTCCCAGGGACTGACTGTGGACTCCTTTCTCTGCAGACTCTTTCTTCTCCCAACTTCCTGGCTTTAGAGCAGCCAGCCTGTTCCTTCTCAGCTGGGCTCCATCTCCAATCAGCTTTTCCAGCCAGCTCTTCCCCAGGTGCAGCCTCAGAAGTTACTTAACCCGGTTTACCTTGTGTGGGGTAACCCCTGACACTTAACCCCTGACACTCTGTGTGATTCTTGGCAAGTTACTTCACCTCCATTGTGTGTCTCCATTCCCCCTCCTGTACAATAGAAATAACTTTCACGCTGGCCCTGACCAGCATCCACAGATGTCAACTGCAAGACTCCCATGGGAGCTGAACTGGGTTACTTCTTGGGCAGGCTGGGTTGTGAGACTAAATGACTTCCTGTTGAGATGCTCTGTGGGAAGGCAACAGAGATACATAAAGTATCATTAGAAAGGAGTTATTCTACCCGAGCTGGCTCATCCACAGTCCTTGCCCATCTCTTTTCTTGAAGACAAACTGGCAAAATATTTGCTGTCATCCTCTTCTTCATTCTCTCAGGGTTCCTCCTTAAGCAGAATAACCCTGTTCTTCTCCCACTGAGGGATTAGTTTGTGTTATGTCCTTGTGCCTTAGGCGCTGAAATGGGGCTTGTTAAATGATGCTGTGCTCTGTGTGCTAATGAAACGGGATTTCAGTAAAAACAGCCTCCTACTAAAGAGGTGCAGAGGGAAGAGTGTCAATAATAGGCTGACATTACATGGTCTTGCATAGACTGGCTGCATCTGAGGACAGGTGGGGACTGAAACTGTAACAATTACCTTAGTCTCTGCCCGCTGGAGGGCCTTTGGTGAGTGCCGTAGAGTAGACGGGGGTAGTTCATTGCTGCTGTAGTGCCAGTCTTCCCCAGGAGGAGCCACTGTCCAGAACGGCTTAGGAGCCTGGCTATGAAGGACTCTGAGCAATACTCCCATCCTCTCCCCGCAGAAGGCACTGTTGGAATGGTTCGGACATCTTGACCGAGGGAAGCTATTCCATTCCCAGCTGCATCCAGCAGGAGGCACCATAGAGAGCAGTATAAGCATCATGGAATTTGGAAGCTCACAGCTCTTCCATTCCTTGTCCCCATTAGGAACAGCAGCAAACCAAATTGGGGAGAAAGGTACATGTCAAAATGAGCTGCTAAATCCCCTGCCCTGATTTCGTAGGCCTCTGTTGCTAGGAAAAGGGCTGCCTGAAGGGGCATTGGAGTCCTTGCTCCTTTCCCTGCCAAACATGCCTCATCCTGCTCACTGGAGAATCCTCACACTGCTGTTAATTTCATTAACATTCCCTTCGAGCAGTTCATCACACTGTGATTTCCTGCCGGGATCTGCTCAGAATTCTTAACGCCGTCCTCAGGGTAATTTGTCTGCAGG
This sequence comes from Pelusios castaneus, assembly GCA_007922175.1. Lineage (NCBI taxonomy): Eukaryota > Metazoa > Chordata > Testudines > Pelomedusidae > Pelusios > Pelusios castaneus. Next base: position 787,105 of record ML685808.1, read on the forward strand.
CGTCAGACTTCCCAAATGGATTCATACGTTGCATTACAGATTGGGTCTTCAAAAAGCCAAGATCTGCTGTTAGAGGCTATCGGCTGCCAGTGCTGGCCTTTCTGGACTGCAGGGATAGCTTCCCTGGAACTAACTATAGCTTCAGCTGCTCCCTGAAGCCACTGTCCTGCTGCTGAAATGTCCACAACTGAAGGTGCCTTAGAATCCAGCCCTCTCCAGCTCCCTGCAGCCGCTATCTTAGGGCTGAAATGTCAGTCAGCTGTGAGTTAGGCCCCTGCAAACTAGATCTCCCTGCTCCCCATCACTGGTCCCTCAGCTTCTCTCCAAGCTCAGAACCGTAAATCTCTCTGTTCCGTGCAGGCACTGTCCCAGTCTCCAGGAAACTCCCTCTCTAGCAGGGGCCTATCTTTATGCAAGTGCTCCTGTGTGATCCTCCTGGTGGCTGCATCTTTTTATTTCTGCCATAAGCTCCCCCTCTGCCACTCAGCTCTCCAGTGAGAATGTGGGGCTGGCTCAGAGTCTCTCTATCCCCTAGGCTGGGACAGCATCCATGCCTGGAGACGAGGAGGAGGAATCGGCTCGTTTCCTGAGAGTGACAGGTGGGTGAAGTGGAGGCATCCAGTGATCAGGGTGAAGGCAGGACCCACGCCCTACTTCTCTTTCATTATTTCATTCTGTCCCCATGTCTGCCTCAACCTGGCCCTGTCACAGAGCCAGCATGTGGTAGTCAGAACTGTGTGCAGTTCTGTGGTTCACAGCACCCTCATGTGGCTCGTTCCCTGCAGCTGCAGGGCGACGGCGTCCAGGCTGGCAAAGGATCTGTTTCTAGGGGAGAGGTGTGGATTTACACAGATTGGTCTGCATTTGCAGGGACCCCAGGGGCACACTGCTGGCAACTCCCCACAGCCTTTTATTTTGGGGGTTGATGGAATCACAGTGGTTTGCCCCTAAAACAGGAGCATAAAGGCTGGGGGTTATAAGGAGAGGGCAAACCTGTGCTCCCACCTCATTCCGTTCCATCTCATGACCCAACTGCCTCAGCAATAAAAGAGAATGAATGCTTCATTTTCAGTTCTTTCCTTTCCCTAGAGCAGCTGGCTGGCAGGACCAGAGTTAGTGGAAATACCAGGTTATCTAGGGAATAGTTTTCTAGGTGAGACCGAGGCTGGAGAGAGCCTGAGAGAGATGACAGGCGGATTCTCCCTATTTGGCTCCTACACTGTATCCATCATTATAACATCTGAGCACATCAGAAGAAGCCCAATGAAGCTGCTGTACAACCAAGCACCAAAGGGAAGTTGAGGCAGTTAGCACCAAGACAGAGGAAGGCAGGCCTAGTGGTTAAGGCACTGGGTTGGGCCCAGGCATCCTGCGTGAGCTACTTGGGCAGGTCACTTATTCTGGCTGTGCCTCCGTTCTCCAACCAGAAAACAGGGACAATGACTCCTTTCTCCCACTCCCCTCACACCATCTGTCTTATCTGCTTAGGTTAAAAGTTACACAGAGACTCTCCCTAACTGTTTGCACATCACCAAATACAATGGGACCTTCACTTCACAAGACGCCTGTAGGTGCTAAAGTCAGCCACATACTAAGTCCCAATGTTTGAAGGCGCAGGGATAGGGAATAAGAGAACAGACAAATCTCTTGTCCAACTCTCTTAAGTCCACCTAATCCAAATCTACCAAATGGGACAGAATCTGCAAGGCCTACTGGCCCAGCCTGAGCCTAGATTCTAGGGAGACAGACATAGTTCTCATTCCCTCACAAGGGAATAAGGTGGTGGCTGTGGTTGTGTAGAGATGTAAAAAGTGATCCATTTTCACCTCACCCGTGAAAACTGCTAGTGTCAAAGTGTTTGACTACTGTCTGCATGATGGAGCCAGGGTGAACCGTGACCCTTCCCACCAGCAAATGCAGCTTTTCTTGGGGAAATTCAGCTCCAGAGATGGGCCACACTAATCATGAGTTTACACGAATTGGAGAGAAATAAACAAGATTTTAATCAGTTAGGATCAGAGACATCTCCATTTGCCCTGAAAAATAAGTTTGCCAGTGGAGTGAGTAGAAGCAGCATACACATCTCTACAGCATTTCCCCTCTTCTACTCCGAGGGATCCATGCAATCTCACATGGGTCTGGGAAGGGACGGTGACCCTAAAGGTTCAACAAGGACAAGTGCAAAGTCCTGCACCTAGGATGGAAAAATCCAATGTACTGCTACAGCCTGGGGACCGATTGGCTAAGCAGCAGCACTCTAGAAAAGGACCTGGGAGTTATGGTGGACGGGAAGCGGGATATGAGTCAACAGTGTGCCCTTGTTGCCAAAAAGGCCAATGGCATATTGGGCTGCATCAGTAGGAGAGTTGCCAGCAGATCATGGGATGTGATTATTCTCTATTCAGCACTGGTGAGACCACATCTGGAATACTGTGTCTGGTTTTGGGCTCCCCACTACAGAAAGGATGTGGACAAATTAGAAAGAGTCCAGAGGAGGGCAATGAAAATGGTTAGGGGGGCTGGGGCACATGACTTAGAGACTGAAGGAAGTTGGCTTATTTAGTCTGCAGAAGAGACGACTGAGGGGGGATTTGATAGCAACCGTCAACTACTTGAAGGGTTGCTCCAAAGAGGAGGGAGCTAGGCTGTTCTCAGTGGTAACAGAGGACAGAACAAGGAGCAATGGTTTTCAAGTTGCAGCTGGTGAGATCGAGGTTGAATATTAGGAAAAACTCTCTCACTAGTTGGGTGGTGAAGCATTGGAATGGGTTACCTAGGGAGGTGGTGGAATCTCCGTCTCTGGAGATATTTAAGGTCCAGTTGGACAATACCCTGGCTGGGATGATTTAGTGGGAGTGGTCCTGCTTTTAGGAAGGGGTTGGACTAGATGGCCTCATGAGGTCCCTTCCAGCCCTAAGCTTCTATAAATTCTCAGTGTGGCAACAACAAAAAAGCCACAGGTCAGATGGACTGCATCTTCTGTCCAGGGGCTGGAATTGGGATCAGCAGGACAGCTTCATCAGGAGAGACGGCTCTCCCAGCTGCAGGGGGCAGATATACTTTTTATACCCTATTGAATGCATCGTAAACTCCAACCCTGGCATAAATTCCACTAACTTCAATGGAGGATGAATTTGGTCCCACAACTGAGATTAAAAAGGAAGTGAAAATATGCCAGTCCTGCGAAAGGAGCACATCCTCTCTATGCAGTGGAGAGAGTGAATGGGCCACGTTACCAGATTTTGTTCCTCAGTAGGAGTTTCTCAGAGATCAGTAACACAGGGGGATATGTACGTATCCTTCACTGTGGCTTGGGTACACCGTCAAGCTGCAGCCACACGCGCGAACCATCGAACCTGCCTACAGTTTCTGCAAGCAGGGACATTATATAAGCTATTGTGATTACAGCAACCAGGCATTAGCTAGTTCAGAGCCCCCAGCACACCTTGGTCCCGTAAACACAGTGATGTTACAGGGTGCAACAAGAGCCTTTGAAAACTCCAATTGCCAGAATGCTTTAGTTTGCAATCATGGAGGGTGCAGGTGGCCCATCCTGCATAGTAAGACTCACAGATGTATAAGCAATCAAAATGAAGCTGTTATCACACCCACACAGGTCATTAAAGGGATTGTGCAGCCTAAAACATTCATGGATATGCAGAGAAATTTCTCAGCGGCTCTTTTGTATCCCAAACCAGCTTCCCATCAGCAGGGATGATGCCCCAGCTCACTGTGTGGTCCCAGCTGAGCAGCTCTGTGTTGTGGGGATTTCCCAGCTGAAGCTCAGGTGCTGAGGCAGACCAGGAAACGGTGTTTTGAATGGCAAGATTCCAAGAGAGACAGAGGCCCCACACGGCTGCTTCTTGGAGACAGAGCAGAGCTACGGTTGCTGCAAGAGGGAGTTGCCTGGCTGTTTGTGATCAAGGAAACAGCTCGTGTGCAGTTTGTAAATAAACAGGTTATGCTAAAAACACACCAGGTCCCAGTGAAGTCAGCTTGGTGTTCTGCCATACATTTCAAAGGGGCCAAATTTCTGACCCTTGCTCACTCCAAACAGACCTGCAAGGCTGACACCTACTGCTGCTTGGTAAAGAAGAATGCCATGGAGAAAAATGGGCTCTGCTATCATTCTGAGTTATGTACTGTCAATGCAGGTTCTCGGATCTTGCCGTGACTTTGTACCTTTATAACAGGTCATTTTACCATCCCTGGCACATCCCTGGCACATTCACCATCCCTGGCACATCCCAGTCGTGATTAGGGAGAAGAGAGAAAGAGACCGTATCTTAGTTTTGCACATAAAGAAAAGGTGCTGCCCACCCAAGGCACAGTGCAAATGTCACCCCATGCGTCTCTAGCGCAAGTAAATTTCAAGCTGCCACTATAGCCAGCACTTAGGGAACAGCAGGCTTGGTAAATCCCATTCTCCAGGACATCATCATCTAGTAAATTCATCCAGGAAAATTACTTTGCAAGCTGATGAACCAGGTACTAATACACCCTGCAAGAGTGTTTCTGCCTATTGAGTAAGATGTTCCTACAGGAAAATACATGATGGTAAGGTAAGGAATAGGTGCTCCAATCCCCACCATCCTCTGCCAACAGCCCCTATGGTCTGGGTTATAGAGTCTGACCTATAGGGGCGATGCTGAACCAGGAGATATTTCATTTCCAGACAGATGGGGCTTGGGCTGGATTTTTTCCATCGGGTTTTAGTATCTTAAACATATGGAAGCATACACTGGAACATCAGTATTTATATTATATAAAGTGTGTGTTATAAAAGCAGATATCAAAATATGTTAATGAGCATCTGGTTTAGGGTTCAGTTTCTCTCTCTTTTGGTTGTTTAGAGAGGCCAGCATTCCCCGCAGATAATGAAGAGCATCCTCCTGACCAGCCCCATTAAAAACAGGAGGAGGACAAGTGAAGATCTCTAACTACATAAGTGCTTTTGCACTTCCACCTAGGCACTGACAGGACCCAAACAACAGTGCCCCATGACTCCCCCCTACAAGGCACTGAGTTAACGATCCTGATCTCTAAGGCAAGAAAGAGGAAAGACAGCAAGAGGACTGCAGGCTCTTTGCAGAAGCTAGAAGGAAACGTTAACCGCTCCAGAGGTTGTTCTCGTGCTTTTCCTGATCTCTGAAGTCTTGGATTAAGGCAGCAAAAAGAGAGAGAAACCTGAAAGATACTGAAGTCATCAGCAGCACATCTATGGGTTTGAGGTAAGTCTCATATAAGGCTGTGGGAGCAATTTGTTCCTGAAATATAGATGCTGTATCTCAGCACAGTGCAGTAACCCTCACATCTTCCCTTTGGATTTAGCTTCCTCTTCTTCCTCCAGGGAGCTGGCTGAGCCATCAGAGAAGAATTCATCCTGGTTGTACTGCTTTACCTTGGATTCTAAGACACTGATGCGCTGTTTGAGCTTCAACTGGGCGGCATTGTACTCTGTCAGGAGCCGGGCAAAACGGGTGTGCAGCATCTCCAGGTTGGACTCCAACCTCCCGAGCTTCTGCTCCACGTCCTTCCCTTCTGCATTCTCTGCAGCTGCAGACTCATCCAGAAGCCCTTCCTTGATCAGAATTTCCCGGCCACGCTCCTCCAGGACCTTCTTGGCATCAGGGTACTCAGTCACTGCTTCCATCAGGTCATCCTTAGAGAGGCAGAAGAGATCAGAGTAGCCAAGGCTTCGGATATTGGCTGTGCGCCTGTTGCCCATTTTGCTGCCTTTTATGTTGAGGATGCTGATCTCACCAAAGCAGCCTCCCGCAGTGAGTAAAGCATACTGGGTCACGCCATCGTCTGCCACGACAGCCAGTTTTCCCTCCTTGATGATGTACATCTCCTTGCCAATGTCTCCCTTCCGACAAATGTAATCTCCTGGGCTGAAAACCTGAGGCCGAAGCTTCAGCACTAGTTCCACCAGCAGACCAGCCTCACAGTCCTGGAAGATCCTCACCTTCTTCAAAGTCTCCAGGTGAACATTGATGGCAATCTCTGCCCTCAGCTTGTCAGGGAGGTTCTTGAGTACCTCACGCTCATCTACAGCCTTCTTGTTGGTCCACAGGTAGTCAAACCACTTGATGACCTTGGCCTCCATGGGCCTGCTAACCTTGCGGAATTGCATGTAGTGCTTGATGGCATCTATTTTGGCCTGGAACTCTGCCCTGGTGGCATTCATGTTGGATATCATGGAGCCCACATTCCCTACAATGGTGGCAAAGATGAGGACGCCGATGAGGAAGTCAACAATGACGAAGAGGTACTCCTCATCGCGCTCAGGAGGTGGGGTCTCTCCAATGGTGGTCAGGGTCAGAGTGGACCAGTAAAGGCAGTAGACATACTCCCTGGCGAGATACCCATACTCAGGATCTGTGATATTGGGGTACACCCAGGTGTCTGTCCCAAACCCAATGGCCTTGGAGATGGCATAGTAAATACAGGCATTCCAGTGAATGATGATTAGGATGTAGAGCACCAGGTTGCTGATCCTGAACATATTTGGGTAGCTGGTTCTGGTCTCAGTCCGATCAAAGAACTCAAACATGCGGGAGAAGTGCAGCAGCCGGTTGAAGCGTACCTCAGGCCGATGTAATCCCACTGCAAAGTAGATCGGGTCTGTTGGCAAGATGGAGAGGACGTCCAGCTTGAATTGTAAGGTAGTAATATAGTTGTCCCGCAGTTTCTTTGGGTCCCTGACCAGAAGACCCTGTTCCAAGAAACCTAACAGAGGAACAAGGGGAAGAATTATCCTAGTTCAGATTCAATTGTTCTTCTGGCTTTGAGGTTGCATTCAACCAACGTACACACACACACACAGTTATTAAAATATTTTTAATTCCACCTCATCTGTTCAGTCTACAAGCCTTGGTCAACCCTCAAGTTTTTCCATCTGGAAAAAGCCATGCAAGGGTGTTAACTTAGGATTTCCTCTGATGACACAAAGATAGGAGGACACACTGATGTTTCTGCCCTCCATATACTGAATTAGCTCAGAGCTCTGCAGAGACAGACAAAAATTGCACAGCAGCCAACTACATTCTGGGAACATTAAATTCTACCGTTTTTCCATTTAGATTACTCATTAACTTAACAGATACCAGACCAAAGACACAGACCTAAAACTGTGCCCGAATACTAATAGTAATGTGGGTAATTTTGTACAATTATTCATAGGTGAAGTTAAAAGCTGGGATGATGAATCTTTCATTTTGAAACTTACTCTATTTCACAGAGCTTTTAATGAGATTCTCTCTCCAGAGTCCATTTCCTGCCAGCTAGCACCAAGGTATTGATAAAGCCAGTCCTTCTAAAGGAGCCCCAGATCAGGCCTGTCCTGTCCCTGACAGCCTATAGCAGATCTCAGGTGATAATATTAAAACAAATCCTTCCCAGGCCAAGATGCGTCTTCTGCTCACCTGTTCGCAGCCTAATGACAATATCGGCGATATAGATAAGGTCTGAGACATAGTCCAGCACCAGCCACTGGATAAAGTAGATCCTCTGGAGGTCACTGAAACAGGCCCTGCAGGAGAACCACATGGCAGTAATTAAAGGAAGTGTCTTATCAAGATGTAGACACCAATGCAACCCCCATCATTTATACTGAACGAAGGCTGGTACTGGGATCCCTACAGGCTATTGTGCCCCAGTGGAAACCGGAACCGATCTTTGATAATTGCCAGCCATTCCTGCGCAGCTGGGAAATTAAGTCCATCATGTTTGCAACATCTGCCCTCCACAGAGCTAAGCAGTGATGCTGCTAACACAGCCTCCCAAATGCAATAGCACAATGCCTCTCCACCTACCCAGCACATGCATCTAATCTAGGCGTAAGTGACTCTGCCTTTCCAGAGCCATGCCAACAGCAAACCTAGGGCTTTCTTTCCACTGATGCAATGAGGTTGGTCACTTCTCGTGTGCCCCTTCATGGCCTGGGTGGTCTGCAGCTGCCTGTCTCAATTTCCCTCCTTGGACTCCTCAAATATTCACAAGACATTCATGAGTCCAACAACAGCCACCTTTCCTGAGGTCTGGCTTATTAGCATAAAGTTCAAAAATACACACAAAAAGTCTTCCATCCCAGCCCCACATTGGGCACAACCCCTTTACTGTCCCCACCCCGCCCCCACAAATAGGTGCTTTCTGAGCCTCTGACGAGACACAAAGCCAGGCTTGCTTTCTTTGTCTCTTCTCCACAATAAGAAAGTAATATTTCCAGCCACAACTTCCTTCCTGAAGGACCACTGCAGGAAATGTTCTGCCTGTAGCTTTGTTCTGGCTGTTCACTGGCCTCTGCTTTTCTCCCCTGCCCTGGTTTAGACACAGCCATCTCTCACATGCTCTAATTTATCCCCTCTACCTAGGAGGCAAATCAGTTACATCACAGGTGATCTGACCTGTCCCTCCCTTCCAAAGGGCCAGCCGCCATATGACAAACGGCCTCAGAACCAGTCCAAGACACAAGTCATTTTCAGCTGGCCGATGCTGGCCTCAGAAATGGCAGCCGAGATGGTGGAAGGGTTGCGGTGAAGTGCGTCTACTGACCTGGCCACAAGCAAGCACCAGTTGTAAAGGACAGGCACTGCAATGACAAACAGCCAGCGGTAGTACCAGTCTCCAGCAGGATCCACCACAAAGAGCTCCCATTTCTTCCTGAAAATAGAAACCAAGGTGACCAGGGTGGAGGCGGCTACATGTGGTTAATGGCAACAATGAGCACGAACTACGGCTTGTTTTAACTAGAGCTGGAAGGGGTGCATCAGTTAATCATCCCCCCCCCACCTGACGCCCCTTTGAAGTAGACACAAAATGTGCTGACAATTTACAGAGGAGAAAACTGAGGCGTGGAGAGGCTAAGAGGCTTCCCTGAGGTCAGTGGCAAAATACAGAACTCAGGTTGCCTTCCTGCTGTTATCATTAGACAACATGCCTCCTCATGTACAATGCTGAGATTTTGTGTGTCAGTACAATAGACACTGCTCTGAATGTGCTTATTACCCTAGTATTGAGTGAAATGCGTCTCCATGTAGTTTAGGGGCACATGCGGAGCCACACTAAGGAAGAAAAGGGGTTGCTGCGGCAGCCAGCATTACGGAATTGTCATTTCCAGTCTGCTCGGTGTGTCTGTGGGTCCAGCCTTTGAACCGTTCTCACGCGTTTGATCCTGCTAATCTCAGCAATAAGATGTATGTGTACTGATTGCCAGATTTCACTGGAGGGGAGAGGAACAGAAACTCTGCTTCCGAACCGATAGGCTTGTCTCTTTCACTCTCTGCCAAGAGGACAAAACTCCCCACAGCCTTCAAATTTACAAAACTCCCACCCTGAGATGAAAACAACACAAATTTCATCCTTACCCATTTGGCATTTGCCAGTTGAATTCCCCCACCTGCCAGCACTCCTTCTGCTACCTTCAAAACCACGTCTTTCAGCCTCTCATATACTTCCCTGGTTTTGCAGAGCACAGGCGCCATCAACAGAGCTTTGAGAACATCACATTTGGCAGAGTGGACAGGGCAGGTTCACACAGTGTCAGTGGGGCCACCACAATGGTGGTTCTTCAACATGGCTTTTAAAAAGGGATCTTTTTTAAATTAAAAAATGGGTTAAATTGTTTTCAGAGAAAGGGACTGTCTTCTACTGTGTTTGTATAGCACAGGAGCACTGATTTCCAATGCGGCATCCAGGCCAACAGTTCCCATGGTGTCATGCCATCAGTAGATGGGATTGCGGCAATTCCTAGCATGGAGGACACCATTTTACACCACACAACGTGACCTTGTATGTATGGTGACCACAGAGTCATAGTGCAAGGAGGATACCATTTTGCTCTACCGTTTGCACTGTTGGTCATCACTGACAGCCCAAAGGGAGAAAAAATTGTGTTAGGATGCCATAAAGCTGCATCACAATGTTATATTACCTGTCATGGCATTTAGTCATTATTGTATTACAGAGTGACCTAGACAAATTGGAAGATTGGGCTAAAAGGACAAGTGCCAAGCCCTGCACTTAGGACAGACGAATCCCATGCACTGCTACAGATTGAGGATTAACTGGCTAAGCAGCAGTACTGCATAAAAAGACCTGGAGGATACAGTGAACAAGAAGCTGGATACAACTCAACAGTGTGCCCTTGGTGCCAAGAAGGCTAACGGTATATTGGGCTGCATTAGTAGGAGCTTTGCCAGCAGATGGAGGGAAGTGATTATTCCCCTCTGTTCAGCACTGGTGAGACCACATTTGGAGTGTTGTGTCCAGTTTTGGCTCCTCCCCTCACCCCACCCACTAAAAAAAGGATGTGGACAAATTGGAGATGGTCCAGAGTGCATGACTTATGAGGCTGAAAGAATTGGCCTTTTTAGTCTACAGAAGAGAAGAATGAGGAAGGATTTGATAACAGCCTTTAGCTACCTGTTTCACTAGAAGGGTGGTGAAGTACTGGAATGGGTTACCTACGGAGGTGGTAGAATCTCCATCCTTAGAGGTTTTTAAGGCTCAGCTTGATAAAGCCCTGGCTGGGATGGTTTAGTTGGGGTTGGTTGTGCTTTGAGAAAGGGGTGTGACTAGATGACCTCCTGAAGTCCCTTCCAACCCTACTCCTCTATGATGCTGAGCCTCTGGAAGGTGGCAGCTCCCCGTAAAGAGCTCATTCCTGCTGTGGAGGCAGCACCCCTTCAGAATATGCTCCTGTTTCATCTCTCACTGTTCCAGTTCTGAGTCTCTTGCCTCTGATAATTAACAAGCCGCCCGTAACCTTGCAGGGCAGAACATTTTCTTCTGCAGCTATTAAAGCCTCTGATCTTTTTCTCCCACTGAAAACAATCATTTCTCAGTGTTCTAATTACCACATCTAATGGTGGGGGCCAGACTAGCCAATGGAGCTTTGCCCTTTAATTACAGAGAGGAAGAAAAGCCAGGTTATTGTTTTTCCCTCCGTGTATGCACGAAGAGCAGATGAAAGGACTGGATTTGAAAGAGCCTGTTAGAGAACTAGCCCTCACAGCATATGGGCTGGCCGAAGGCTTGGGCAACGAACACACTCCCTTCAGCTCCTGAAGAGGATGAATCAGGACTTGCAAATACAGTAGCAGACAGGTGACTCACTCATTTGGTCAACGTCCCTGGGAGTTACTTCCCAGAGCAGCTATGCCTGAGGAGAGGAGGCTTAGCCTAAAGACTGTGTTTTGCTTTGGGGAGACTGGAGACTTGAGTCCATTTCAGACTCTGTCTCAGACTTCCTATCTGAGCTTAAAAACTCTAAACCAGGCATTCTCAACCTGGGGACGCTCCCCAGGGGATCATGAGCAACCACGCTGCCTTCCCATATTGCTACCAGGAAGAGAGGTCTTGGCTAGATCAGAGGGGGGGCTGGCATAGAAAACGGCGCCATGCTCTGGAAAAGATTGCCAGCCTGTACTGCAAGGTTAGCTTCCCCCTTCTATAAGAGGAGGACGCTACTGCTTACAGACCTTTCTAAAGTGCTTTGAGACCCTTGGATTAAAGGCACTGAGTATGCACCAGCTGTTATCATCATGGCAGATATAAGTTATTAGGGTAAAGGCCGAGCACAGAATCAGGGACAGCATGTGATTCCAGGAACTCCTGAGACTGGACAGTGAGTAAAGGGTACACACAAACTACAGACGTGCCACGGGTAGGGAAATCCTTGTATATGCTACCCCTACCAGGGCCCATCACCAGCACAGAGATAGTAACACAAACTGATCGGAGACCCAGCAGGGCAATGCCAGTCGCCTCTTGTTCCAGCTTATATCCAGGCACATGATCAGTCACTTAGCCGCTGCAATGTGGGACAGAAGGGCACGGAGGACTGTGGACAGCTACCCCATACAAGAAATATTTGACTTTCAGCCAAGGAGCCAGATGGTTTTACGAAACTCTACTTTTTGCGTTTGCTGTCATCCTTTTCTTGGTCCCCTGGGTCGTTGCTGACTGCTGCAGTCACCGTCTGGAGCTCTGGCCCACGGAACCGCTCGAGAAATGAGTCCGGTCTTTGCTCCTCCTCACGCAAGCTCTTGTTTGCCCAGTCCCTGAGCACCACGACCAGCCGGACTATCCTGGCCAAGGAGAGAAGTAGTCAGAGTCAGGAGTCAGTGCGGCGACAGACATCCCACCTTTCCAGCAGGGCTCTTGTTCAAAACCATTCCCAGAGGCTTAGCTGTGTGTTCTCAAGCAGCTGCCTGGACACTGGCTGACTGCGCACCTAGCCAAATGCCCAATCAAAACCATAAACTACTGGGACATGCACTGGGCCAGAAGCCTGAACATGTTGTACCATGCCCTGGGCTCCCTGTCTCTGCATCCCAGCCCTCCAACCCAGCTGGAAGCATTTATTGCATGCCAAGTAAGACTGTGAGGAAGCCAGGAAATCTGACATCCAAAATCCACGGAGCCTGTAAAGCACAAGGGACCCTGTCCCACTGAATTCATTCAGTGAGACTGTAGAGAGTCCATCTTAGCACAGGATTAGACCCCAACCAGGAAAATATTACCTCCTGAGGGCGTGAGTGCCAATTCCATGACTGTCAAAGAGCCCCTTTGCCCAGCGCAGTGGGAAAAGGATTTGCCAGAGGTAAAGGTTAACACTTCACTTAGTAAACACAGAGCAGCTGGGCCTGAATGTGCTGGTGAGCCACACAGCCCCACACGGCTCTGCAAAGGCAATGGTGGTTTAAGCAACAGGGTGACATTTTGCCAGATTTCCCCAATTTCCCCACAAAACCTTTGCAAAGCCAAAGCACCACAGGGCTTCAGCGCCATAGTAATAGCAAAGCCACTGCGTGGCTGATTTCCCTCCACTGAGATAGAAATGCTGAACAGAACTCAGGCCTCACGGCTTCATCCCAGGCCTGGCTATTTCCTGCCAAATACCTGGACAGGGCTTTTCTCCCTTGGAAGGCAGAGTGGCCTGGCTGATCATCATTGTCCAACGCAGCCACCCGCTGCAGCTCCGAGGAGGTGTCATCAGCTGCAGATGGGGCTCTGCAGAAGAGAAAAGAGATTGAGATAACTCTCTGCTTGCGTCCATCACCAGCTCCATTCGATGAACTGGACTTGAGGGATGAAGAGAAGAAATCATTTATCATCAAGATTCTGTCCTGCCCCCTTCCCAGCCCACCTAGGGGCTCCATGTTCATTCAGACCTGGCCTCACAGCAGCTTCTCCCAAGCCAAGAGGGAATCCTGTCTGTTATTCCAATCCTTGGTTTCCTCCACTCAGCCTGGAGAAATTGCTAGTGATGACATCACCTCCCCAGTGTTCCCTTTCAAGTACATGAATCCATCTGGCTTGCAGTGGAGAAGAGGGTGGGTGTTTGGGGGAAGCTGGAGTAAACTGGTCAGACTATTGCATAAATGAGATCTGGATTTCTCTTTGGCTACTCTCCTGGTTTCATCAGCTCCTGGAGTTTGTTTTCACTTCCAAGGCCCTGATTCTGAGAGGAAGGATGGCTTAATGGTTAGGCTGCTTACCTGGGATTCAGGGGACAGGCATTCAAAGCCCTTGTCCCACCACAGATTTCCTGTGGGATTGTTAGTAAGTCACTTACTCTCTGTGCCTCAGTTCCCACCTGTGCAGCAACACTAATTATGCGGTCCTGCCTCCCAGATGAGGTGGGTGCATAAATACATTCGAAGTAATCAGATTCTCCAGTACTATTGCTACCCCTCCTCCTGTCTCTACAGAGCACAGAGGTTCATGGTTGCTCTCAAAATTTGCCCCCACCTCTCTCTGCCAAGGACACATTTCCCCCCATTAGGCACTCTTGCTTAGTTTTATCCCTCTGTCTTCCACTTGGTCTGCCATCAGGCTGGACACTATAAGGACGTCTGTCCAGGACACGCTTAGTCCATCTGCCTTCCAGCATCCTAATCATATGCCTTGCCCACTGAACTCACTGGGACTTCACTACACTTATTCTTTTTGGTTCTCCATAGACCTCCGGCAGGTCCTTAGTAGATCTTCTGCAGACGTCATTCTTCCTCACTGGCCCCAATGTTCATCTTAACACTTTATTGTCAATGGTAATTAGCATCCTTCTTCCTCCTCAGCAAGTGCCTAGGCCTCACATCCATATAAAATTACAGGTCCAGTAATGACTGTGTACATCTATAGCCTGTTTTTTCTCAGTAGTGCTAGGGAGCTGAAAATTCCCTGTTTGGAGCAAAGTAAGGAACAGGTTTTCCCACTCTGTAACTGGACCTTAATTTCTTCTCTCACTGAACTGTTCTTGGCAATCAGTGCTAACAGGTATGTAAACTGTCTAACTTGTTGATATTTCAATGCGGGTATAGAAGAGTCCAAGACAAATAGCAGCTTTTGATCTTATCAACTTGACTATGGGTGATTGGAGTCTCTCAGGGCGTGCCCCAAAGCTCTAACACATTTTAAATTGCTGGCATCTGCACCCTTTTTTAACAAAGCACACCTACCGTGGGTATTGCCAGATCCACACAGGGCCTTCCTAGGATCTGCCCAACAGGGCTGTGACTCCAGATTTAAGCCTCAAGCTTCCTACTGGATTCTTCCTGCAGGACCCACCCCTCTCTGGCTTGAGAGAGAAACTCTGTTTTTATCTTCCTGAGCAGCATTAATGAGATGCTCTCTGGTCTGCCTGCCAGGCTGAACCGGTAGAATAGCTCTGATCCTCCAGACAAGGCCCTATCACCTGGCAAACCAAGCTCTAACACTGTGGTGGGAGAAGACACCCCTCCAGAAGGCAACGCTGTGTGCATTCCCCCTTCAGAACCAGGTGTTGAGGAGACACTTTCACATAGAGTCTCTCTATATCAACTAGAGGTTCCCCATACCACTCTGGTTGCTGTCAGTTGAAGTCCCCCTAGAACTGGGCTGGGCCAATCAGACCCCTTTATCATGCCATGCCTGAGATGGCTAAGTACCCCTTGGAGGATTCTGAGGGTCACCCATCCTTTCACCCCTACTAACAGTCTGCCACTCTCTTGGGCCCAGTTCCTGTCCCAAACTGAATAGCAACCTGACCTGCTGGAGCCAAGCTCAGTCCGCTCCGGATCATCCTCGGTATTGGTTGTGATGGACAGCTGGGGTGGGCGGTTGGCAGGCGAATTCTTCAGACCATTACTTGTTCCCGTCATCCTCCATGTGAGAAAGGCCCCAACACGAACCCTGCCCCCAAAAGCAAGAAGAGCAGAAAATAAGTAGGCTATGAAAAGTGTATGGCACAGACGTGCCACACACTGTGCAGGGCTGTGAAGTCACTTCTGAAGACTTCTACTGTTGGAAGAGGAGGCATTGAAAAACAAAGGCTTTGCTGGCCCAGATCACATGAAAAGGGCATTCCCTGGTCTTCCTCGAACAGCAACCTCTACAGGAGGAAGATGAAAACTATCCACAATGCATTTCATCATCACAGGCTGTTATTACAAACCACGGTTTTGTGAATAAATCTGTTTGCCCATGATCCACATGCAGGCTTGGAGTTAACCACAGGATTGGAAACAGGATGCCTGGGTCCTAGACTCTCCGAGGGGCTGTCAAAGTACTGAACCTCCTGGCAGTTTCCCCATCTACAGTCAACGCTGATTTCCTTGTCTCGGGGCATGGTTGGGAGCTATCTTCTGATGATCTATTAAAAGCACTTTTATCTCCTGACAAGTGTGCGTGTAGAGACACACGTGTGGCTCTGAAAAAAATCTGAGCCAGTACATCTAGTATGTATTAAAGATTGCATGAGGCAAAGTAGGAATTGTCTCCTCTCTGTCCTCCCTTCTGATCTTTCCCTATTTCTCCCAGTTTTTCCTCTTCCTTAAACTCTGCGTCTCTCTCCCTTCCCCATCCCCTTGCTCCATGCTGCCTCTACTATGGCTCCCTCCCTTCCCTCCCTCATGGCCAAGCATTGTTCTGTGCGGGTGGAAAGATGCTCTCCCACTAGCTCTAATCTTTGCCACCGTTACCAGGGTGACGGCATCAACATCATGCTCTGCCCTGACAACAGGTGCAAGCTGCTCACGAAGCTGCAACAGCAGCAAGGTAATGAGGCCCCCCAGAGAGAGTGTGCAGGGGGGAGCGGTTCCTTCATCCTCCCCTGGTGAATACTCAGATGGAGGCTGAAGACTCCAGGCAGTGAAGGAAGTAAAAGCAAAAGTGCTTGGACAATGTGGTACCTGATGCCTCTTTGCTTAAAAAGAAACCTGACCAGCAGGGCAGCACAACTTCCTGGAAGTTTACCTACCAAGCCACAGAGACACAAATTCTCCACGGCATTTGAAACTGAAGGCTTGTTAGTAAACGGGGAAGTTCTGAGCCTCTTGCCAGCATTCACTTAGGCCCAGGATAAATATCATTGACATATGAATGGGGCTGCAGAGTCGCTAGATCAGAGGTTCTGCAGGCTTCTCGCGGCGTGCACACCACATTTTAATAGAGAAATTGACTCCCCCAACCAGCCCTCCCACTCACACACAAAGTCATGGCTCCGGAACTTCCCTGTGGCAAGTATAACAACAGCTTCCGTGGAAAAGTAGCACCAGAATTCTTTTAATTCAGGTTAGTAGCTGGAAGCCACGAAGAGATTCAACCCAGCTCTCCTCTGCAAGTGTCTCACAGACCAGCTATGCATTAGACAGAAACATCTTGCTTTATTTCAGGGAGGAAGCAATAAACTTCCCCCCAAATAATCACCAAGTTACTTTTAGAATGCACACAGGGTAAGCATCATCTCCTTGTTTATTCAAAGAAGTTGCAATGCAGTATCTCAAAGGCGGTCAATTCAGGGCCTGCTTCAGAACTGCTGTTGCTCTGAACTGTTTAAATACAGAGGCAAACTTGGGGAGGTGGGGAGTTTGTTAGACCTAAAAAACTGTGCAGAGTGGAATTTTCTGCCTACAACACAGAAGCCAAAATGGTCTCAAGATGTACAGGGTAAGCCAGTCCAGAGAACTCATATTAAAGCAGGTCCAAGCACCCACTCCATTACACCAACTGTAACGCCATGTGAACCAATGATGGCTCAAGGATTATGTAGCTGGACAGAGAGTGCTGAGTGTTTTCTGTTCCCTAAATAGGCCTCTGACAGGCACAGCATCCCCTGGGGAAGAAAACCTCTTCATGTCCTCAAATGACCTCGGGAAAGACCCCAAGTGCCACCCTGCCCTATCTCAGGTAGCATGTTGGACATCTTCCCCCAGGAGATATGGCTCGGTTTTGCTAGGGGCCCAGCTCTGAAATGGGCAGCTGTTCCATCTTTGCCAGGTCCTGCAGCACACTGTTGACGTCCTCATGCATCACCTCCCTCACCAACGTACTTGAACCCTGACTGGTTTCGGCAGACAAGGTGATTTTCAGGCCTTCAGTTTCCAGGCCCCACTCTGCCAAATTTGCTACGAAAGGGCCAGCTAGTGCCACTTCTGGTTGCTTCGAAGTGGTCACCTGTCCCTTAGGAATGGAACCAAGAACACAAAACTCACATCAGAGAGGCCACCAATCAGGAGCTTTGTAGTGGGAGTGCCAGAAGAGACCCAGCTTTGATGCCCAGGCTCTTCCCTTCCAGGACAGCAGTCTGGGAGCAATCAGTCAGCAGAGTAATTCAATCCTGAGAGAGAGGAAATTCATCACACTGCTCCACAGAGGGCAGCCTGGTTGAGTTAGAACCGTCACTGAGGGCTTAGTGAGGAATCCCTCCCAACCAGCCCTAGAGAAGACTGCAGAGACCATTTCTGCAGGTGAACATAAAGTGGGTGGGCTGATTTATTTATGGATGATTGAGACAGGTTTGAAAGAATTCTCAAACAGGGCCCTGGAATCAGTCACCCGCCACGTACTACACAATCCATGGAGCGTCCCCCAGCCCAGCCAGGGACACTGGCTTCTGTCGCCATGTCTGTGGGGAAGCTCCATTGCAGTGTGAAGTGCAGGGGTAACTAGGGCTGGTCAAACAGCGGGGGTGGCAAGCTGAATTCGGCTAACTCCTTGTACAGACTTTGGCTACCTAGCCACGTACAGACAATCACTGGGGCCATCTGGCAACTGCAGGTACATCACTGGAAACAGAACTTTCACCACCAAACGCAAAACCCAGGCAAGATATAAGAGCAGCTCCAGCCATACAAAGAGGCCTGGTGTATCTCTTCCAGAAAAGAGTGGAGAGCAATAAACATCTCATTGAACAGAGATGGAGGGGAGAGATGAGGTCAGCCTGTCATGACATGTCAAGTCATTAATGTGATGTTACGACTCAGCATCCGACTGCTGTTATTTCCCCTCACAGTTAATCTCTCAATGGTGACCAGCAAGGGTTCACTGAGGGCACATCTGGAATACTGCATGCACCAGACCTCCAGGGGTGACAGTAGAACAAAGACCCACGGAGATGCCAGGATCTGACTGATTTGGAGAATTTAGAGAAACTGCACCTGCAAGTGCTGGAGTAAAGGAGATTGTGGGAGGAGGAGGGGCAAAGAGAGCAGATGGCTTTGTAAGACTTCATATAGTCTGGAGGGGACAAAGCAGAGAGGAGCTGTAATGCTAAGTCGGTGAGTGCTAAACAGCAGAACAGGCAGGTGGGAGTTGAAAAGAATTTCTGGGGAATTTCTTGGCACAGAATAAAGCTATTGTGTAGAACAGTCTGCAGGAATGGGAGTAATGAGGATGGACTCATACACTGTGCAGGGAACAATTCATGCTGGGCATACAAGTGCTGCCTAAACAATTAGGTGTGAGGAAGAGAGGAGGGAGGAATGTGTCTAATGTTTCCCGGGCCTTCCTTCATTCTAAAGCCACCCACAATCTAGCCAGCGAAATTACACCCAGCTAGGGAGAAAGAGCAGCAATGTTAGGAGGCAGATGTTACAACCTTGGCTCAGTCCGATACAAATAAGGTTAGTTGCTAAGTATCCCGTCACCAGAGTAACAGGGTTGGCGCAGGTCAAGGGACTGAGTTGCACTAAGAGACCTAAAGGGGTTCAGGGCTGGGACTGCAGGGAATGCAGCAGGTCAGGACTGAGGTTCTTCATCAGAGTTGCAGGGGGGAACAGTGCACTAGACTGGGAGAGCTGTGCTGAAGGCCAGGAATTGGATCTGATGACAAAGCTTACAGCACATTACTGTACCGTGCCTCGTCACAGCCAGTGCGCTCAGTCCCCAATTTGCACAGATGCTGAGGCTCACTCCAGGTTTAGGAATGTTGCTGCAGAAGTCCTTGTCACTGGGGACTTGAGGCAGAGTGGGACGATACTGATGAGATAATTGCAGCATCAGCTACTGCTCTTCCAGACCAGTCATGCCAGGGAGGGCTGCCAGGAATGAAATTCCCAGAGGACAATACATTGTATGAGTTAGAACCCAGTCAAACTCTTTGTAGCAAAGGTGAGGCTGCTTGGTAACAATTTATAAATACTGTATGTTAACCTGGTTATTGGGATATTTACTGAAGCACTATGTTGAGTTAAAACAACAGTTTTGTTGGGAAAGAAGCAGAAAGACAGAACAAAGACTCAAGATAAGACACCTTTCAGCTAACACTTGCTGGTTGTTACAGGACAATGGTAGACTCATTGGCCCTGAAGAGACTGGCTCCGCCTCCCACTGAGTCCACCCAACTGATTTCAGACAGAGGGAGCAAGATGCCTGGGAACTGAAAAGACAAAGAAAACTCCAGCAGAATAACAGTGACTCTCTCCAGAGAAAGCGAGTTACTTTTGGAGGTTCCTGAGGCTGGTACCCAGGACTTGCAGGAAAGTCTGAAGAAGCTAAATTTGCCATGGTCACCATCACAGGATGGTAGGGCTCTAGGTAAGATAGAGATGCAGGTATGTAGACTATGTTTTAAAATTCTTTTCTCTAAATCTTTTATTCCTACTGTTCAGATTAAATAATACTTTGGTTTATGCAGTCCCTCTGGTCAATCTAGTCACCAGAGATCATAGATCCCTGAGGGAGGAAGTGCAGGTGCTGAGCCTAGTCAGACCAGTTGGGTAAGAGGAGTCACTACACAGAGCACAGTAGCCCAAAACCCAGTCCAAGAGTGAGAGAATCAAAGAACTCTGGCCCAGAAGAAGAAGGTCCAAGTCCTAAAACCAGAGGGAGTGAACTCAGAATCCACAAAGGAAAGAGAGGTGCAGCCAGCCCGATAACAATGACACTCTTTATTGAGGTTTCTCATTCGCTGTTATTCCCTTTAATTTTTGTTAAATCCAGAACCCATCTGTGCAGAGAAGGGCCTTTGACTGCATCAGCAAGAGGAACGGACAGTTCCAACCCTCAGAACCGTTGAGGATCTTGGCAGCTAGACTGGTCACCTGTGACTGGACCACTTCAGCTCAGGATGGCAGATCTAACCCTCCCTAGGGTGGCAATGTCTGAGCTCCTCTTACCAGAGGAGCTGAGCAACTGAAATCCCCATAGCTTTCTGGAGATCACAGACCCCTAAGTAGCCATAGGACAGAAGCCAAACTTGTGGCACCTAAAAAAGTCTGTGGTATGTTCCTGCCCAGCTCCTGGTGATGTTCAGCCTATTCCGTATACCTACAGTGGGAAAACTCCTGGATACCCTACTCCACTGCAGGTCATGTATACAGTGGGCATAGGTGCTAATAATGGGAAAAAACACAGTAACACACCACAAAACAATACTGCAGCTTAAAAAGGCACTCCATGAAGACATGACATGAACACTGAAATACACAAAGACTGGCAGGCAGACAGAGCTGCTGTGTACACATGCACACACACTTCTAGGGATGTATTCCCATAACACCACATATTCCTACACTAGAGACAGGCTGCATGGACACAATTTCTCGTTCCCACATGCACCTATTAATTTGCATATAAACATGCAGCCTGCAGAGGAGGTGAGTACATGCATACTCATATGCAATGCATCTGCCAACATACAGACATACAACAGTGGTGCACTGATATTCACACATCCCACCCCCAGCCATAGGGGTGAAGGGCACAATGGATATACTGGGTCAGACCAATGGTCCAGATAGCCCAAAGTTCTGTCTTCCAACAGTGGCAAATGCTAGGTGCTTCAGAGGGGATGAGTAGAACAGGCAACTATTGACTGATACATCCTGTTGCCCATTCCCAGCCTCTGGCAAACAGCAATCTGGCATTTCTACACGTCCAACTATGTATGAAGCATAGATTCCTCGACTTCAAGGTCAGAAGAAACTATCATGATCCTCTAGTTGGACCTTGTGTACATTACTTCATCCACCCATTCTTGTAATAGACCCCTAACCTCTGGCTGAGTTACTGACGTCCTCAAACCATGATGTAAAGACTTCAAATTACGGAGAAGCCTCTATTTATATTAGTTTAAACCCACTGATGACCCATGCTGCAAGGAAGGCAAAAAACCCAACAAAACAAACAAACAAAACCCACAAAAACAAACACAAAACACCAAAAGAGGGACTCCGCCAATCTGACCTGGGGGAAAATTCCTTCCTAACCCCAGCAACGTGCTTGTCAGACCTACCACCACTAGATGCCTGTATGCCTGTATGTATGAAATATACACATGCACCCTGAGAGACAGGAATATAATCACATATGGGCCACTCAGAGGCATGCACGCATGAAAGACAGAGCTGAACAAGACCCTTTTACTTACTAGTCAAATGTCCCACACCGTACAGTGTCCAGTGGCCAAACTCCGCATCGGCACAGCTTTTGCTGTTGTGAGTGATTTGTTCTGATTAGCTCAGCTACTCCAATGGCAATGCAGTCTGCCCCAAGCTCCTGTCTCAATGCAGAAGGTGGATGCAGCCAGCTGTCTGCAAACCTCTTACTTCCAGGAGCTGAAGGGGGCTCATCACTAACATTCAGCGCTTCCAAGCACTCTTTAATTTAGGACTTTTTTTTTTAATCCACATATTGATATGAAAAGAAACAGCTCTGTCCCTGGTTCCAAGACGCTGCCTTTCCCCCGGCCTCAGACACTAGCCAAGTAGCCCATGGGGCAAGACTATACCTTATACCCAAGAAATGGAGCAAACTTTCAGACAAAGGGGAGTACGGCATGTGCCCCGACAGCAATGAAAAGCTCTCCAGGCAGCTCTGAGCTGGCCTTTCTCCCCCGGCTACAGCATGCGCATCTCCTGCATGCTCCCAAAGCACTAGATGTACTTCACAAGCATTGTTCACAGACAGCTTTGTGTCTGGGGAGTGAAAGGGGAGGAGGGAGAAGCTCTCCAGCTCCTCCTGGTACCTCTGGGCTGGACAGCTTCACTTCCCAATGAATTCATGCTCGCCCTCTATCTGCCTCTAGCTGAATCTGTACCTGCCTGGAAAGAACACCCTACCCAGAGGGGTCTCTCATTCTTCCTTTTCCCAGCCCTCCCAGGTGAGGAGCCAGGCACTTCACAAAGCATTCAAGGAGTAGTTGGCTGGACAAAATAGCCATCCATTGCGCTTCCATAGCAACTTTGGTTCGAGAATCAGCTAGCACTACTCCATCAGCCCCTGGAGGTAACAGAGAATCTACCTTTACAGGTAAGATAACAGGCTTCTGTCGTTCTCCAGGGGCTGATGGCTCCTGCAGCTGTTAATCCTATCACTCAGCTATAACCAGGGCAATAATAATACCCAGTAGCGCTCCCCCTTCCAAACAGATCCATTCCCACCTCTGCCTCACCCCCAGGAAACAAGGCAACCCATCCTCAGCCTGTTGGCTTCAGGCCAATGTCACAGCTTTCAAAGCCCAAATTTGGTTCGTGGCTTCCCCTTTTCATTTTTCTGCCTTGGAGTGTCTCAGTTTAAAACTGAAAAGAAGTCTGATGGCACTTTGGGACATTTATTTTCCTATCAGAGCTGTCCTTGGTCACAGGCAAATAACAAATTTCCCACCCTGCTCCAGACCCAAAATCCCCACCCCATTCATGGACCATCTGCACACCAACAGGAAGGAAGATTGAGCTCCATCCCTTGGTCCCATTCCCTTCCTGCAGCCGGTGTGCATACAATTGCACGGGGCCACCTCCAGACAGATTAGTGGGGCATTTCTAAATAGCCAGTGCTATCAAAGCCATCCCCCCTCTGCCAGTCATGTCTCACTGCCTCCATCCCAGCTCCTATGAGGATCTCCTGGCTGGAAACAAAAGCCTGCACAGAAATGCTCTCACAAAGCAAGATCAAAGTCTTCGGCTCCTAGGCGCGTGCATTGGCAGATACAGGCCCGTGCACACGGCAGGTGGGGTCAGGAGAAATGGCAAATGGCAGGGAGCAGCAGTAGAATAGCCCTGGCGCACAAGAGTGGCACACAACTGCAGCCTCGCTAACACTGGCACACGTCATTTAGCTCTGGGGCTAAATCTCACCCACCTGCAGTTTCCCTGCCCCTCCCAAGGTGACACAGATCTGGCAATGCAGAAGGAGTTTGGGAACAGAGATGTTTTTTGCTGAGATTTACAGCCCTCTTTCCTTCTCCTTAATTCCCTTGGTTCACCCAGGGCTGCTGTCGCATTTCCTGCATCAGCGTAGGCCCCCAACTGCACCCAGGGGCATGACTGGAGAGGCATTAATGCCCTCTGGCTTAACTCCACATACACTGCTTTGCCAGCTGTGAGCTGGTCTCTTTCGGCCTCTCCCGCTGCCTCCCATCTACCAAGTGAAACTTCAGGGGCAGTTTGAGTGGAAAGGGCCTAAGGTGTGGGGCCGTAGAGCTGAATGGGATTCTCCAGGAGCCATGTAAACCTGGCGCCTCTGTTTTCCTGTCCCCCACCTAAGCTCTTTGTTTTCTACATCTCCTCCCTTTCTCATAGGCTTCTCCAGGCACCACCACCACGAAGCTCCTGGGTGGACTCAAGCACTGTTTCTAGTGAGGAAGAGCAATCAAGTGGATGGGGGGGGAGCTTGGAGTCAGGATTCTTGGGGTCTACTTCCTGCTTTACTGATGATTGATTAAGTCACTTCTCTGTGCCTCAGTTTCTGTTATGTGGGGAATGAAGACTGCATTGCCCATCTCTAAGGGGCATTCATAGATGTTAGATGCACAGAGCTTTGACATCCTCAGATGGAAGGTGCTATAGAAGTATGGAGGAATGCTGTCAGGAAGAGCCACCTTCTCAGCAGCCAAGGACAAATCTCTTCTTCCTACAGTGGAGTGCCCACATTCAAGGGGTCAGGAATTCACCCATGAAGGTGGCGACCTGCCAGATGTCCATGGCAATCACACTGGAAGAGGATCAGCAAAAGCAACAGAACAGGACTTACCTGAGCAGAACAGACAGGGGCTTCATCAATCTGGTTTCCTATCTTGGATGGAAAGGATGCCCCACAGAGTAAGAGGCTGTGCCTCATCTGGAAACAGCAGTGGTATTACCAAGCCATGAATTCCTCATGGTCCTCAGGTTGTGTAATTTTTTATTTTACACTGGATGGCCCATTTAGCCAGCAGGCTCCTACATGGTCAGGAGACTGAAGCCTTATTAAAAATACACACAGGTGGCTACAACCCTGCAACCCCCAGGACAAATTCCTGATTATTCCTACTCGGCTGATATGGTGAATGAGTTCAGCAGCTGCCTGGCAGAGTCAGGACACAGGTGCCTGGGTCTACTGACTGGAGCAGGAGTCAGAGTCAGGAATCAAGCCCAGAGTTAGAGCTAGAGATTGGGGGCAAGGATGAGGAACAGGGCAGGAGTCAGACAACACAGAGCCATCGGGGGACCAGAGAGCAAGTGCAGAGAAGAAAAAGAAAAAAATAATCAGGAATCTTTTTCTGGGGTTGCAGGAAGAGGCAGGGGAAAAGTTGCATATATAAGGCAAAGCCCTACTATGATGATGATCCTGATAACATCAGGATGTCCGGTCACACTAGATGTGCAAACATGTCCCTCTGCCACTCTTTAGATTTAAATAGGAAGCCCTGACCAATTGGAGGTCCCAGTGTTCCACCAATCAGGGCCTATGGAAGGCGTCCCTGATGTAGCTTCAGGTTTTATGATATTTCTGCTCCATCAGTTAGTAGCTAACTACTGGGTAGGAGCAGGAATGTGACAGTCAACGGGGAAACCCACAGCCCCAGACTCGTAGACCAGGAGGGGTCATGACACCTTTGGCCAAGAAGCTGCTAGCATGTGCCAGTGCATTTGTTTAAAAATGCATTTTATTGATTGATATTTCCAGATTTATACAAACATACAGGCAGCAAGACATACACCTTACACAAAATAAAACCTGACTGCACCGCCAGTGAACGGTCAGCAATTGCCCCCTGTGGAGCCAGAGTAGACTTGATCCTGGAAGTTGCTGAGCACCCCCTGCACCAAATGATTTCAAACAGGAGTGTGAGGGTGCTAGACTCCCCACAGGATCTGTCTTTAATCCACAGTGCGATGGGGAAGTACAGCTCCCTAAGCAAATGGTTCCTGTTCTCAAAGGGCTGGAGCGGTGTAAGAGCATGCACATTTCTGGCAAAATTCAAGCTGAGATTGGAGCAGATTCCCTCTTTAAAATGACATGTGAATGGAGTGACATAGTGAGGAGCAGGCCCATCTGAGCCCTCCTGGAATGGCTGGGGCCCTTTGGAAACCCCACTCAAAAGAAGTGAGAGGAGCTGGAGTGACAACCCTGCAGACTGAAATCCTGTTGCTGCAGAATAACTCAGGGAGAAGCAATACAAGGTCCCCCCTAAAACCCCACCAACATTCGTTAACCTTGAGATGAAGGCACCACCTCCACCTTCAGGTTGACACCCATCCAAACCCATATGCACACCATCATTTCCTTATGAGACAACTGCACAATCAGCAGATCCCAGCTTCTGCTGCAATAAATCTTGATGTTCTCCTCAGCTCAGTCATTGGCCTCGGAGGCACAGTTTGCACCCACAGTGAATTATGGGACAATTATTTAGGTACCCAAGATCTGATTTATAGGCCTGGCTACTTGCTACAATGTAAGTCATTTAAACCTCTACATATCTTGTGCCTGTAAATCAGGTACTTGGACATCTAAATGACCTAAAAGGCATCCATGTTTATTTATAGACAGAATAAGAGAAGCCTGCATGCCACTGAGCCTAAAACTTGGTCCAAAGGCTGGCTGTGTGCATTGTTACAGACATTAGAACTAACTGGAAGTTCCCCTAGTATGGCCATGAATTGCTGCATATGAGTACATGATATAAACACACATGCTAAAATTCAGCATTCAGTGGCATTGTTTTCTGCTCCATGCCATCCATCCCCTTCCTTGCATTTTCACACTGTCTACTGACATTGCAAACCCTCTCAGGGAGGGTCCTTGTCTTCATACATGTCTATAAAGTGCTCAGTGGGTCGTGCTATATAAATAATAATATTGCTGCAACCAACTACCATTCAAAACGGGGGCGAAATCAGATACTTGGGCAAAAAAAAAAGCACACTGTGGGCTGCCAATGAGCTAAGCAAGGGACCTGCATATCTGATCAGAATAGAACAATAGTAACTAACACAGGAGATTGCTAAAATAGAATCATAGGGTTGGAAGGGACCTCACGAGGTCATCTAGTCCAACCCCCTGCTAAAAGCAGGACCACACCCACTAAATCATCCCAGCCAGGGTTTTGTCTAACCAGGCCTTAAATATCTCCAAAGATGGAGATTCCACCACCTCCCTAGATAACCCATTCCAATGCTTCACCACCCTCCTAGTGAGAAAGTATTTCCTAATATCCAACCTCGACCTCCCCAGCTGTAATTTGAAACCATTGCTCCTTGTTCTGTCTTCTGTTACCACCAAGAACAGCCTCGCTCCATCCTCTTTGGAGCACCCCTTCAAGTAGTTGAAGGTTGCTATCAAATCCCCCCTCAGTCTTTTCTTCTGTAGACTAAATAAGCCTAGTTCCTTTAGTCTCTCCTCATACATCATGTGCCCCAGCCCCCTAATCATTTTTGTTGCCCTCCGCTGGACTCTTTCTAATTTGTCCACATCCTTTCTGTAGTGGGGAGCCCAAAACTGGACACAGTATTCCAGATGTGGCCTCACCAATGCTGAAGAGAGGGGAATAATCACATCCCTGGATCTGCTGGCAACACTCATATTGATGCAGCCCAATATGCCATGGCCTTTTTGGCAACAAGAGCACACTGTTGACTCATATCCAGCTTCCCATCCACCAAAACCCCCAGGTCCTTTTCTACAGTGCTTCTACCTAGCCGATCGGTCCCCAGCCTGTAGCAGTGCATGGGATTTTCCATCCTAAGTGCAGGACTTTGCACTTGACCTTGTTGAACCTCATGAGATTTCCTTTGGCCCAGTGCTCCAGTTTGTCTAGGTCTCCCTGAATCCTGTCCCTGCCCTCCAGCATGTCTACCATTCCCCCCAGCTTGGTGTCATCCGCTAACTTACTGAATGTGCAATCTATCCCATCATCCAGATCATTAATGAAGATGTTGAACAGAACCGGCCCCAGGACCGAACCATGGGGCACTCCACTCGTTACTGGTTGCCAACTAGACATTGAGCCACTGATTCCTACCTGCTGAACCCGATGATCTAGCCAGTTTTCAAGAAGGTAAATGGCAGCAGTTTCCAGACTCATCACGACAGTTTTTTTAGCCAATAATTGTCCTTGTCTGCATCTTAGGGTCACTTCAATATGTCATCTGGGCAACAGCTCCACATTAGCAACCACAGGCCCCTCAGCACAGAGCCTGAACAATTCTTTTCGATCCCAGCCCAAACCTTTAGCACTCCTGGAATACATAGTGCTACAAGAGATGATCAAATGGCTTATTATCCAGTTGATAGGCTCAGAGTGTGAGATCCCCATTTATCCCCCATTTACACCCAAATACCAACATAATTGTCCAGACTTCTAGACTATAATGCTCCGAAACACCTGAATATTGACAATGATCTTATAGATCAATTTACGATGTCAAGGACACCAATGTGCTTTACAAACTAAAGCAACACAGATTGTTTCACCCACCAGAAAAACCACAGCCTCCTCCAAGATGAGTCATAGCAACTGTTTAAAAGGGCACAGACCCTCAACACAAGTTTAGGGCAGGAGATGCAGAACTGCCTAAATAAAACTCCAAGGGTACGTCTACACTTGCACCTTAAGTCAACTTAACGATGCTTAAGTTGACCTACAGAATGCTGCATCCACACTGGGAGCTTCCTTAAGTCGACTTAACTCCACCTCTGAAGGCGTAAGTCAACCTTATTAAGTCAGTGTGGATGGAGGGTGCCCTTAAGTCGACCTAATTGGCCTCCAGGCCCCGGTGCAATGTGGGACAGCTACCACAATGCACCACTCCTCAATCGACCTAGCAACTGCCAGTGTGGACACAGGCAGTCAACTTAAGTTTTTAGTATGGACTCTCTAAGTCGACTTAATAGAGCCTGTAGTGTAGACAGAGCCAAGGAGATTTCAAGAAGTCAGAGTTTAGATACCCAGTTGGAACTGGTTCAGGAGACCAGGACTGACCATAGCCAAATGCAGTGATATTTCTGGTGGCAACGCAAGCCCTGAAATTCAGTCCTGTGTCTCCTCTGAAAGATGCCTAGCATCTCCTAACACCAGGCTGGGGCACCACTTCAGTGCAGATGCTGAGGAAAAAGATGCCCATCCCCTAAATGACCAAATACTACTACTACTTCCTGGAAGCTTCCCATCCAGGTTCTGACCCAGCCCGGCTTACACCACCAGATTTCATATTTACATAGCATGAATAATCTGATATAACCAGAGCCCAAAGTAACGTGGACGGAAGACACAGACAGAAATGCATTATTTATAAATAAGCACTCCCCATCCTTCCCAAACACCGCCTCGTAGTCACTGGCTGCAAGGGCAAGTGAACACAACCGTGCAGGTCTCACTTCCCCCAACATCCCAGGTACATCCCAGGCTGTTCATCTACACCCCAACAGGGCCCACGGGTCTCAGACCCTCAGGGAATCTGCACTATGGAAGTGGGTCCGTTATGTTAAAGCAGCACACTGAGTTTACTGTTCATAAGTGCTCTAGTGAGGTTCCCCCCTCACATACACACACTCGCTCTCTGCCAGGATGGCTAGGCCTCTTTATCTCCTTAGCCAAAGCCAGGTGTTGATGAGACATGCAGAGATTAGCACAGAGTAAATCAGCAGCTCCTTCTGACGCCAGCCGGTACATTGCTCCTCCAGAGTCCGCAACCTCCCTGAGATCTTGTTCAACTGCAGAAAAAGCATCCAGGTCAATTACAAGTTAAACACCAGTGGGTGACCAGAAGGTGACAGAAAGGAAGCTGTCCCAGTTCCCTACCAGCAGCATGACTGCAGTGGGGGGAGCTCACAGCTACACCAGGTCTGCCCTTCTCAGCAGGAGAGACTGCCCTGGTATGGAAAGGGTTATCATCTGTACCACATGGACACAGCAAGCAGTTGCTTAAGGAAGCAACATATTAGGGCCAGCAGCGTGCCATGGCCATTTCGTGTTAGTGACTGGAGTCTGGGAGGGGCAAGTACTTTCCAAGTTTCCCTAGGACAGGAAAATCCCTGTAGTGAGCTGTGAGGAAAGGGGGTGCCCACAAGCTGTGGCGAAGCCCACTACCACTAACTGCTGTCATTAGCCCTTAGGCAGCTTTCGCAGAATCCAGCTGCAAAATTTCGCTTCTCTTTCTCACCTGTTTTCTCATTGCTAGAACATCAGTCACGCCAAGTTCCTCCAGGGAGCTTTCCGGAGCTAGCCCTGCATCCTGGGAGCTAGGCAGAAGGAAAACAAAGAGATGCAAATGTGCAAACAGAGATCAAGAGATGCAATCACATCAACTGATGTACATAGCCAGGAAGCGGGGAGGGAAAGGGGGGAGCAGAAGCACACCTGTTGGATGGAGACTCAAAACACAGAGGAGCTACCCCAGATATTATTGTGGAAATGCTGCATGTCTTTTTAACCACTTAAACCCTGCCAACATGCACCCTCAATAACCATCACTGGAAAACATACAGCCCATGCTGCAAAGGTCAGGCCAGGGTTACAGAAACAGGTCCATATTGTTAGAATCCCCACATGTGGGGTGCAGAGAATGGGATGGTTACCCACTGTCACTGTTCTGTATATATAGTCATTAGAACTGGGCATGCAAACATAGTCCAAGCCATGGCCTCAGCTGACAAATTGGCCTGGTTCCAATAAAGTCTATGAATTTATGCAGATTTACACCGGTGGAGGATCTGGCCCATTTTGTATCAAGCTAGTTGGTTGGTTTGTTTTTTCACTAAACTCCAGTGGGGACTGTCTGTTCCAGTGCATCAGCCAT
The DNA here is from genome assembly GCA_007922175.1 of Pelusios castaneus. Lineage (NCBI taxonomy): Eukaryota > Metazoa > Chordata > Testudines > Pelomedusidae > Pelusios > Pelusios castaneus. The sequence goes on from ML685808.1 coordinate 817,368, forward strand.
CAGATTAGGATCTCTCAGAAAAGAAGGGGTCTCTGGTTACTCTCCATAGCATCCAACAGGCTCCCTTCACTAGGCAAAGGACCTTACTGCCTTCAGGAGAAATTCTATGTGAGACCTGAAAAAAATAATCCACCTGTGTTCTGTCTGCTTCTTACATCACCAGCAGGGACGTTCCCCCTTTGGAACTGGTGACAGATTTGCCCACGGCAATGTATGAGGCAGAACGACACCAGCTCACTCTCCCATAGCTGCACTGATTCCTACCAGGAGTAAAAGCTTTGTCCCACATAAGTCAGCAGCTGGGACTAGAGCAGACAGGGAAAGTAAAAAGGCACTGCCATTTTCAGAGTCAACTTTTCTAATGCAGTACTCCAAACATATTTCACTGTAATTGTCAAACCAGATTCTCAGCTAGTATGCACGAATATAGTTCCAGTGACATCAGCCATTTACACTGTCTGAGAGGTTCCGGCCCAAAATGTGAGATAAGTTATCAAACATATAAAGCAAAGATGAGAAATCTCTACAGATTTAATTCCCAAAGTTTTCTCTGGGAGTAAACACCACAATCCAAAGCATTATTAAGAGGTTTAAGGAAATAGATTCTCATCAAATCTCATCCTTGCATATAACTCTATATAACGTAATAAGAGTAAAAAGTTTGAGATGCAATAGTGCTAATGCCACCAGACATTAAATATTTACTGAAACAACACAAACATTTTAATTAAAAAAATAATTCCAGGTCCAGGTAGTGCCTGTTATGATATAGATTGAAAGTTACTTTCAAATTCTAACCCCTTTTTTCCAGAGCATCATCTCTCAAGAATGTCATCAGAGCCGAAATTTACCAAAAGGTTCTTTCTGGTTATGAAAGTTTGAGCAAAATCAGTTTGATCATTTTTTAGTGTGTGAGAAAATAAACTTTTCACATATCAGAAATGGTGCATTTTTGCGTAAAAGAAAATAAATAGCCACCACTCCAATTTCAAACTTGGCTGGTTTTATAGAGAAAACAGACTTCAAAAGCAAGTCAGGTTTGAAGAGAGTTAGTCAAGCAGCTTTCAGTGAATGAATATCATTTTGTGTCTACAAAACATAGCTTCTGTTTCCTCTCTCCTTTCTCAAAGCCATTTGGTTAAGGTAGTCCTAGCCTGCTGACAAGACAGATGAGGTGTAAATTGCAGGGGCTGCAGTGTAACAGGACCCTGAAAGGTAATTTAAGGATGGCAGCAGTAGAGCCACTGGGGTAGGAAGCCTGCAAAGTTCATCAGCTCTGCAGAGAAGAGAGCTGCTGCATCAGAAAGTCACACCAGAGGCTCAAGATCACGGAATCTGCAGCCAAATAGGTCTGGATTTGGATTCCCTTTCCCACCCCAAACCCATTTCATAAAACCAACCAGGCAGTGTAAATGCAGAAAACCAGCCCTCGTGTAACAGAATCATGTGAACGACACAGGATGCATTTGACAGCCAAGGGAATTATTGATGTTAGCAGAGGCAGGTGAACAGAAGCCCGGCTCTGGCAGTTTCAGGTAGACCAACCTGACTGCACACCTTAGTTTCCCTCACCCCTTCACCATATGCTAGCAGCTGGGATTGGAAGGCAGCAAAGAGCATGAAAGGCTCCAAGAGAAAATTCTGGATGGCTCCTCTCCTTCTGTGCTGCCCCCTACAGGTTATAAAGCACATGCCCCCTTCATGCCACATGGTGTTTTCAAGGCATCCAAAAAGCAGCAGCCCCTATAGAGAGTTGTGCAGAGCAGGCCTGAAACAAGCCTGACGGAATCACCTGGGCTGGGCTTGGACATAGGCAGACTTCTTAACACGGTGGAAGAGTAGGTGACCCAGGAAGCACACCATCTGGATGACATTCTGCAGGGAGTAGATCCTGCCGTCATGGGTGAATGGAGGGAATGCGGGGCTAGGCAATGTGCTTGTGTCTGGCCTGCAGGGCATATACAGAATCACTCTGGTTATTTCCTTCTGTGCTTGACTGCATTTCTTGCCCCTCCTCACTACACACTGTTGCACCAGGGGACCCAAGATTTCGTTGTTCCCTGTATCCTTATGATGTCTCCAAGCCACAGTGTGCAATGCACCTGGCAAGGGTACTGTCTCACTTACACGCATACCTCATTGAATGTCACTTAAGAAGCTACCTGAAGCAATCTCAAAACCATAACAATTATCTTCAAGAACTCATGGAAGACAGGTGAGGTCCCAAAAGACTGGAGAAGTACAAGTATTCTCCCTGTCTTTTAAAAGGGAAACAAAGAGGCCCAGGAAATTGTATACCACTCAGCCTAACTTCAATACCTGGAAAGACACTGGAACAAAGGATTAAACCATCAGTCTGTAAGCACCTAGAAGACAACAGGGTGATAAGTAATACCTAACCTGGATTTGTCAAGACCAACTATCAAACCAGCATAATTTCTTTCTTTGGCAGGGTTGCTGGCCAAGTGGATGGGAGGAGAAGCAGTAGATGTAATAGATCTTGATTTCAGTGAGGCTTTTGACACAGTCCCACATGACTTTCTAATAATCAAACTAGCAAAATGTGGTCTAAATATGGGTGCACAACTGGTTGAAGGAAAGAGTGGTTATCAATGGTTTTGCTGCCAAATTGGGAGAGTATCTCTAACGGGTCCCTCAGGGGTCTGGCACTATTCAATTTTTCATTAATGACTTGGATAATGGAGTGAGGAATATGCTTATAAAAACTGCAGATGACACCATGCTCTGACTTTGGAGCACAGGCTTAGAATTCAAAACTCTCTTCATAAACTGGACAGTTGGACTGAAATTGAATAAAGACAAGTGCAAAGTACAGCACTTAAGAAGGCAGAAAATAAAATGCACTACTACAAAATGGGGAATCATTTGCTAAGCAGTAGTACATCTGGAAGTGACAGCAAATCACAGATCGAACATGAGCCAACAATATGATGCAGATGCAAAAAAGCCTAACATCATTCTGGGGTGTATTAAAGTGCCATATGTAAGACAGGCAAAGTAATTGTCCCACACTACTCAGCACTGCAGTTTCAGCTAGAGCATCTAGTTTTAGGCACAGCACTTTCAGAAAGATGTGAACAAATTGGAGAGAATCCAGAGAAGAGCAACCGGGAAAAAAAAAAAAAAAAAAAAAAAAAAAAAAAGGTTTTGAAAACCTGACCAATGAGGAAAAGTTAAAGTAACTGAGTATGTTTAATCCTGAAATAAAAAGACTGACAGGGAACCTGATAAATCCCTTCAAATATGGTAAGGACCGTTATAAAGAGTGATCAACTGTTTTCCATGTGCACTGAAGATAGGACAAGAAATAATCAGCAAGGAAGATTTAGGCTGGGAAAAACTAAATTTAAGGATGGTTGAGTACTCAAATAGGTTACCACGGAAGTTGTGGAATCCCCACCATTGGAGGTTTGTAATAACAAGTTAGACAAACACCTGTGATGGATAATCTAGGTATACTTGGTCCTGTTTCGGTGCAGGGTATGGACCAGATTACCTTTCAAGGTCCCTACGAGCGCTTCATTTCTATCATTCTATGATATTTATACCCAACCAGGTCACCAGCTCAAAGACAATAGACACATATACCACACACACTACCAATGTATCTGATATACAGCACATCTGAAGGTAGTCATCAAGAAGAACCATTCTTGCATGCCATGCCCTGCCAGTCCTTGGCAAAGTCACCCTTAATGGCATTAGTAAAAAGGAAAGAATAATTTTGCTTCTAAGAGTCAGTGGACCCAAGTTCTGTTCTTGCCTCTCCTACCGATGTGCTGCGTATCCTTGGGGCAACCTCTTTGTGCCTCAGTAAAACAGAAAGGATACCTAATTCAGACCATGTTTAAATTGACAGCAGCAAAGTCACTGCCGTCAGGTCAATTTTTCCAGATCAACCGAGCAGTCAGTTAAGACACATCAGTCAATCTGGAAATTGACTTAATAAAACCACCCCCTCAAGTGGAATAGTGGTGCATCAATGTGAATGCATTTCCCGTAGTCACAGGACTGAGAAAACGCCATGTAAAGGGGAGTTAGGAAGTCAATGAGTGCGTCTACACTTGTAAATTAAGTCAACTTAAGCTTGCTTAAGTCGACTTAATTTACCCTGCGTCTACACTACAGTTTCCTTAAGTCGACTTAAGCAACTTGCTTAAGTCGACTTAAGGAAAATAAAGTTGACTTAATGAAAATTAAGTCGACTTTATTAAACCTAGATTTAGTTCGATTTAAGGCTTAAATCAACTTCCTAGAGTCGACTTAAGCCAGTGTAGACCTGGAGTAGCCCTAAATCGACTTAGGGATACTCCAGGACTGCACCACTGCCCTCCCAGCCGGGGGGGAGGGGCACAGGGGGAGCCTGGCATGCCCCCCCACAGGGCAAGGCCGAGGCCTGCCCACCCTGCCCCTATGCCCTGCCAGGATCCCTGTCCCCCTTTGCTCCATTGTACCTATGTACAATGGGGCAAAGGCTGAGCCCCCTGGCACTGGGCAAGGGGTGCCCCCCCACCCCCATGGACCTGCCCTAGGTCCCCCTAGCCCCTAGAAGTTGACCTAGGCATCGAGTGTGGACGCTCTAGGTTGACTTTGTAAGTTCCCCCTAAGTCGACTTAAAAATTAAGTGTAGACTCACTAAGTCGACTTAACTAAGCCGACTTAGTTAAGTCGACTTAGCTAAAGTCGACCTAAGTTTCCAAGTGTAGACATAGCCACCGGGAGTCACACAAACTACTCTGTATAGCTTGCATAACTCCCATTCACTGCTGCTAAATTTTTCTGGCAGTGTGGACCAGCCCTCATGAAGGTGCTCGGAGTCTTAACATATTGCTGGTGAAGGGCTCTAGCCTTCTCAGATGGACAATGTAAGGGAAGGCTAGCCTGTTGTTGAAAATCTATGAGGGAGATCAACATGGCCATGAGAGACACGGCCTGGCCAGCTGAGCAGAAAAAGGCCAATCAGGTGCCAGTCACATCTTTCGGCATGATGACCACACCAAGTGCTGACAAGGCCTTCAGCCCTCAGTGAGCCAAGAGCACCCCATATGGAGGATCACACGAGGATGGATCATCAGATGCGGGGTCACTATTTTAATACAAACATGTCACTAGAATTTGCAAGATGGCCATGGTCCCTTCCTGCCATGCTGGTATCTGTCAATACCCTTAGACTGAGTGGGATCATGCCTCCCTCACTGTGTGCTGCTGCCGCAGGGCCAAGCAGCACTGTGAGTCATCTGAACACGATAAAAAAAAAAAAAAAAAAAAAAAGAGTTGCCAGCTGTTCAGCATGTGAATTCGCCCCTGGCGATTCTCACCAGTCAGGCTTCTGGCTTGCGCTACGCAGGGCAAGCTGGGGATTCTCGCTTCGAGTTCTCTCCTTCCGTAGTCTGCTGGGATGGGCCTGTTAGAACATATAAACGTTAGCATTATTAAAGGTCCCATGGCATCCCCTATGCTCTACCACACTGGTTCTCAACCTTTTGTGGGTTGTGACACACTTTGCAGCATATTGTGACCCTACAGGACACACCAGCCCATTCCCCCCAGCTGAATCCAGTCATCTCCCCAACTCTTTGCGACACACTTACCACTGTCTGGCGACACAGTAATGGGTCCCGACACATTGAGAACCACTGCTCTACCATTATCGTCAACCAGGATAGCAGCCAGCAGAGGGCAACAACCCCGGTAATTCAACAGAATTGCTACGGCTCTCTCACAGCACCGCTATCGTTACTGTGAAATTGCGGTGGCTTTATCGCAGTAAATAAGTCTGCCTTCACAGCAACATGGGCCTGATCCCATGATTTTTATGCCAGTAAAGCACCCACTGGCTTGATTGGGAGTTTTGTCTGAGTAAGGACAGCAAGCACCAATTTCAAATTCATAGGCCACCGGGGTAACATAACAATAACCTTTTTATGCAACGCCACCTTGGCTGACAAAATGTTACCTCAGCCCTGCTCCTTATGCAATGCACAACGTGCTTCATAATTATACAACCATTCAGTCCATAAAGGCATTAATGTGACATCGAATGTGTAGATCCAGGAGCAATATATGCCAGAATGCATCTCCAGACCAGCCACCCCTATGACTAGCCTGGCTCCATGAAAATACATAATAAGAACACTGTCTTGATACAGGAAATCATAGTCAAACATAACCCTTAATGAAGCTGAAAGAATTTATATAGATCCTCATTTGAAATGTGTTTCTTCTCTTGCATTTCATTTGGCTCAGACAGCAAAACAAGACCAGCACACTTATGGCTTGGTTGATCACAGACTAGCCTCCTGCCACAGCACATGAGGCAGCTTAAAATACACTGTTCTTGGAGGGGACAGATGGAGTTTTGCTTTTGCATGGGAGCAAGAGACGGCTCACTGAGCCAACCTTCCCTAAAAACATTTCCAATACCATCAGGTTTTAATGGAACAACCTTGACCATGGGCCTGAAATGCACATATGACCACCCCGCACAGTGTCATCCCTTCTCAGCTGCAGCATTCCCTTATCAGCCACAGGGGAGCTGCATGAAATTTGGTGGCTTCCTAGCATTTCCCTTGGTTTCGGATCACAGCTAGGGCCTAGGTGGAGCCAGAAAAGTTAGATTTGGCATTTACGCCGAGTGAGCTCTGAAGAGAGGGAAATTAAGCTCTACATATCCCATCACTCCTGTAGAGCTCCAGGGGGTAAAAGTACTTTACAGAAGGCCTGGCTGGGCAGTCCAAATGACTAAAGAGACAAGTAACTGTTGAGGAATGAAAGACAGCTTCTTTCTTCTAGATTAGTTTTGCATTAGAGTAAAATTTGCCTTGAGTATCTGACACTGGATTTTTCAATATGGTTTTGATCACACGCACTGATGGAACTAACTCTTTTTGCTGTCTGACACCGGAGGAGGTCTGCTCATTAGGAAGGGTTTGAAAGGGATTCCACAACCTGATCTGGTCTATCTTTGGGACACACCAGACACCACAAGAAACAAAGGGGCCCCAGAGTGGATTCTGTGGGATGCGTTCTGCCCAGAGGAGATAAGAGCAGAGGGAATCATTGGTAGGGCAAAAATGAATTGAGAGAAACTCCCCACCGAAGAGCTCTTGTTCTGGATTGAACCTGTATTTGTAGGAGTGAATTATGACATGGATCATCCTATCAATCTATTCTGCAGAAGCTGGGGCTCTCCTTTAACATGTTATTTCTCTTAAATCAGGACTATGTCACAAGTACTGGGCACTAGCAGGTGGTGTATGGGACCAAGGAGGAAACCATAATTGGGGACGTTTCACAACCCCATGAATTCTTTCTCCTGAAGACTGCTTTGTTCTGGGTTGTAGGCACACTACCGATCGTTTGCGTTTCTGGGTGCCTGATCGGGTGGTGGTGTTCAGAAACAGGAGCTCTTCAAATGCTGCTGGCTGGGTGGAGGGGTCCTCAGCTGCATGTGCAACAATAGAGGGGTGCTGCCGTAGTTGGTCCAACAGGAGAGGCCTTAAACCGGTGTCCTCTATGGAAAGAGAGGGCAGTTAGAAATGCACTTGTGTGTCCCAGACTGTAACCGAATTGCATTCAGACCTGGGTGAGGAAGTGATGTCCAAATCCCTGTTAGAAGCCGCTCTATGTTTCTATGGTCACCAATACAGTACCCTACCAGGAAAACACCCACCCCCACACCCCTTGCAGTTTTGATAGACTGCAGACAATGGCTATCTGGTGCCTACTCCAGCTCTTCCCACAGAAATCCAGTTCAGGATTTCCTGTCTGCCTCCAGTAATCACTGGAGCGCTCTGCCCTTAGCTGAAAGTGGGGCAGGCTGCATTAACAGGCTTTACCCACCCACCCACTGACACATGGAAATCCCATGCCGGGATTCTTACACCCACATGCAAGGAAACCTGAATGGAGAGTGATGACAAAATGCCTCTGAATGAAACATTCACTGCCTCAGGCCGAGACTAACTGTGCCCCTGCACACGGCTCGCTTTCATGGCCCTTAGAGGAGCTGTCTGAGCACGCTAACTCGTGCCATTCTCCCCAAACGCCTGCCCCCAGAGAAGTAATCAGAGTTTTAGCTCCCAGTCTCTAAAGCAAGCATTACTCGGACATGTACCAGCTGTGCAGCAAATAAGCCAGCGTTCCTCTCAAGGCACAGAGCAGGAAAGTCATTACTATGGAGCTCCAAGGCTGCTAGCAGACTGTGGTTTGGGAGTTACTCTTCGAAGAGCTGGGGCCCTGGGGCTGCCAGGTGAGCGAGGACCAAGTAGGAAAGTCTACCAAGGCTTGGAGAGGGGGAGCTGTGGATAACACCATCTGTAGCGCTGCCTCCCCCAAACAGGGACTCCAGGATATTAGCCAGCTTGAATGGCACAAGGAGGATCTTAGATCTTTCCCCCATCACCCTACCCCTCTTGGATGAACACGTGCCCTTTCCCTGACATCAGCTGAATGGCACCCTACCTCAAGCCCTCTGCCCCAAGGACCACACAGTCTGAGTAATCCTTGGCCCCAGACATTTTTCTCTCATCTCTGCCTCAGCTGCAAACCAGCCTGTGTTATACCTACCTGCATCACCAGCTCTGCAGGCGCGGCCGGAACCCACACTCTCCCCGGCCCTACTTTAACCCTTATTCGTATTGCTGGCACTTCCATTTCACCTAGGCGGATTCAGTCTTTCTTGGGTTCCCGCTGTCTAGGATTCAGAATGCTGCAGCTGGACCACTCTACATTACCCTCTTCCTCCATCACCGCCTCTGGCTTCCTAGCCATCTCCTGCCCTAATCCAACACTTCCCCACATGTCTTTCAGAATTCTCCATGGACTCACACTGCTCCAGCTAAACCGCCATACTTCATAGCCACCTGCTCCTGCATCATCGCTCCACACTTGGTCTTGTGTGTGATTAACATCACTTTCCACTTGCTACACACCCCCACCCCAAGCTTTTTTTTTTTTTTTTAAAAACACTCCTCCCCACACCTCTCTCATGCTGCTGGACACTGAGCTGTTGCCTCCTCACCACCACAGCTTCTGCACCGCTCCTTCTCTCCGTTCACACAGCAGCAGCTGATGCAACTCTCAGAAACAAACGCACTGTCCCCACTCTCCCAGCAAAGTGTGTCAGGTCATCGGATGGGAGATGCTACCCAGAGTTCATTGCATTCTATACTCTGGGCTAGTCCAAGTCCAGTCAGAGCTAGCCCATCAACTCACCCGCCAGCGACAGCCTATCAGGGATGTGCATCCGGAAGGAAGGGGGAAACTCCTCAGCTTTTCTCTCCTCCTCCAGTGGGCTGGACTCAGCCACCATCTTCAGTCTGTTGGGCACCTGCATCCGCTGACTGATGGCCTCCATGAAGCTCAGGTCACATGGGGCTCGGTTCATCTCCAGGCCTCGAAACGGCCACATTGTCATTTCATTCCCAGCCTCACTTCAGCAGCCTGTGATGTCACACAACAAAGAAGCCAACACACCACTGAAAGAGAGCAAGTGTCAGCACAAACACACTCTCACACCTTGCCAAAGTGGGCACAATTTAAGTTGCAAAACTAATCATCATCAACTCTCAAAGTGCCTTTCACCACTAGATCTCAACGCATTTTAAATGGGAGGTCATTTGTGACGTGGGGATAATGATACTGGGGCAATGGAGGCATGGAGAGGTAAAATGAGCTGCCCGTGGTCACCCAGCAGGCAGCGGTAATCAATATAAAAGAGACAGTTTTTAAAAAGCCCAGCAACCGCACAGCCTGAGAAGTGTAGCTCTGGGGAGGAGGGGGAATAGATTGACAGTGATTAAAATTGGAAATTGCTGTGGGAAAGGCAAAAAGTGTTTTCTCTCTCATTTCTCCACATGCCAAGAGCTTACCCATCTACTTTCAGAAGGAAACGACTTACTTTACAGTAAGGAAATGAACAAGAAGAACAAAAAGTAAAGTGTTGGTGGGAGAGAGCACAGTATACGTGGTATAGGCACTCAAAATTTTTCAAGAAAAGTATGTTCTTCTCACAGAACATTTCAAGTTTTTGTCCTAAATAACCAAAACCACATTTCTTTCAGGGAAAAGCTGAAATTTTCCAGGAAATCTTCCCCTCACCGCCATTTTCATCTCAATTTTCTTCAGGCAAAAGGCTTGTTTTCAGAGCCACTATAGTGTGCCTTTAAGAAGAAAAACATCAGTGTCTCTTCAAGAGGAGGAGCTTTTCTGAAGGGAAAGGTGCAGTACACAGCAAACATAGGCGTGGCTGCTTTACTCTTTAAAAGCTAGGAGAGATGAGCTAGAGGGAAAGTTGCAATGGGTGGAGGAACAAAGTCCACGTGTTCCAAGCCACCCAGGCAAAAGCACCATGGGCCATCCTAGCAGATGGGCTGTGTCTGAACCAAGATGCTTTTTAGGACAAGTGTCAAGGAGATGGCCCCAAAAGGAGCCAGTGACTACAAGCAGGGCTTTAGAAACCAAGAGAGCCATCGCTCTCAATCTCCCACTTTAGGGGCACCCAGCAGGCTTAGAAAGCACAGGTGAGCATCTGCCAACCAGCAGAAATCAAGCCAAGTCCAGCCTGGTGTTACATCACAAAGTTACCCTGTTAGGACAGTTCTGTCCCTTCACAGTCTCCAGGGCAGATTATCGACTGCATGCAAAGAAGCAGAGATTTCACAACCCTCTGCAGCCAGCCACCGATTGCAGGGCAGCACCCAGCATGATGAGGAGACCTTGACCAGATGTGGGTAGGCTGACAAGCTCGCCAGTGTGAAAAATCAGAACAGGGAGTAATAGGCACCTATAGAAGACAAAGTCCCACATACCAGAACTGTCCCTATAAAATCAAGACATCTGGTCACTCTAGACATGAGGTAAGAACCTGGCACTACAGTGACAACAAATAACAGTAAGGGGTGGAGGGACTCATGGGGCCCTACCCCAAAGATGAACACAATGAAGATGAAAGCCCGAAGGGAGCAGCGCCGGTAATGGAGCATATGGGCACCAGCACAGGAAGGATCCAAGGAGCATGTTTCCATAGCCCAGGGAGCTTTGCTCTGCATTTATTTTAAACAGCTCAATTCCTTTTCCACAGAGGAAAATCACCACCAAATGTGTCCCAGGGCCCTAACAACCGGCTCTCCAACAGCTGCTCTTTTGAAACTAGAAACCTAGCAGAACAAGCGGCCCTGGCTGGAAGCAGTGGGAAGGGAGGTAGAAAGAGATGCTTTCTATGGGGCTGAAAGGGGTTGAGAAAGCACCCTGAGTAGCCGTGCCAGCTCTGCCATGGGCTCATGACCTGGGATAAGTCACAGCCTCCCCATGCGCCTCCCTTTCCCAATCCGCACCATGAAGATAACTCCAAATTAATGTGTCTGTGATGCAATAATCCCTCTCTGAGGCAGGAGTAGAAGGGAAAACTCAAAAAGGATTTGGGCTCCCCAGCTCACACAGGTAACGCAGCCAAAAGGGAGGTAGCGTAGCTTAGTGGATGGAGCACTAAACTGGGATGCAACTCTGCTAAAATGGCCTTTGGCAAGTCACTCCCCTTTCCATGCCTCAGTGTCCCCTCTTGTAACATGGGGCTAATGATACTGACTCCACCCACCCTTTGTAAAGCTCTCTGGGATCTATGGATGTAAAGTTCTGTATACGAGCCAGATGTCATCACTGCAGGTGTTGCTGGCCAAGGGAGGACTTTAGCAGGGAGGAAAACATGCAGCATGGCTTTTCCCAAAAGCCTCCCCCAGGTTTTCTCCTCTTTATGGGTTCAGCAGCAGCTGGCAGGGGGAGGACTGAGAAGCAGGGCAGCAGCAAGGTTATTTCTAACACGGAAAAGATGAGAAAGAGAAACCAGATCAGTGTCACATCTCAGATCGATCCCTCTCCTCAGCCATGCTAGTTACGGCCTACACCACACCTCAAGCGGATGGATTTCCCTCTCCAAAACTCCCTTTAAGGCTTTCTGTGTGCAGCAGCAGAGCCCATCGCACTCTTGAACAAGAATGGCCACCAAGCTGGTTCTCCGCATTTTTGCTTCATTTGCTTTTTAAGCATCAAGAATCAGAGAGAGCGTACCTGACTGAATCAACCCTCCCTGAGGGGATACTCGGGAGCCCCTGGTCTCGAGGGACATACCAGCACCTGCCCCTACTGCAACTTGGCCAGATAGCGTGACTCCTCACATGCTGGTTGTGCGTTTAACTGGGCTGTACATTAAGGACCTGTGGAACATCTGCCTTTACTGTAAAGGGAGGACCAGAGCCCTGAGGCAATGCTGAATGCATGGTTGGTGTAGGGCAAGGGTGGAGCCCTAAGAGTTGATGAAGGAGTGAGGGGTGCCAGAGGTTTGGGACTGGGCTGGATAAGCAGAGTGAGGCACACAGAGCTACGGTGGAGTGGGTGCTGAAATCAGCACTGAGTGCATTTCATACCCTCCCAGTCCAAACTGTGGGTCCAACACGGACCATGCTAGGCACTGGGAAGGGGACGCTGCACTGCGAAAGGGTCCATTCTTTGCAGCAGATGCTAAATCAAAGTCACTTCTGGCTCCCTGTGGCAGGAAGATGTCACTCCTTTACTCCCTGGCTCAGCACTGCCTCTCCCATTAACCAGCCCTGAATTGTGGAACTACGCCAGCCCATGAATTTAGTCGCCAAAGAGGCAGTTTTGAAGTAAAATAGAGTTGTGTCCCAGGAGTGAGGCTTGATTTTTACCTAGAAATGGCTGCCAGCCCCAGGTGGCCAGAGCTCCCCTTGCTAGCCTGGGAAGTGGAAGAGGCAACCCCATTGCAGCCCCCACCCAAGGCCTGGGAAGGGGGAAGAACCCTAAGAGGCACAGAGGTGAAGCCAGGAGGGCTGAACTCTGGTCTGGGCTGCAGGGGGGTCAAACAAGGAGGGGGCTGTATTGATAGTGGGTTCTGAGCAGATGGGGGGAGTGCTGGGAGGGGACCTGAGGGCAGTGGGAGTCAATGGGGATTTGGGGACTGAACTGGGAGAGAGCTGAATTGAGGGGGGGTTGGCTGGGGACAGACCTAATGGGGGACTGGAGAACAGGACAAGAGAACTCACGCAGCAGAGAACAAAATCCCCTTACCCAGCTCATGTGGTCAGCACTAGATGTCACATGTCCATGCCCTGGGAATGGGCCAGGGAAGGGGTTTATTTTTTAAAATCAAGAGATTGACCTAAAAAACCCACAAAATCATTTTAAAGTCTCATGATTTTCTTGGGCAATCTCATGATTTTGGAGGGTCCGACATGATTTTTGCTCACTTGAAGTTGGCAATGCTAGAAGGATCTCTTCTTGATGACTTATCGGTGGGGACAGAAGTCGCTCTCCTGGCTCCTGCCTACACCAGTTCAGAATGTGGCCCAGTGACCACTACGGTGGCCTGCCCACCACTGCATTCCCACCCGTAACCCATCTCTGCGGAGAGCACTGTGGGACGCCTCAGGTAGGAGCAGTGCTATTGCAAACAGAAGCGCTTTGTCCTGCTTTATGTATACCAGATCTGCCCTTGGGGCCAAAGGATTCAGGGAGCAGCCTGGCTGGCCGCAAGCCAGGAAGGCTAAGGAACGAAAGGCAGGTAGGTTCCACGTACAAGGAGGTGAGCGACACACACAGCAATAGCAGGGGAGGCAGAGAATGAGCTATGTTTCCATCCACAAGAGGGGACTTTGCTAGACCACAGCCAGCCAGAGTTGTGGTCCAGCCACCAGGAAAAAGAAGAAAGGCTCTGCGGGTGGCTGGCATATGCACACACATATCTGAATGGTATAATACAAATCAGAGAGGGAAACCCCCCCTTAAAAGGACAGATCTTGTTTGAATCCCCTAAAGAAAACTACAACGCTGCCCCAGCTGGAGGGAAACCAGACCGGAGTACACTGTACAGGGTTTGTGCTGAAATCCAGCCAGAATTTCCATCAGCAGAGAATTTTGTTTCCAGGTCACCTTACTTTGCCCATCACCCCCAACAAGTTACAATCAAATCAGTCCCACCATGCCTGATCCGGTCCCTGGAGCACAGGACAGCCCTATAAACACACTTCTCCCTGCCAGCCACAGGGAGAAGGAAAGTCAAGCAAGCTGTCAGGCCGCAGCTGGGAAGAGAGAGAAACTGGAATGCATCACGCAGTCAGCCCAGGCAAATCCAGAGTGAGTTGCTCCGAAAGGACACTAAAACTTTGCTCCATTATGCACCACTTTTAAAGCAACAAACCCACCATCCCTCCTCCCCTGCTTTAACCATCTTTGTCCCCCACTCTACTCAGTAGTTTCAGATTGTTTTTGCATTATTTCCAGATTGTTAATGAAACTTACTGACCTGTAAACACACTTCTTCCGGCCCCCTGTAGTCAGCTGGGTGGTGATGTCAACCCCAGAGGGCCTGATCCCTCCCATTTTGGTGGGTTAGGCTGCAGGAAAACTGTGGGATTGGCTGTGGGATGCAGCTGTCCTTCATTCTTTTAAAGAGACAGAAGGGCCCGTTAATGAGACATGGCAGGTGGCTAATTAGCACCTGTCTCCTTGTCTGTGGGAGCAAGAAATCCACTTATCTTGTTTCCTGCACAATATGTTCAGCATTTCTCCTCCACTCTCCTGTCTGGTGAGTTTCATAGAGCCCAGGACTTAGGCTGGAAAGCTAACTCTTCTAAGCTACTTTGCATCTGAGGATAGCCAAGCGTTTTACAAACACTAAAGACTTTAGCCTCTCAGAGAGAGGTAAGTAACTACCATCTGATAGATGGTGAAATGACTTATCTAAGGTCACTTCACCCTGGCAAAGCCAAAAATAGAAATCAAATCCTGATGCCAGTGCTGTGCTTTAACCCGTAAAGGCTCTCAGACAATGCTCCTCTGTCGTTCCTGGGAAACCTCTTTCTGTTCTTTGTAAGGAAGTTATTAGTTGTATTACCATCATGCTTAAAAGCTCCAGTCGTGAACCAGCACACCGTTGCGCTAGGTGCTGTACAAACAGAACAAAAAAAGACAGTCCCTGCCCCAAAGGACTTCCAATCTAAGTTTTAGCACAAAAACAGGATTGTTAAGGATTCCACTGTTTCTGTTGTGTTTTTGCCATCTGAAGTTATAATACCTAGTGACATTTTCGGACGTTTTCTGTCTACAAAACCCTGTCTGCCCATGAGACTGCCTCGCTCTGCCTTCTCCACCAGATAGCCAGGTGCTATTCCTGACAATGGCAGCAGAAGAGCTCAGCTCTGGAACTCAGTCCCCATATAGCCTGGGACAGTGCCTGCGTTTGCTAAAGGGGTGGACATGTAGGAGGAAAGTGTTTTCTGGTGGTGTCGTAAGGCTGGTTTTTTGGCTCTCTGCTATATGTCACAGCACTTCTACTAAGGAGCACGGCTGTTAATCTCTCCCCATCCAGCTAACTGCCCTTTAATGAAAATCCTTCTTAGCGAGACTGTGATTTTTGTTATTAAAAGTGGGAAATTGTGAGGTTAAAATACATTTCTGAAAAACCTGACTGGGTTCTCTGAGCTGCTGAGCACCTCTTATCAATGGCTCATGGAAACTCAAGTGGATTATCCTCGTATTTCCTGTGTCCCACTGGGTGTGGATAGTTTACTTTCTGCATCTTTTACTCTGGACAATGAACACTGGTTGGTTTCCCTTGTGCATCTCTGGTCAGTTTTACTTTGTGAAGCCCTAATGGGGTCTTGTCTTTATGGGGGCTGCAGAAATCACAGGGAAAAGTTTAAATCCAAACAAAAACCTCTTTGCTAAGCCTAAACTGGCCTGATGGAGTCCCTTGAACCAGAGATGGATTACCGCAATGGCGGGGCCCCCACATCATGGGGGCCCCCAGCAGGGAGAGCCCCTGCCCTGCTGGTGCTGCAGGGCGGGGGGGAGGGGAAGAGGAGCGGGGCTGCTCTGGGCCAGAGGCCAGGCTCCACACTCCCGACCCTGGGCCAGCTGGTCTGTCCCCGGCGCCAGGGTGGACCAGCACGTGGTCACTTTGCTCTGGGGGCACGGCCGGCTGGCGTGCTGTATGGCCTCTGGCACGGCTTTTCAGGGCTCTGCCGGGACTCACCAGAAGCTGCACCATGCCAGTCGGACCCACTGCCCGTGGGAGCAGATCAGCTGGAGCAGGGCGGAGGTCGGCACAGAGCGTGGCCTCTGGCCCCAGCCCACCCCCACCTTGCAGGCCACTGCCATGGGGGGCCAGGGCCCCAGGCAGGGGGGGGGCCAGGGCCCAGGGCCCCGAAGCCCCTTAATCCACCTCTGCCTTGAACAATTTCTTTCCTGTAAATGCCACCAAGCCTCAGCAACAGGTGGAAGTATAATAAGTGTCCGAAAACAAAATGAAGGACCCACCTTCAGAACCCCATCAGTCTGTGGTGGCAGCTCCAGGGATGACTTGCCTGCTCAGCACTAGGAGACAATGGACACTTGTGGTCAGTTTTAAGGATTTCTGCATTCCCTTCCTGGAGCCATGGGCTGGAGAGAATTCTTGGCCATAGATTCTGGTCATGAAAGGACTTAAAAAATAACCCCCAAGCTGCCTCTGTCTTGCCGTTTGGGTGGCAGAATCTCAAAGATGTCTCTGCAACTTGGGAGCATACATCCCATCAGGGGACTTAATGCTCCTAAATCCCTTACAGGCCCCCGTTGAAATCTTATCCCACGTCACCACTACATACATTTAATCAATCTTAGCCTGGGACACTGCTGGAAAACTCACAGCAGCTGTCCGCTTTCAGGGCTTTACCTGCAGCCGAGCGCTATTACCCAGGGAAAGCCTGGGGCATCCTTCATGAGCAGTAGTCTGCATAATGGAACCTCTGTGGGCACGGACTGCATTTTGTTCCATGCACTGAACAGTACCAAACATGGAATCCGTAAACACCACCTCTTCTGATCTTCATCCCTGGTACCTGTGCCATGGAGAGGTTTTAGGGGATAAGTCAGCCAGTCTATGGCAGACACAAGAACACTATATGATCCCTCTAGGTAAGGCTCTCCAGCTGCTTTATAAATACCACACCATGGTCTCCTCTTCACAACATGCCTGTGAAACAAGGATTATTCCCAGTTTACTGAAGAGGGGAATGAAGCTAGGGCCCAGCACAAGTCAGCAACAATCCACAACAAAGCAAGGGCTGTGCTTTAACCTGGAGACAGTACTCCCTGTTTTCAGCCTAGCATGCCACGATCCGAGATGAATTTCAGGCAATGCCTCATCTCACAATAAGGATAATGCCAGTTCTAACCCTGCGTGCAGGGTTCTTCAAGCTTTCTTTCCAAGCTGTTTTTAATCTTGCTGGTCACCTTCATCCAAGTTAGAGAGCTAGTCAATGAATGGCACACCGGGCCCAGGTCATCCAGAGCCCTTGTACTAGTGTAAACACCAGGGGTGAAAAATGGTATCCTTGTGATTTCGTAGTGCTTCACTTTGCACTGATGGAAGTGACTTCAAAGTACCCGGCTGACCTGGGCCCACAGAGAAATTCTCCTCCACCCTAAAGAGGAGACCTCCCAGAATAATGGGAAGCCAAAGGGTTAGTTCAGTTAAAAGAAGTGTCACACTGAACAATTTCAACAGTGGCTTTTTTTTTTTAATAAATAATATTTTGGCACAGAAATATACCAAGTCTTACAGAATACAAACTGCAGGGTTAATTACTGTGAACATTACAGAGAGAGAGGGGAAGAAATTTCTGTCTATCTCCCTCTGTTCCTTTTCAGGCTCCGGTAGGATTCTGTCATGGCAACAGACCATATCTATACACCTCTCAGCCCACTAAGGCCCACATGTGGAACACAGTCCCAGAAGGAGCGGGACACAACAAACAGATGCAAACAATGCAAGTGTGACACCTGGAACAGAAATACAGTAATGTGTTTTATAACCCTCAGTTTCCTGAGTCCACATTTCTATTATCAAACATTTCCCAGCATGGAGTGAGAACACAGCGTGTGCTTGGGCCACAAATAGACCTGGGACACCTGAGAGGTATATGAAGTGACGGGAGTTCCCAACCTGGCTGAAATGTCCTTTCAGGTGCTCGTTGGGGGAGATTTGTGCTCAGATAACATTACAGAGATGGCAGTGCTGGGCGTTACAGTGAGGCCACCACATCAGTGGCTGCCAGCGAGAACAAGGTGAGGCACGAGGGACAGAGCAGAGGCCCCCTTGCTAAAGAGAGTTCCTGGCAGCGAGGAACTCACCAGCAAGGTTGTTAAAGTAACTAGTTGGAGGTGCACCCTGAGAAGCAACCGGATTGCTTCCCAAGATCATATACATGAGTATATGCAGTTTCTTTCCTTAAGCAATTCCCTTCTTGTCTATCCCAAGTGTGAGAGGAGGGCCCTGGGTACCAATCAGAGCATAAGTGCACCATGCAACTCGGGGCACTCCATAGATGCCACCATTTCACCTCAAGAACGTAAGTAACAGAGCCAAATCACTCTCCAGATCCAGTAAGCAGGAATCAGCTACGCTTCCAAAGCGGAACTGAAAAGGGGCATCATCAAGTTAAGCATCAGACTCTGCAAGGCCGAATTAGCCTGGCCAAGGATGCTAGCAACTCTCTGGGCTCCTAAAGGCAGTGTTCACTTTACTCATTTGTACTGGGTACACTTCATGCCCACACTGCTGTGGGTCAGTCTTGTTCATGGTCAGTTTCTGGCTCTTCTGACTTAGCACCAGGTCACAGCTTTTCACAGGGCTGCAGAAGAGGGTTAAAGATTTTGGACAAACTGTTTTTGTTGATTTCATTAAATCTTTCCATGGCTGGGGTTTCTCTTTGATTTTACTATCCTCGTTATGCTTGTTTTCTGAAGAGAAGGGAAGAATTCAGAGTGAGGTGAAAGGCCACAGGGAAACAACACCAGAGGTGACGTGAGTCCCAGCCAAATTCACTGCTGGTATATGACAACGGAGTTGTGCCCTCATAAGAGCAGGGAATTTGGTCCACGGTTTAATTAAGCTGCTCTCTCCAACTAGTGCTCCCACCCCATTAAAAAGCCAAGGACTAAAAAACGTATTTTGTAAAAAAGCTATTTCAAAAGCCAAACACCATCATTATGTCTGACGTGGTCTCTTTGGGGGAAAAAACAAACAAACCAACCCACTGACAAAATTCTGAGATCCGGGCCTGAGCAAAACTTTCCCACACCCGCCATTTCTGCACTTTCCCTGCATTCTGAAATGGACCCAAGAATGGACAGGAGGGAGCAGCCTGGGAGCATGAGCTCTGATGCATCTGATGGAAACTGGGACAGGGAGCATGTGCTGCAACTGTAGGAAGTCTGACAGTTCATTCTGGTTTTAAATTGTTAGCCCTAGAGCCTGAAGTTCAACACAACCCTTAGGGAAACCCCACAGAGAACTAACTCCACAAAATAAACAAGGAGTCCTGTGGCACTTTTAAAGACTAACAAATTTATTAGTCATTATTTATTACATTTATTAAATTTGTTAGTCTTTAAAAGTGCCACAGGACTCCGTGTTTGTGTTACTGAACTAAACTGACGCAGCTCCCCTTTGGAATAAATCCACAAAGAACTCTTAATATGAAACTCCCACAGAAAGAGTGAAATCTTACTATGCTGCCCTCTGCAGACAGAGGGAAGGCAAATGCACCTGCAGAATCTTGTAGGAAACTTTCCTAAGCTCCGCCCATTTATTCTGCACCAGATCCTTTGTTCTTCCATTCATGGATCTCAATGCACTTTACATGCAATGAATTTAGCCTCACAACACCCCTGTGAGGCATTGTCCATATGGATGAGGAGACAAACACAGAGAGGGTGTCCGTCCCAAAGTATCACAGCACACGAGTGACAGGGCTAGTAACGGATCCTAGACCTTCTAGCTCTCAGTCCTATGCCTTAACCACACTCTCCCCACAACATGCCATCTCCATACCTTTGGGACGTTTCACACATCTCTTTATAATCACCTATGACCACAGGAAAGAGTGACTGGGTTGCATATAAAGCACAGGGTGCTGTGAACATGGGACCTTCAACACGAAGTCACATTTATGGAGAGAGAGGTAGTGCCTCACATCAAACACACCTCATACAGAAAATGCCTCCTACCCATATGGCCAACCTCGGCCTCTAGAGACGGTGGGAATGGAAGAGTCACCAGCCACCTGCCCGTTGCAGGGCAGCTTAGTTCAGTTGGCTAATCCGAGTGGCTGAATGACTAGGGACTTCCTCAGCATCATGGGCTGGACAGCATTGAGTTCCTCCTCCCCCCACTTCACTTCCCAAGAGCATGTTCACCCACAATTCCTCCTTTTCCTCCCATTTCTAAGTCTGCTCTGCCCACTAAGTAAGACCTAGGAGACAAGGGGAGGCAGAGGACATTGAAGGAAGTTATGCTTGCCTGACCCTGGATGGCCCAACTCAACTTCTCTTGAGCTCACAAAGTCCCACAGATTCCCCATTTGCCTTGGCAGGTTCGGTGCAGTAGCTTCAGCACAGACCACACTGTGGGCCTTGAGACCTGTCCCTTGAAAACCTGATCAGTCTGCAGAAGCAAAGCTGGCAGGCAGAAGGAATGGACGTGAGGGAAGTGCATCTGGGGTGCAGGATGGCAGGGAGGCCGCACTGCATCTGCCTCCAGCCAGGTGAGCACATAGTTCAATGCCTTCCTTTCTACAGAGGGCTCACAGACTGCACAAGCAGAGGAAGCTGGAGCATGGAAAGGTGTGGAATGGGATGGAAAGGCCTCCTCTTTAATCGCATCCAAAAAAGCACGTGCAATAAATAAATGTGTTAGTCTTTAAAGGTGCCACAGGTGCCTTGTTTGTTTCAAGTTATGGGAGAGACACTGGCAGAGAGGTGGGAGGAGGATGGGGAAGGGTCGATGACACAGATGCTGGAACTACGGGTGCTGCCTGTGGCTTGAAGTGGTTTCCATTATATACAGGGTTTGCAGTTCAGTTCAATGACTCAATACCCCCACTCTACAAATTGTTCCAGTGCCTGGTCGAGAAGGGGCATCCCCACATGCAAAGAAAAGGAACGAAGTTAGTCTAGTTCAGCAAAACAAACAAGGGGGCCCTTTTAAAGACTAAAGATGCGATAAATAAATGTGTTAGTCTTTAAAAGTGCCACAGGACTCCTTGTTTCTTCTGAAGAAAAGGAAGAACCTTAAAAAGCTGCAAGGGCCAATCTTTGATTTGGCATCATGGAGGGCAAACGGAGAGACCACTCACCTGCCCACCTCAGCCACACACAGATAGGAAGGCATAAAAGGACAATCCCAGCTCAGCACCTTCGTCCACACTTGCTATGGAAGGACTGCTCACTAGACTAGATATGTTACAGAAAGACACAAACCGCCTATACACACCTAGACATGTTCTCTACACAGGAGCTCACCACTGGGATATCCCCTTTGGAAATAAGATAACAGGATCACAAGACAGCTCCCTGGCGGCAGCCCCTTCCCTCAAAACATCCCAGTGAGGCTGGACACAGATGGGCAGAATGAGCAGAGAAAGGGGAGGAGACATATATAAACGGCATCTGACTCATTGTTCCAGGGAACAGAGCTAGCGAGTGGATTCATTTCACCCCCTGTTGTGCAAAGCTGTGCAGGGACTTCAAAGGTTTGACATTCACACACACACCTGGCAAGAAACCAAGGAGAAAGAAATCTTCCAAAGGCAAAATAAAACATCAGTGCTGAACAAGTGATCCCTGCCCTCCCCCAGAACAAAAAGCCCACAATCCAGACGTAGGAATAAGACTATTGCTGTGGCACAAACCATCATCGGCTCAGCTAACGAGTGTTGAAATATTTTAAAGCGCCTGTCTGTCTGATGGCTGGCCCCATGTCTATGGGCATCTCAGCTCCGTGGGGGCCAAGGACAGCGTGTGCAGATGCAATAGGGTGGAGGTGGGTGCTGAGGCAGCAGTGCAGCTGTTTCAGATGCAGGACAACACTAGATCTATTTTTCTGGATTGAACACACCAGTGAGAATGACAATCTGCCACTCATCTTCAGCTGTTATGGCACTTATGGGAAAGGGCTGGTGGGGCCATTCTCCCTGCTCACAGCCTGGCGCTCCCTCCCTGCTTCTGGTAGTGACGTTGTTATATCAGTAGGAAGTGCCTCTCACCCGCCGCTCTTACCACAACAAAAAGAAACAGGAACTCCCAACGAGTCACTGTTGGGATATCCTTTCACCCCCGTGATCATGGGCACCAAGGAACCTAATGCCACCTGCCCAGGTGCCTCTCAGGGGCAGGCCTCTTTCCATGCAGAGTCTGTGTGAGCTGGACTGTGGCTGCAGAAGAGGGGGATCTCCAGGGTTTCTGCCTTCTTGCACCAGTGGCTTCTCTCCCCTACACATCTGTCCAGATTCTGGTGCCACATCCTAACCCTAACCCCCTTCCCCCAACACACAGTTGGGGACAGTTATTTTTGGTGAGTGAAGAAGGTAAGGCTTTTCTGTGATGGCATTGTCTAGTAAAAGTGAGAGAGAGAATTACAACAGAAGGAGGGTCCAGGCGCAGGGAGCTGGCGCCGCTATTTGCCCAAGGCAGGGGCCACAGCCACTATTTCTTCATACTTGGGTGGCGGGTCGCTGTAGGAGACGCTGGTTTCCTCACCGCTACTGCTTTCCGGGTGCCCAGTCACCTCTTCATAAGAAGGGGGAGGAGTGGCACTGGACAGGCTGGAGAGGACAGAGACGGAGTGCTCCGGCGGGTAAAGAGTGCCATCCACCTGGCAGGTGCCCCCTGTTCGGTTGTCTCCAGGCACTCTGCTGCCTAGATCCCGCTGAGACTGGCATTCCCCCTGGCTGTGAGACGTCTCTCGGTACACCATGACCCTGGGGAGGCTACGGCCCGCTCGGCTAGCCAGGTAGCGGTTCTGGGCGTAGGAGGGACGGTGGCGCGTGGCCTTCTGCAGCTGGCATCTCCAGATGATGAACAGAGCAATGACTATGAGCAAAGCCACGCCCAGGAGAGGCACCACCACGTACATGGCGTCCGACCGCTCCGTGCCCTGCCCGGGATCCTTGACGGAGTAGACAGAGTTGGCGTACCCTTTCCAGAACTCCATCTGCAGAGAGCAACAAACAATCTCCAGCCCCCAGCATCCATGTCAAAGCAGCACCCCCTCAGCTTGGGGGCAAGGCAATGTCCTCTCACCAGCGCAACCTCCACTCTTTAGCGGAGGCAGAGCTGTTCTGCCACCTCCTACTGGTTCCCCACCAACAGGGCATGAACCAGGGAGTCAATACCTGAGGCATCGTGGGACCCATTGCACCAGTGTCTGGGCTCTCCACCTGATAGCAGCAAGAGGCTGAGGGGCCCCATGCAAACAATGCCCCCTGGCCAGGTTCGACAAGGGGGGCAGACAGCATGCCCCAAGCACATGGAGGCAGTGCCAGCAATGCCTCGCCAACACCTTGACTCACAATGCAGAGACCCCTGGAGGAAGAGATGACAGGGGAGAGGTGGGTAACTGAGAGCTAAGCCCAGGTTTCCCGCTGACACTCAGAGAACAAACCAGTTCATGGGCTGGGTGATTCATTCACCCCCACCTCAGGGCTCAGGTAATTGCAGCCCCTCAGGCTCCAGCACCTACAGCCTCTCCTCCCACGTACCGTTTTCTCCTTGTTCTCAAACACCTCCTTGACCTCCTCATAGCTGCAGATCTCCTCGATGCACTCCCGCTCAATGGTGCCCTGGCGGAACTCCTCCAGGAAGCTGTTGGCACGGGGGAAGCGTTTGAGAACTGAGTGGGCGTTCTTGGCCCCCAGGAACACTGAAACACACAACACAGATAGGCGCTGAGGACTCCTGTGCACACAGCCCAACCACGAGCCAGCCAGCTCTGAGGGCAGAGATGACTGCACAGACAGCAGCTTCAGTTACCCAGCAGGGTGGACACCAATCAGCTAAGCCACATATCTCAGTGCTAGAGCTGGCCCAGTCCCACTAGCTAGAAGGCACAACATCCTACCAGAGAGGGAGCAAAACAGGAGCTGAGCAGCCATTTATGCGCTCTCCTGCTGCGTAGGACTAGTGCCGGTGTGAGGAAGCTTGAGGGGAACTGTGGGTTGGGGTGGGCTGAAGGAGGAGAACAGCAAGACAGAGAGATTCGTGAGTACAGCTTTCATAATCCACCCACCCAGGCAGCAGAATGCAAAAACCACATCACAGCCCTCCACCCTCTCTCCCCGGCCCTGCATGCATCAAAGAGGGGCCCCAGTCCAGGTGAGCAGAACGAGGCTGAGTGGAAACAGGAGATGCGTGAGTGCTATACCAAGCTGTCTGACTTCACACCCTTCATGCTGTTGTCCAGCCCATCCCTGCCCGGTGCTGGAGGGGGAGGAGATCAAGCCCCAGACCACAATCACCCTGCACATTACAGCAGCCTACAGGGACAGGCTCTGGGCTGCATCCACTGACAGGATCAGAGATGGAGCCAGGGCACCGGGCCATCAGCCAAGCTCCCAGGGAGATTTTAGTCCCACCTGAGATATAGTGCTCATTCACAAACCTAGCCCTTGGGTGGATTTCACGGTGGTGCTCCCTGTCCTGCTGCAGTATCACCCACCTGCAGCCTCCTGTCTAACAGCACAGGAAAGCCGCACAGCACCCAGTCTGGGCTGATCCAGCCAGCCCGTGCCACCAGCCCTGGTTCCATACAAGGACACACGCCCTCAGATCAATGGGCTGGGAACCACCTGCTGGTGGCAAAGCGCCCACTGCAACAGGGGAGCGGAGCACAGCTGGTGCCCTGAGGGGTCAGCCCCAGGGCACAGGAAAAGGCATGGCACAGAGGGTCCGAGCCCTCCAGCTGCAGCTGTGTTGCCAGGACCACGGCCACTGCTCAGGAGAGCCAATGGGCTATGCGTCTACCTCCCAACGACAAGCAGGGACTCTCGCTTCAAAGGCACCCATGTCTGTGGGAAGAAGAGGGGGTCTTTGAAGCCCTTCTCTGCGTCACCACCTCAGCCCACGCTGCAGCCACATTATAGACCAGTGGATTAAGCAGCATCTGCACTGTGGTGATGCCAGTCTAATCACAAACAGGGCAGGGTGCCTTTGCTAGCTGGCTCTCCATGCCCCCCCCACCACCAGCATGCTGCATTACCAATCCCACGTTCCCAGCACGCTAGCCTGAAGCAGGGACTTGTGGGAGATTCTAAAAGGGCCCCTTGGATCCCAGAGGGATTATGGGAGATGAGGCCAAGCCTCCATAGCTCCCCATTATTTCCAACTGCCTTCCTCAGACAGGCCAGGACGATGTCTCAGCTGAGGAACAGATCCAGCCGGAGCCTGGGCGACGCTGTCCTGAGGCAGAGGAGAGAGCTCTGGCAGTGCCTGTGGTGCGCCAGAGACCAAACCAGCCGCTCCCACAGATTCAACTGCGATGCTTGAGCCTCCAGCCCACACAGGGACCTGGGGAGTACACAAGGATGAAGCCCCACTTGGGGGCCAGACCATGCCCAGAATGGGGACACCACGGGCTCAGAACCTGGGACAAGCAGCTGCCTAACTTCACACCAAGGAAGGGTAATTTTCAGGGCTGTGGATGCAAGACTAGTTCCAACACCAAAGGACCAGAGGAGGAGCGCTCCAGTCACCCTACAGAAGAGTGGACAGTTATTTGTCCCTTGGGTCCCAGTTTCGGGGTGGGAGGTCTCCCACAGGTGCTGCTTTCAGTCTCTAGCAATATCATGGCATTCCTTGCAGTGGGATATGCCCAGGGCGATCATGGCAGCCGACAGAATTCATGGATTTAAATAACGGTAGCGCCAATCCTCTCCTGTGCTCTGTCCCAGCAACCCACAATGTGTTCAGGTCATACCCATTGGGAATCCTGGGACGATTATGCAAACACACACGGGGTGCTCAGGCAGAGTGCACAGGAGAAAGGTCAAACACTCCTCTGAGCAAACAAACGGGAACCTCACTCTCACTGGACTCAATCTTTATGCTGCTTGGACTCTGGGGAGCATAAGCAAGAGATTCCCCAGAACTTATCTTAGGTCAGCCCTAAAGGACACAGAGAGCTTGCTTATTGTAGGAACTTCTATTACCTTTTGAAACCTAAGGGTATAATTTGTGACTTGTAGGTTTACATGCTTTAACCTTGTAAATAACTCCTTTCCTTTTCTATTTAATAAATCTTTAGATAATTTATTATAGGGTTGGTTACAAGTATTGTCTTCGGTGTAAAATCTAGAGTGCAGTGCGGTAAGCAACTAGTCCTTTGTGCCTGGACTAACCTGAATACTGCTGTGGTTCCTGGTACAAGGAACCATCTGTCAAAAAGGCACACTCACCTGGGTGGCAAGAGAGATGGGAGCACCCAAGCGCTCTGCCTCTGACTGCATTTTAAGGGTCTTGTAGCACCTGAGGAGTTGACACTTACTAATTGGGTGGCAAAATCTAAGTATAGAACTCGAAGAGAATTTGGGGTTTGTGTCCTGGCTTTTTGTAGTCTACCCTGAGGTGCTCATGCTCCTAAGACACTGGAGACAGCTCGACATGGATAATAAAGAAGGATGTGAATTATACTGACTTTTCTCCAGCTCTACTTTATTATGCAAAGACGCAGGCTAGCTGCAGTACTGAACCAGAGCAACATAGGTACAAAAACAAAGGCAATGGAGACAGTGTTTTGTGGTGTATCTTGCTGCAGCCTCAGTTCTCCTGTTTTTTCGGTTTCTGTGAAGGAGCTTCATGGGGAATGGCTGTGAGGAAGCAGGATAGGACGCTGTAATCCTGTGAGCAGCACCCGCCAGCTTAGAGGGGATGTACTGAGCAGACCTTGCAGGAATCGGTTACTGGGTCAGCTTCAGACATAATCTTCTCTTGAGCCTTCATGTACCGGGTGGAGGTTTCACAGTGGAGTCATTTCCTCTTTTTTTGGAAACAGCCTGGCATCAGCTTCTCGGCCTCCAACCTTGACCCTTCCTATCTTTCAGAAGTGGATCTCATTTCCTCCTCGCACTGGAACAATCATTCCGAACTCGTTTGAGTCTCCTGTGTTTCCTGCAGCTATAAACTCGTTCCCTGCTTTTCCTGGACCTCAGGCTTGCCAGCCTTTCCACCACTCTGCAACCTACTCCCTTCCCTGTTCTGAGACATCCACGGTGCTGTACTGGCTTCTAGAATGAAAAGAAACAAGCAAGAGCTTCAATAAAGGAAGCAAAAGCCGGATCACTACTCGGCTCACAAAATAATGCAATAGAATTATTCTAGCACCATTTTGAATGGCAGTGCTTTCCAGAAAGGGTCTCCTTGGTCTCTCTTACGATTCCCAGTTGTTACAGGAAGGTTGCAAATACTAAATCATCACTCCTCTTGTTGAAATGAAGGGCAAGGAAGGGATGGGAGCAACTGAGAGTCAATATAACCACACTAACAAATGCTATTTACCACAGGCAAGCAAGAGTCTCAGAAATGCATCTGTGCTGATGGTCCCAGCAAGAGTAAGCAAGGGGATGTCAGAGAGTGAAGGGGAAGGCTGGTAGGTTGGCTCTGGCATCACTCGAATGAATATCAGGGAACAAGCTCAGTGAAAGCTTCTGCATGGTAAAGGGGAATAAAACCTTGCCTCCAAAAAGGATCGGGAACAGATTTTCAATGGCACAAAGACCAGGGAGCCCCATGGATGGCTGACAACGGAATTCTTTGTGTCCCTGAAGCTCTCCTTCTGTACACTTTATGGCACTGTGGAAGGTTTACAGCCACAGGGGGAATAAGGGCCAAGGTTAATTGGCATCCCCGGTAGATTTCTTTCAATGTATTCGGTGCCAGGTGACAGGTAGGCTAAGCAATAATTATCCCAGCAGCTGCCATGCCCTGTGTTAGCTGCACATCACTTTGCTATCAAAATATGCCACGACTGTCTTTCAGGCATTAGAGAGACAGAACAGCACGTGACTGAGGCTCAAGAAGAGCAGCATGCTAATTGGGTGCCATGGCTCAGGGGATAACAGACGCAGGGCCACATAAACATTTGGCCACAGCAGCCAAGAGGTGGCTTCCTGAACCCAAGTTCTCGTGTAGACTTAAGCTGCAGTGTGTGTTATTTCATTTCCCCCTTGCTTCTCCAGTTCTGAGTGCAGGCACATGGCGCTGCTTGGCAGCTGCTAGATCCGGCCACCGAACAGGGACGAGCCACTCATATACTGCCAGAAAGGCACTGGGCAGGGTTACTGAATGGGAGGCCAGAAGTGAGGAATTACAGGGGTGGGGTCTGGCAGCTGTGGAGCCAGGGTCAGGGGATGGCAGGGCAGGTACTTCCATCCTTGTGCAAGCAGACAGTGCGTTTAGAAACACTAATGGCAGCATCCATAGGAACCCACAGAACTGCTTCCCCTGCACCTGCAGCCAGCCTCCATGCTGGTATGATACGCATCATAACAAAGAGCTGCGTACCTGGCATGGAGCAGCCCTCGTCCCCTGGCTCCTCCTCCTGGATCAGCTAGCCCGCCGTCTCCACTGTCAGCTCTGGATCCTGGCACTCCGCAAGCAGATCCCGAGATTCCAGAGAGATCCCTGCCAGCTCCCAATCTGGCTCATCCTCAGATCTCACCACAGCACTGCACGCGGCCTCTGTGCCCTCCAGCAGCACCTCAGGCTGCATGGAAGCGCGAGGAGGGAGGATTCAGTGTAGCTCTTTAATGATCAAACACGCTTTCCACCCTGCTGCTATTGTTCCGGTTTTATCATGCTGAACCATCAGCCGCTTGATATTTTTGCAGCACAGCTTGCTATCCCAAGCAGTGCCATCACCGTGGGTTACTGGTCTGATCATTGCACGCCAACTGCAGGTCCTGGGTCACCAATGCCCACCACACTCTCTGCCCAGCCCCTACATGCTCTTAGGAAATCCAACTCTGAGCCAGGCTAGCGACTGGTGCAGAACAAAGTCAAACTGCCGTTGAGGAAGTGGAGTGTTGTGAACACAGTGCCCTAATGAATGTACCGCCGGGGCAGCAATACTGAGCCAGGGAACGGGCCCCCGAGCTATGCAGTGCGGAGAGCAGCCCAGGGAAAGGGCCTGTGCAGCACAGAGGGAAGGAAGGCACAGGATTTTGGGCATAATCAAGGCTATTGTGTAAGAGATCCACACCCCTCTAGCTTGGTAAGGTGACCAGCCTTGCTTAGAACATGGCTGAGCCAAATGAAGGTGCGATTGAAAATGGACTGTTGGGCATGAGCACACGGCGTGTTAAAGGTGTGCTAGAGGGACCAGCCAATAATGCAGTTGGCTCTACGGTAGCCCAGACTTTGCCTTTGAGCCCAGAAACACAGAGAAGAGACTTGCAGGAAGAGAAGGTGTGCCTCAACCTCTGCTCCAAGAAGGGGCCAGGACACTGCTCCACCTCTTAGTCCAAGGCACAAGAGACTACTCCGCATCCTCTTCTCACCTCCCCTCCATGCACAGGAGACCTTCCCCCCAATCTCTTCCTCCTCAGGGGTGGAAAGACCATGCTTGTCCCTCCCTGCCCTTGAGGGCCCCTTGCTGGGAAAT
Organism: Pelusios castaneus; assembly: GCA_007922175.1. NCBI lineage: Eukaryota > Metazoa > Chordata > Testudines > Pelomedusidae > Pelusios > Pelusios castaneus. The sequence goes on from ML685808.1 coordinate 846,877, forward strand.
ACTTACTTGCCATGCTGCCTTGCTCAGACTCTCAGGGCTCTCACCTACCTGTTGGGAAGAAAATGGGAGAGTCATGGAGAGCTCAAAGTCGCAGGTCCTTGGTCACACCAGCAGCAGGGACTGCTCCATGAGGGTTTTTCTGGGGTCCAGACAGTCTGCTGCAGGCCCCAGCTGAGCGCTACATATCCATCTTCTCTATGGGAAACCATGAGCCACCCAACAGCTCCGCCAGGCACCTGTGGTACGCACCATGTATCACATCTCAGCCACTGTGCTTTCAGGCCTCCCACTCATGTCCATGCATCTCATCTGCCCTAAAATCTCCCGGCTTTAAGAAAGAGCAGAGGCTCTGCATAACCTCAGGATGCCCAAGAAGCAGACCACAAGGCCTCCCAGGATTCCCATCAGCCAGCAAAGGGCGTCTTTGTGCATGTCAGCAGGCGATGGGAAAACCACCCCATGCCTTCTTCGCCAACACATCAAGCAGGAGAGATCCAGCACACCTTAACCGGCAGGCTGATACCATCTAGCCTCAGGCTGACAGGTGAGAGGCACAGAACATGCAAACTTTGCAAAGTGTTTTACAACCTCTCCCCATTGCAGCAAACTTTATAGTTCACTGCCAGTCCGTGTCCGACGTCCACTGCTCCTAACATTAACAGCCCTTCACTGCAAGGCCAGCACCTCCTATGTGCCAAGGAAAGTGGTGCCAGCAACTCTAAGCCTGCACAGTGCAGACTTCCTGAGAACATAAGGCCCACTCCTGCAACCTGCTGAGGCCAGGTCTACACTATAAAGTTTTGCTGAAATAGCTATGTCAAAAAAAACCACACCCCAACCAACACAGCCATGCTAGCAGGAGTCCTTGCCTCAGGACAACCTATGTCATTGGGGAGGTTCAACTATACCAGCAAAAGATCTCTATGCCACATCTCCACTAGGGGGCTCTTCGGATACGGCTGGACCAGCACAGCTGTTTCCGCAAAGCCTACATCTCTTGGAAATTGTTCCTGAAATCAATAGGAAGTGAAGCTGCACAAACACCTCACAGATCGGGCCCCTGAGGAAAAGCATTTGGACACCTGGGTGCATATAGAACTGTGTACATAAAATGAAAGATGGGCCAGATGGCCAGGAGCCCAGAGCCAGGCCAGAGTGTGACAAGTGAAGAAGGTTTCGTCACCCAGCGGGGCATGATCAAAGCTGATCCGCAGAGCGCACAGATACTGTACTACAGATTTGAAAACCGCACCTGGCACCTGCTAGCTTTAGGGTTAAGATGAAGGAGGAAACACACCCTCCACGCTGCATGGAGAGCCCTGCCCACCAAATGTAAGCTATTTGGGGCAGGGGCCATCCGTTCTGAGTTTGTACAACATCTGGCACAAACGAGCCCCAGTAACAGACCAAGGCCCCAAGGCACCACCTCGACACAAGTTGAGTAATAGCAACATAGTAATAGTAGCCCCAGCTGCTAGAAAGAGTGTGCTGGGGTGCACTGCTTAAACAGATTGAGCAGCCCACTATCAGCTATTGCCACTCTATCCATGCCCCTCAACAGCCTCCAATTTATTTAATTTTGAGTCCTCTCCCCTCCTTCTCCTGAACAGTTCCAGTGGATGCTTCTGCTGCTCACAGCTTTTCTGTGAAGCCGCAGAATGACACAAACTGTTGATTGTTTCCCAGCTGCTCAGCCTGCTGAATAACAGCAGTGAAAGTGAGAAGAGTTCCATTCATGTTGTGTGGCAAAACTCATAGCACAGTGGAAATGCTACAGCTACCTGCAAACTCAGGAAGGCCACTCTGCATGTGAAACGTTAACTTGCTGCAATAGATAAAAATCACATTATGCAGAAGTGTCTGGTTTACCTCCACACACAGGAGTAGTTTCCTATTCACTTGTGACAAGTGGATCCTTCAGATTCTATTCTACCACCTCCCTATTGTGTTCTGCTACCCAGAGGAGACCCATGAGGCATCATTTCAGGAACTCCCCACCTTTCCCTCCCTTCCGACTCAGATCTGCACAGCAGAACTCACCCCCTACCATCTAATACAGTGGCACAATTCCATCCAGCGAGTCTGGGACTCCAGTGACATTGCTAACCAGAGAAGCAAAAATATGTATTTATTATTTAACTATAATTTATTAAATTACTATTAATACATATAAACATAATAAATTATTAAACTATAAAGTATTTATTATTTAAATGTATTTTGTTATGGGGGGAAGGCAAGAAGAAATAAAAGCTACATTAGTCTGAGGTCCAGTATTTACAATGTTCAGATCCAGATCAGTACTGTACGAAGCCAGCTAAACTGAGGTCAATGACAGTTTCTAAACCCACTTACTTTAATCACCAGTGCTGGAAACAAATGTCATATCTCGTCAAAACCCAGGAACCTAACCCTTCCAGCAGCACAGAGCAGTTGTTTCTCAACCCAACAGGACAGGCAGTAGTGACCCTCGCACACCACCTCTCTGTGGTTATTGCTAAGATTTCTGTCCACCGACGCCACCACAACTACATTGCTGCCGTGATTTTGGAAGCTGTCATATCAAGACTGGTTAGAGACAGAAAATAAAACTGTAGCCATACGGAATGCACATTTCAATGACCTAAAGGATTCATCTTCAGCAGTCTGTGAAATATTGACTGCAAAATGCATGCTGGAATTAAAGTAGGGATGAAGGAAGAAAGCAAGATAATCTGATTTTACGGTCTGCTATCTCACATACCACCAGGGGTCAGGCAGACAGACTGGACAGAGGTTTTCAACACTGGAAATTTTTTCAAAGCTTTGGTTAGCCCAATACAGGAAACTTCAGTGCCAAAGAAGTGACACAGGTTGAGGACTTGTAACCATCCAATCAGATCTTCTATGGACTATCACAAGGTCAGTTGCATCAGCTCTACCCAAGAGTTGCTTTGCTCTGGCTCATTTTTGCTTATATTCAGTTTTCACGAAGAAATCAAAATTGATGTGACAACAGGAGAGGGTTATACCAAACCACCATCCTCATCAACAATACTGACAAGGGACCTCAGGCTCTACAATCTTTAATTTAGCCCCACAAAAGTCAGTGGCAAGAGGAAGGATCAGAAATCAACAATCCTGATTTGTGAGGTCACATGGTCTCCCTGACGAGCAGGGATGTACAATCCTCTTTCCAGACAATGCGTTTCAGGGGGCAGAGGGGTGTGCGTGGGGAGAGGCAATGATTTTAGGAACAGTTTATATTTTAAGCTTAATTATACACTTGAGGCAGGGCTGATAATACTTGAAGTATGCATGCAAGGGGCTAGCATCCGATGGGAGGCAATCATGTAAGGAAGGTGGGTATATACCGATCATGAAGGAGCAGGGCTATTTAGTCCAACAGAAAGACAACTTGGTAGATATGAAATAGTCATACATCTATATTGTACAAAAGATTGACGTGGACATACATAGCAGTACAGGACAGACACACACACATTCACACATTTATATTCTGGACATGTATTTCACATTTCTAAACACAGAGCATTATAGGCAGGCACACAAAACACAGGGTCTGGAACAAGAAATATCCGCCTCAAAGGACACTGAAGAGTTAATTTTTTCTGCCTAAGGATGACGAACATGCTAAGGAACCCAAAACCAGAGCCTGGCCTCAACGCCCACCCGATCGGTTCCCCTCCCTCCTTCACCAAACAGTGTTTTCCTTCTCTATAAATACACCATCAATAGGAGGTTGCCATGGCAATGGTGAGGAGGCGTAAGGGATACAGCAATGGGAATGCTGATGCTGATGCAGTCACACATTCGTGTCTTCCAGACCTCGCAACCCCCGGGCTCCCTCTGCCCGACTGAAGGAGGAAACTGGTGCTGGTAGAATATGGTGTCCTCTGCCTCTAGCAGTACAGGCAGACTCTGCGTGGGTGCAGAGTCCGTGGGAGGGAGGCGTGCAGAGAGCCGCTATTCAGAACCCCCGATCCTCTTGCCAGCTCTGGAGCGAGTCGCGGGATCCCATAACACTACTGACGTGTGCTGGCACACTAGGAGGCTTCTGGATCACCGGGCATCACACTGCCAAGGATGTCAGCTTCTTCGCAAGTCCAAAGAACTACTTTTGTTTTTGAAGCCAACATCAACACTTCAGGGTAAAGACTCTAGCTGCAATTCCCAGAGATTACAAAGCCCCATGGTGGCCAGGATGTCATCCCTACAAACCAATCCACAAACCACCAAGGGGGCCAGGATTCATCCCCACAAACCAACCCACAAACTCACCAGCTTTGGAGTGGTATGATCATGAACAGCTGTGCAAGCTGATACCCTACACTGTCAGACCCTCGGCCCTGCCCAGAATGTACCAACTATGCACTGTCAGTCACCTGGTCCTACCCTGAATCCCACAGGAGTCCCATGGGGGCACACTTTCCCACAGACCACAGCACCACACACCTAGCACCTCACAACTTAGCACTCTGGTACTGATTCGCATCACTCTTCCTACCATTGCCATCCATTCATGCCCTTACCCACACCCCCACCACTTCCTTGACTCCCTCCTGAGTCCCAGAGGTGGATTCAACACGCTTCCTCTCTACGCCAGTCCCCAAGCCCTTCCTCCCCCTCAATCCCCTATTCTAGAACTGTCTCTCACCCCTCTTCTAGCACACACCCCCAGCCACTTGCCCAGCCCCCACTGAACCCTGAATTCCCACAGCTCTGGGTTTTCTCCAGCTCCTAAACAGCCATACTGCTCCGCATTTCTCCAAACTCCAGGAACCCACCTCTTTCCTCCTCCTGCCTTTTAGCCATATCTATCCACCACCCATCCTCATGGGCCCCCTCCCACTGTTCCTGGCCTCCCCCTTTGCCCCAGCCTCCTTTCTCCTATTCTCCCACCCTCTCCCCATCCAACCTACAGCCCCCCTCAAGCCCATCCTCCCTAAACTGCTTTTCCCCTGGTCCCCTTACCCCACCCGACGTCCCTCCTCTACACACCCTAGATCCGCACCCCATATCCCTCCCCTACACACCCCATGTCCCCCACACACCCTAGACCCGCACCCCTTCTCCCCTCCCCTCTGCACCCTGGACTCGCACCCCTGTCCCACCCCTCCGCATCCTAGACCCGCACCCCGTCCCTGCCCCCCGCACCTTCTCCCCTGGACCCGCACCCCGTCCCTGTCCCCCGCACCTTCTCCCCTGGACCCGCACCCCCCGTCCCTACCATGACCCGACCCGACCCGACCCTCACACGCCCCCCAGTCCCATGTACCCAGCCCCTCCCCCGCCGCCCAGTACCTCATGCGCTCCGCGCTCCCCGCAGACACACAGGGCCAGCGGCTCCCCGCCCGCCCGGCGCAGCCCAAGCCTGCAGCCAACGCTGCCCATCCACAGAGAAGGGGCGAGGCTGAGCCGCCCGCTCAGTCCAATCACAGGGTTGGGGGCGGAGCCGGCAGACGGCTCGATCCAATCAAACAGCCGCTAAAGCGTGAGGGGCGCTCCATCCAAACTACCCTATCACAAAACAGGAGGAGGGGGGCACCTCTCCTGCTATAGCCATTCATAGCGTGGCAGAGGCGGGCCTTACCTCCTGCTTTGTCCAATCACAGAGCTGCTTTCGAAGAACTATCCGTCCCATTTCTTAGTTGGAAGGCCTCTGCGCCGCGGGGTGCCCTGGGAGTTGTAGTTCTAGTAGCTGGGTCATGCCAGGACGCTGCTGCCAGGAACGGACACGAAGCTGGGGGACGCGTCTTCCCTTGCTGCGTGTCTGGGGTGCTCCTCACCGCAGTGTCTGGGCCGGGGCCTTGCTGGACGGTCTGCAGTGGGTGGGGTGACCAGATGCCCTGGTGCTGTGGGCACAGTCCCGCTATTCCAGGTTTTGTCTTATACAGGTGCCCATCATCCGCCACCCCCGTCCCAACACTTGTTGTCTGGGCACGCTGGCAGAGAGAGTGGGCTCCATGAGGCCTGTTCAGCCCCTGTGCTCTGCTTGCACCAGCACATGGCTGCGCTGGTGGGGAAGGCCCCCTTGGAATCATCCTCCAGTGGTGCCTGGAGGCCCTGGCTGAGATCATGATCCCGTTGCTCCAGGTGCAGTCCCCACAGATCTGTAAGGGGAGGCACTGCTGTACAAGCAGACACGGCCGATAACCACACGGGGGAGCGGGCATGGGATTGTTACACTGAGATGGGTCAACAGGTGGTGATAGCGCATCCCACTGCCAGAGCACGGATCTCAGAATCATCAATGCTGCGGCTTAACGACAGAGGCCGACCAACAACATTTCGGAGTTGCAACAGTGGCCCCACCGCTACAGGGTGCATCTAATAAATAACTAAAAACCATGGTGATGATACACTGCATTTCTACAGTATCTGTCATCTATGGCTCTTACACCGGTCACATATGGGAGTTGCATGGGGGGGCCTAGTTTGATTTTCAGACTTTAGGCAGAGATGAATGCATGAAAATTAAGGGGATTCACTCTTTAACATACAAAATGAGGCCTTTATTATGGGAGTGATAACACTGTGCGAAGGGGAGGGGGGGAGGAGTTCACACAATTGTAGCTAAGAAACATTGTTTAAAGGGCAACAGCAAAGTGTTGCATACATTTGTAGTATCCATGATTGATGCCTAATATTGGAGAGCATAGGTTCTAGCCCATAGCTAGAACTCAACATTTTCCCGAGTTGACTCAAACTGGAGAGGTTCCATGCTCTTCCGTGATCGAAGGAAAGGTGTGAACTCGAACGGGCTTTGCCAACACAAGAAATAGCTCAAGAGGTTTATATAAATCTCAAACTCTGCAGGAATATTCAAATATTCTTCAAAGCATCTGATGAAGTGGGATTTTCTCCCAAGAAAGCTCATGCGATAAATAAATCTGTTAGTCTTTAAAAGTGCCACAGGGCTTTGTTGTTTTTCTGCAGGAATATGTCAACTAATGTGCAACACTCCTGATATCCAATAGGTGTCAGTAGTTGCTAACATTTAAAGAAGGCCTGCCAGTACCGTTAGAGGACCGGTGTTGATTAGAGGTTCTGAAGTTTTTGTTACTGTTTACAGGTTGCACAGGGTTTGGTTTGGAGGCTGTCTGATGAAGTGGGATTTTCTCCCACGAAAGCTCATGTGATAAATAAATCTGTTAGTCTTTAAAAGTGCCACAGGACTCTGTTGTCTTAGAACTGGGGACCCTTATAACAATAATAATGCCTATAAGTATGGCCATAATGGGTCAGAGCTACGGTCCGTCTAGCCCAGTATCCTGTCTTCCGACACTGGCCAATGGCAGGTGCGTCAGAGAGACTGAACAAAACAGAGAATCATCAAGTCATCCAGTCCCACCTTCTGGCAGTCAGAGGCTTAGGGATCTGAGACCCCAAGCTGGTTTCTTCCTGGCTCACCAGCAAGATTCAAGATTCCTGCAGCTGACATGTATATGACAAAGGCATGGATGACCCAGAAGCCAGACCAGCCCCCAGCTTCATATTCAGAGCTGGAGTGACTCTGCAGAACTTCCTGTAAAGGCTCATTTTCATCCAAAGAGACAGCAGCTGGGACTCAAGATGGGTGACACCTGAAATTGCACCAGAACCATGCCCCTGGTTCTGAATCCCACCTCTTGTTATTTCAGTGCAGGGCTGTGTATGGACACCTGTTTCATCTGTCCTGATTCACTGACTTTGGCACACTCACAAGAGGGCACTTTGACTCTGGGATCAGAGCATCCTCCCCAGGGCTTGACTACATGAACATTGCAGCCACCTTAGGTAAGTGCAAATCCGTGCATGGGACGAACCTTGGCCATCCTCTGCAGACATGCCCCTCATCCCCACTGCCAGCCTGCTTGCTCACCCACTAAAGCCAGCCTGAAAAAGGGGCAGGTGGGAGCAAGGAATGAATTCAAGGAAATGGGTTGCTGGATGCTCAAGAGGCAAATACACTCATCCTGCAGTTAGTTCAGAATGGGGGGTCCAAGATTTGACTGTCAACTCTGGAGCCTGGCACGTAATCAACTTTTAGCAGCGTGACTAGAACTCACTTCTCCTGAGCCCCAGTGCAGTGTTTTAACCACTGGACCTTGCTTTCACACTATTAGTTCAGCTAGTTTTGTGCTGAAGAAGGTGCAGGGGAGACGTGGTTCCCTGCTGTGACTCTGTGACATGCTACTTTTGGCCACTAGATGGACCTATTGTAAATTGAAGCTGTTTCCTGTCTCAGCAGCCTCATCTCTGCAGCCTCCACTCAAGGATTGTCCCTGGAGGCCTGGCCAGCTCCCCTGCCTTAGTGCCATGCAGAGACTAACTCTCAGCCCCCTGCTGCCTTCAGCCAACGGTGCAGGCCAGAGATGCCATGGCCTTGTGCCAGGCTCCTGGGATGGCAGTCAAGCCCAGGAGCAGGGACCCCAGAGGACTTAGGCGGCCTGGGGCAGATTTGATGTGAGGGCTGCCCTCACTGTTCCATACATACAGCTCATACATTTATGTACTGTAGCAGATTGCAGGTGAGCTCAGATGGCAGCCAGCCCAGCTGCACCTGCCACCAGGACATTTACATTTTGTTCCCTGACCCTGCAAGTCCTCTGTTACCAGGCCACAGACATTTGCCTTTTCAGTGGACCTGAACTGGCAGTGGGAAGAGTCTCCAGAATTGCAATAAACCAAATTTCTTTATTCTTCAGTTAACTTGACATGCACATGCAGAAATTTATTATTATTTATTTAATGTATTTATACTCCACTTTCCAGCAAAAAGCTCCCAAAGCAGCTTACAAAATAATAAAATTGACAGTCCCTGCCCTCAGTCTCACAATCTAAAATTATCACACATGTATAACGTGAGCCCGCCAAAGGTCTCATCATCACCCTGCACCCAGCCAGTTAGAATGTCCACAGTAGTCTGATCCCTCCCCTCCCCTGACACGTATGCCTTAAAGTCACAGTACTTAAAACCATCCTTCTACATTTTTCAGTTAAGCTTCTCAATTATAACCTCTAGGCAAAGTATTTCTTTCTTGCTTTCAAGGCTGCAAAGTCATCAATGACATCATCATAATTTATTTGCTCTGCAAGTTTGTTTTCCACTGAGAGGAGGATCATCAAATGGTTCAGCCTATTCTCCCCAGTTGCTGACCGCAAGCAGTTCATAATAAGCTTAAGCTTACTAAAAGTGCATTCTCCAGATGCAACAGAGACTGGCAAGGCAATGAGCATTCTCAAGCAAATGCATATCTGAGGGAACACAGATTCTAAGTTCTTGGCATAAATATGGTTAAGAAGCTCAAGTGCATTGCCCATGGCTCCTCCAGAGGTGCACAGATTTGAGTCTTTCCTGATTTATAAAACAAAGAAAGTTCTTCTTGCAACTCCTCCTTGTTTAGATCCTGTGGGTACATGATGGACAGTGACTTTGCAAACTTTGTTCCTTCTTCTTCCTCTGTGACTGCTGGTGGGTCAAGGATAGGTGAGAACAAGTGTTAGAGTTTCTCCATGGTTCCAGCTAGATTTCGAAGATCTGAGAGGAGCATATCCATGGCTGTGATGAACACTTCAGCTCTGAATTTATCCTCAAGGGAATAAAATGTATGATCTGTATTGGCTGGCTCATCATGGAAATGCTTCCTCCTTCGGATTCTTCTGCATGTTTTCTTGAATTCAGTGGTGAGACCTAGTCCTTCAGCAATGACCTTAGCTTCCCTGAGAAGACTTGACCAGGAATTATTCAACTGTTGGATTTCTTCCAAGAGGCTCTTCATATGTTGCTCTCCTTCTTCCATGGTGAGCTTGCATCCTTGGACAAGTTTGCTTCAGATATCAATAGACTGCAATATCTTGTACCACACTGTTGTGAGAAGGATGAACTCAAAGGATTGCAGCCACTCATTGAAACCTGAAACTTCAGCCTGAGTTTCTGCTTTCAAGTCCAATTCTTCCTCAATTTTGAAAAGAGAATCTAGCACCCCTTTATAATTTTTCACAAGGGGATGAATAGCATCAATTCTAGAGCTCCATCTAGTTGTTGAAATGGAGTGGAGAGAGAGTTTTGCAGTTTCTTGAAGAATTTCCCATCTTGCAGGACTCCAGGAAAATACATTGTACAGCTTCTGTACTTTTCCAAAATACATTTTGACTTCAGGACTCTTCTCCATGGCATGGGTACCATATAGATTCAGAGAGTGTGCTGTGCATGGGTTAAAACAATATCTGAGGATTGTCAGCTTGTATCCTAGTTTTCACACCCTGGTATTTCCCAGACATATTTGAAGCATTATCATATCCTTGGCCCCTACAGTTCTGCAGCTCTATCTTAGTCTCTGCCAGCATTTTCTGTTCTGATCTGTTTTGCAATGTCTTCTTCTTTCTTTTTATTGCAGTCCACTATTTTCAGAAATTGTTCCTGCACAACCCATTTCCTCTCTTTCTCATGTACATATCTCAAGACAAATATCAACTGTTCAGTATGAGAGACATCAAGTGTCCCACCCGCAATGAATCCATAGTACCGAGCATTTCTTACCTCTTCAAGGAGTGTATGTAGCACTTTCTTAGCGCACACCTCCAAAAACTCATTCTGGCTATGCCAGTACATGTAGTGTGCTTGCATTCTCTGTCTCTTCTTAGCCATTTGATGCTCCATAACAGATTCAAGGTGACACTTCGGATCTTGGTTGTATTTACTGACCAACTTTACAGTGGAAAGGAACAGCCCACAGTCATCATGCCGTAGGGTAGAATGTAATCCCTGGAAGGGCAAATTTTCTTCTGCCAGAAACAGGGTAACATCAATCAACCCTTGCAACACTTTATACCACTTTTCCTTCTCTGACTGTATACTCTTTTCAAGAGCATTATCAATGGCTCCTTTTCCAGAAAAAGCATTTGCAAGATCTTTCCAGTGTAAGTAGTGTTGAAAGTGACTAGAATTGGCCTCATGACTCTTTACTTTGTCATACAGTTTCCTCCAGTTCTCATTTACACCCCCATGGCAGAATCTGAAATTATACAGCGATTGATTTTTGGTCACATCTCAAAAGAGACAGTATGGAAAGCAGAACCGGCCAGATGCCTTGTGGCTCCAGATGAGCCAGTCCCTTTTCACACTCTCACCATTAGGCAGAGTCTTGCAGAAAACAGATGTAGGGAATGGACGTTTGGATGAATCATGAGGAAAACTTTCAAGGTTGGGAGGAGGTCCCCTGGAAACAATTAGATCCCTTTGCAGTTTATCGATGTGCCCCCAGGTGACTGGGTCAACAGAGACCATTTTTGGTGATGCATTGAAGAAGCAGATTTGGAAACCAGATTGTTTTTCTTGCCTGATGTTCTATCCCCTTCAGCTTGCACCACCAAATCTGACTCATGTTCACAATTTTCTGCTGCATTCTCACTGCAGGCTTCCTGTGCGAAGTTGTCACAAAGCCGTATGTTGCTACCACCTGCACCATCACCAGCTGCTTCACTTTTTCCACCTTCTCTCTCAGTTCTCCTCACCACCACCCAACCACACTGATCTAGAGTCTGCTTCCCCTTTTCACCCAGCGCTCTTTTCTTCTTTGTCACCTTTCTCTTTTCTGCCCCAGACTGATACGTGCGCTTCATTTTCTTTTCCACAAGGAGAAGGGAACATAGCAGGGTTGTGAAGGGTTCTGCCTATTTTCTCCTGCCTGTGGGAGCAGGGAAGCAGGTCACAGGAAGTCCTGCCCACGGCTGCCCCTGTGTCACTGACATCATTCAATCAAGCCTTGGGGGCCACACCACTCGAGGGCACCAAAGAGAGGTCAGGATAGCAAATGCAACAGTGGCATCTCTCTCGCTATGTAGTTCAGCTGCTCCTCCTCCCTTCTATTCCCTCTTGCCTCCTCCATGGGTCACCCTCCCTCCCACAATCTGCCTTGTCCAGCAGCCCTGCCACCTCTGCCCACCCCCAGATCTCCTCCTATCTCAGCTCACTCCGGCCACCTTCCCAATTACCAAGCCCCATTGGTTTACCCAGCCCCAATGTTCCCCAGGACGTATAGAGTCAGAAGCTGAGGCAGGGGCCAGGGCAGGTGGTGCCCTCCATGGTGGGGGCCCAGGACAAGTTTCTCTTGTAACCCCCCGCGCCTGTGTGGCCCTGCCCAGGAGACCCCCAAGCAACAGCGCAGCTGCTAACCCAGCACTTCCCTCTGCCTTGAGGGTTTCTCCCGACCCCTCCTCCCCACTGTCTGCTGGACACAATCCCTGCCTTCCCCACCCACAGCCTTCTTCCCCATTACACACAGGCCTCTTCCCTGGCATGGGCCAATTTCCCGCCACTGATCGTCAGAGCATCACACACTGTATTTCCCCGCCAAGCCCCAGCTATAAATTAGCCCCCAGAACACACCAACTAAAACCCCAAATCTGATAAAAGCCCCAAGGCCAGTGCCCCCAGCTGGGGAAGAAACCCCTCAGGGTTAGGGGGAGCAGGCCAGTTGACTCACACTAAGCCCAGCTCCCACAGCTTTGTCTTGTGCAGTACTATTCTTTGAGATGCCTCGCCTGGCTCCCAAAGGGGCTGGAGCAGGAGGGCAAGTCAGTGCAGTCCCGTTTCTCAGGGAGAAATCGGCCCTGGGTAGCAGCCTTGCTCATGTAGAGTGAGCCGACAGCACATGTGAAAAATTAGGACAGGGTGGGGCATTTTAGATGCCTATGTAAGCCAAAGCCCAACTATCAGGACTGTCCCTATAAAATGGGGACATCTGGTCACCCTATGCCCAAGGGTTGGGTGCTCTGGAATGCGGGACTCCTCTCCATGGAGCACACTTAATCCAGCCCCCCCTAGTGCTCACTGCTCCCCGGGGACAGGCAAAGGGGCCCCTCACCTCCAGCAGAGCCATCTTGGCCTGGAGCTTTGCAGCCCCTGGGTTTGAACTGGCCTCCTACCAAAGTCGCTTCCAAATCCCCACCCCCAACCCACCATGCCCCTGGTCTTGGACAGCAAAGGCCAGGGTCCCAGTGACATGGGGCAGGATCTCAAGCAGGCTCCCTTTGCTGGTAGCACCAGGAAAGGTGGGTGTCATTTATCCCCACAGCCAAGTCTTGCCCATGTGCGGTGGGCACCGTGGGTTCACTTCTGACAGAGGTTTATTGGTTAGCTGGCCCCAGCTCTCCCTGGACAGCAGCCTGCCTCCTGCTGTAACACGGACTCCTCTGCTGGCCGTCTCCCTTCCTCCACCTGACCTTCCTCCCCACAGCCTTCCTCCTCCTCCTCCTCCTCCTCGCTGTCAGAGGCCTCGTAGAGGCTGATGGTGGCCTGCACAGGGAAGTTCTCCAGAAGCTTCTCCCCCTCACTGTACAGATAATCAAAGGACTTGGATCGGGGCCAGAAGAGTCTGTGGGGAAAACAAGGTTGAGAAATACAGGTTCCTAACAGGAAAGAACATAGGGGTGTGAAAGGGGCAGCAACTCCTGCACTGGGGCCCAACATTGGCTGCAGGTCGGGAGTGAGGGGAATTGGCATTGCTGGAGGGGGAGCCCAGCGCCAGAGGCGCGGAGTGCGGCTGCAAGGCAGGCTTGCGGGTCATCAGCGGAGCAACAGGGAGAAGGCAGCGTGGGGTTGGCCAAGCAGGGAGCGAGGGGCTTGCAGCGCTAGAGAGTGGGGCAACAGCCGAGCTGAGGGCACGATGTGGACGCTTCACTCTAAGCAGCACCATGAGCAGTTGATCCCAGCCATGGTGAGTAGAAAAAAGCAGTCTGCGTGGTGGCCTGAGGGAGCTGCCAGCACCATGTGGTGCACATACCTGACAGGATGCCGGAACTGCGCTAGCGCCTTGCCAGACGCACCATTCACCATCATTTCGCTGCTGCAGCCCTTGGGAAACAAAACACAGGAATTCAGATGCATGCCTTCAGATGCATGCCACAGCCTCCCCTCAGAGTGGGGGACGGGGGCATGTTAGATGGGATTGATCCCTTTGGGAAACAATGGGATTACAGATCCAGGGCTGTGGGATGCAGCGGGTGCACTGGGAGAGCCCGGGGATCTCTAGCTGGGAATAATAGGATGAAACTAAGAAAAGGAAAAATTAATTTAGAAAAGACTAGCCTCCCCGTGGGATCTCTTGAGCCATGGAATCATCTCCAAAGGAAAGCAAAGACAGGTTTTTAAGGCCAAACCCTGGCTGGAATGAGTTAGGTAGGGTTGGTTCTGCTTTGAGCTGGGATTGGACTATATGGCTTCCTGAGGTGTCTTCCAACCCTCATCTTCTAGGATTCTCTGGACCTGCTAGTCTAGATCTGAGGCTGCCCCTTGTTGTTTGCAGTATAGCAGCCACTTTGGCCCCAAGATGTCAGAAAGACAAGGTGGGGGAGATCATATTTAAATGTCTCTCTCCACCTGAAGTTGGCCCAGTAAAAGACCTGACCTCACCCACCTCACCAGGCTGGCTCAGAGGCAAGGCCCACATGGCCTGTGTGCCGAGAGCAACCTTGCAGAAAGACAGTGATGGACTAATCTATCCCAGGAAGAGCATTCTCCTGACCCCAACGTAGTCCGGCTCAGCTCCCAACCACAGAGGGTTCAGCCCCTTTGCCAGGCTCTTGCTGATTTAATTTTTCACCAGTGCCTGTTCTAAGCCAGGCTGACCTTGTTCCCATATTGAATCCTTTTGTGAGCCCTGCTAAACTCTTGGCCCCCAGGCCTTGCAACCTAGAGTCCCACAGGCTCAGGGTGTGGTGCACGGGAAAGTATTTCCTTGAACCACTTTTGAATTTGCCTCCCACCAGCCTGCGTCCCTTTCTTCTAGTGTTAGAAGCAGGCCCAGCACGGATGCATGCACAGCGAGTGGGCCTAGAGCCCCCAAGGAGGGCTTACCCAGCTCTAGATGCTGCCACGGGGAGAGCATTATCCTGAGGCCCAGGCCTGTCAGACGGGGACCCAGCAGGGCGGGAGAGGAGCAGTAGCATGCACTGACAAGAGGAGAATTTTAAGCTGAACAGACTTCCTGGTGCCCACAGCAAAGAGGGCGCGAGAGGAAGCTGGCTCTACCCTCAGAAAGACTTTATCCTCTGCAATCTCTCCCCATGCCAAAACCTCACCTGGTACCACTAACTCCCTGAGGAATCTCTGCCACAGGCCAGGGAACTGGCATCCCTTTTACACCCCCACTGAGCTCTCTGTGTCTGCCTGCCAGTCTCCAGGGCGTGCCAGCTGGGAGAGGGGTCTGCCCACTAGCATCTGGATTTGGGTAGAATGTGAATGGAAATGGCTCAGAGGATCTTATGCTTCAGGATGCCAGGGCCCTTCACTCAGACTAACACTGCTTGCCACCCCTCCATGCTCCTCCCCCCATGTCTTTTCTCCTGGTGGCCCAAGCAGTCCCTGTGCGCGGCTAGCGAGCCCTTGGAGCTCAGCAGCTGGAGGTGGAAAAGCCCAGCAGCGCAGCCTGTCCATCTCCTGGGGGCCAGCGCAGACTCCGTCCTGGCAGATGTTTACCAGCCTTCGCTGTAAAAGAGTGCTGTGGGCTAGATCTCCCCTGGGAGCCAATCCCACAGCCCCCCAACCTCACCTTCCATGGGCTCCAGCCTGAATTTCCCTCTCCAGTCCAGCCCATCACCCCGAGTTGAAGCCCTTTGCCCCACCTTAAGCAGCCCTGGGCCTCGTGGAAACATCCCCTGTGGCATCAGCCAGGGCTGGACATCCCCAAGGCCTCCTCCCCAGGAGCTCCGATCAGTCTCTGCTGGACATTGCCTCCAGTCTAGATCTCTGTCTCCCATGCATCTAGCCCTTCCTGGCAGGATTCACCCCTGGCCAGGCTTTTAGCTGTCCCCTGAACCTCCTTTTTTTGCCTGGTAATGCAGTGCCTGGGGGAACAGCTTCCCAGGCAAAGGGGGTCAAAGGAGCCTCCAGGGACGAGGCCACTCTGCCTAGGAAAGACCCAGCTGCAATATGGAGGAACCCAAGGGCCAGCCCGCTTCTTCCTACACCTGCACTGATTTGGATCCTGTCCACAGGGGTGCAGGGTGAGTGCTTGCCTCCCCACCCTCTGCCACACTCTCTTCTGCCCCACCCTGCACACCCAGAGGAACCAGGGGAATTCTGGGGCTGGGGGAGCCTGCCATGAGGCCGAGCTGGATGCCCAGTGTTCAAGGAGGACAGGCGGGAGCAGGGAAGAGGCGAGGGAGTGCTAGCTGCCTGAGCTCTGCAATCCCCCCACAGGGGGATCCATGCAGACAGGACTGGGGCCCAGACATTGCCCTATAGGACAGTCGAGGCTGTGGCTGCCTTAGCCCACCCTGTGCCCCAGGAAGCACTTGAAGGGGCTACAGTTGGGTTTGTTCCTCTAGGCGAGACCCTGGAGCCAGGCGTGGGAACATTGCAGATGGAGCAACAGCAAAAGCGCCTTTCAGGAGTTGCTCAGAGGCTGTGAGATGCGCTCCCAAGAAGAGCACAAGGAACCCTGGATCTCAGCCAAGAGCTGGGAACACACTAGGGGGCCCTCAGCTTTGCCTGGCACCTGAGTGACAGCAGTTTGTCTCGCCTTCTGGCACAGGGAATAAACCCGGTGGGGTGAGCTCTGGGCCTGCCCTGCATCAACAAGCAAGCAGGGTAAAACTCACCTGGTCTGTCTGGTCCCTCTTCTGCCTGCACAGGTCCTTTGCAGTGGGAAGCCAGGGTCTCCAAAGAGGTGGGGATCTGCGGGAGTGAGACAAGGAGAGGGGTCTGGGCCGGGCCAGTGGGTGAGCCACCTACCCAGAGAAGCCCCAGCTCATCACAGCAGATAAACTCCTGGCATCGCACAAGCAGCAAAGCAAATGCAAGCCCTGGAGCACCCGTGTGCACACAAGGTGCGGGTTTCTGAGCATTAAGATCCCCCCATTCTCCAGCCCTAGACACACAGAGATGCGACCCCCCCTCCCCTGTCCCCAGCCCTCCACCTCCTCCGCTCTGGGGGATTTGTTGTTTGCGGGCAGACTCTCAGACTGCCAGCCTCATTCTGACATAGCCTTGAGGTGTCCCTTCCTCCCTGTAGGCCTCAGTTTCCCCATCTGGGAAGTGGGTTTGGTAATGGGGTATGGAGGTAGGTTGCTTCTGAAGGGAAGAAAATCACCAAGTCCTTATTAACAATCGCAGCCAGACACACCCCGTCCCATAATGACCCCCCCCTTTGCCAACAACAGCAAGATGGGGTGCACCCTGCCTCCTCCTCCAGCCCCACCTCCTCTGACTCAGCTATGCCAGTCACAGAGTGAGGCAAGGGGCACTGTGACTACTTGTTACCTTCCGCCTTGCTCTCGTCCGTGCCCCAGATGCCCATGGCCCAAGGCAAGCGGTGGCCCCTGGCCCCAGCCAGCCAGTATGAGGGGAGCGTGGTGAGAAGCTTCCATGGCGTGAGTGAGAAGAGCAGCAAGATCTCTCTCCGGTCCTTCTGCCTGTCCTAGGAGCCCTTTATAGCCCTCCCAGCCTGGTGTCTGTCAGTTATTGGGAGCTGGGGAGGAGGGGAGAGCAGATCCTAGGGTGTGCGCTGTGTCCCACTTGAGTAAACAGCAGCTCAGCGGGAGGCTGGGGGGCCCATGGCAGCTTTGGTGGAAAAACAAAACACAGAAGGGAAAAGTTAGACACCATTTGTGAGAAATGCCCCAGGGGGGCATGGGGGATGGGGAACAATTAATGAGGGTGATTAGGAGCTCAGCGTGCCCGTTACCATGAGGAAGGGGGGGGCAGTAATGTGGGTAGGAAATGGGTCTATGCTAGGCACGGTCCAGGGCTGGCGCAGGCAATGGAGAGAGGGTAGGGGAGGAGGACAGGCAGGAAAGAGAAGAGAGGGGGACTTTGGAAGGACTAAAGGAGCAGAGGAGGGGAAAGGCAGCAGAGACGGAACAATGGTGTAAAGAGAGAACAAGCCTGGCTCGGTACCAATGGCCTGTTTCTCACTGTGGGCCATATCCTACTGCCAAGAGTGCCCGTGGGGCCCTGGGCGCAGAGATGAGGCAGGCTGCATGGCGCCATAGCCAGGCAGATTTGCTGTCTGGGATGCAGAAGCGCAGGGAGCGGTGACATTTTCAGGTCCTGCCCTCTCCCCCTTTGGGGCTGATCTGCATCCCTGAGGGTGGGGGAAACTGGCTGCTGGTGCCTCCATGGCAGCAGACAGCAGCCAGTTTTTCCCAGCCCCGTGTTCTCTGGCAAGAGAGGAACAGGTCGTTCAGCAGCGGTGACCCGAGGGCAGCCCCGCCATTGCAACTGGGGAATTTCAGGCCCTGTTTTGGGCTCTAGAGCCTTCAGCGTGCCAGGGCCCACTGCCCAGCACCACGGCATTACAGGAGGACCTCTCTTTCCCAAGCCCACTTGTCCGGCCCTCCCAGGCTGGCGTGGTGCTGTGCTGTGGCCAGGGGCAGTACTCCTGCATGTCTCCCCAGATGAACCTGTTTTCGACTGGTAGTTGCCAGCAGGGATGGGGCCATTAGTAAGGGCTCTGCAGGGAGCGGGACCCTGGAATTTCTCCCAGGCAGTCCAGCCATGCAGAGGATGGGCCACACATCCTCCACTAAGCCAGGCCAGAGCTGCCTTCCCAGCACTGGGCCTACTCGCCCCCCACCTCCCACCTTTTCACTGACACACTTTTCACTGTGGTCCCCCAACTCCCCTCTATGGCCGGAGGCAGAGGCAGCATTGTTCTGGGATCTGCAACACTGAGGGGAGCCTCTGATCATTACAGCCCCAAAGGGGCCCTAATGAAGCTTCAATTGGATTTGTTCCAGGCCGCTGATTAACATGACCTGCAGTGACATCTCCACCTCCTGCCCTGCACCAGGACCAGCTTCCCCTTCTCCCAGCCCTGGGAAATCTCTGCTTTCATTCGGACCACTTGGCTGGAGCCAAAACCCCACGCCCACAGCCCCATGTTGGGCCGGAAGGAAGGAGCTGGAGGAAATCTTCTTGGCTGAGTCAATGCAGCCCCACAGAGAGGGGACTTTGCAGAGGGCCCAGTTAAACCGCTGTGTGTTGCAAGCCCTGAGATCTCCCCTTCGGAGCTGTGTCAAACCAGCTGACGCTGCCTTTGGGGCCCCTGATTTTTCATTCACCTCTGAGGCTTCCTGGTTGGAACCCACCACTCCAGTTCTCTCCTGTCCATGCTCACAGAGCAAGACTCCTACTTCAGCAAGCTGCTCCAACCCCAGGGGGCCAGAAACTCTTCTCCTGGCAAAGCAATCACGAGCCCTGAAACAGGAAGCTGGAGCTTTAGGGGAGAGGAGACCATGGACAATCCAAACACAGAACATGGCCGTCATGAGTACTTCTGCACTAAGCACTGCAGGACCGAGCCTGCTGGTTAGCTATAAAGCATGCACCAGGCCCGGTGATTACACATGCGTCTCAAGCCAGGAAACAGGCCCTGCTTTCCATGCAGAAACTCACTTGTGTCTGATGGTTAAACTCGGCACCCAGTTCCTTGGCACACGCTGCTCCTCAGGGCTGTAAAACATGTCATTTAAAGTTTACACCACCACTATTTACCATTAACAGAGAACTCTCTAGCTGCAGCTCTTGGAGCAGTTCACAAGGGGCAATCAATAACACAAACAAAAGGGTAGCCCAAGCAGAGTTTGGACCCTGAAAAGGGAGCGGGGGCCAGAGATTCCAAGCATATTAAGAATTTCGTCATTGCTGTCGGTTCATATGGCAGGTGCTCACACAATAGGGCAATGAGCAGCAGAATAAAACCATGAGCTAGGCTGTATTATTAGCCCAATGTTACAGTGGAGGAAGCTCAGACACAGAGGGGGTACGGCCCAGATCCTCTAAGGTGTTTAGGCACTTAACGCCCACGTCAATGGGATTTCAGTGGGAGTTAGGTGCCTAGATGCCCTTGGAGATCCAAGCTGACATGACTGGCTTAAGGTCGTTCTGCAAGTCAGCGGCAGATTTGTGAAGGCTATGAGACGTCCTCTTTCTGGACCCACATAGCCACCCATTCCCACAGCAGCCTGCCAGCATTCACCCAGCCATGAGGCAACCCACTGTTTGTGCACAGAAATAATCAGGGGAAAGAACTTGGGGATTCAGTGCACATAGGGCCCATCTCCTGGGGCTGAGGTGCCATGCAGCATTCCCTACGGGACCCTGTGCAAAAGGGAGTTTGCACTGGAAGCTGCTGCCAGCTGAAGCTAGGAGGGAAGCACGTTGGTCCTGGTTGATGCAGAAGACAGGGAGTGCAAAAAGGAGGAAGAGATTTAAAAAAAAAAAAAACCACAGCCCCCCTCCTAGCTGACACTCCTCTTCCGCCCCACTCTGTCCTAGGAGAACCGCCCCTATAAGATGCCTTTTCCCCATTTGCTGTTCTCATCATAAGGTGGGAACTGGATGAGAAACACATACAGGGCGGCGATGGGGGCAAGAGGTAAAGTGGGGTCACAGGTCAGACCCTCATCCATGATGCCTTCATTGTGGGAGAAGGAAATAAAATAGCAAATGGCCCCATCCAGTCCCTGCTTTCTGTGTCCAGCTGTCCCAAATGCTTGGTCTCTGGGGATGAGCGCTGTAGGCTGCTGGACCCTTCTGGAGAACACAATTTGTCACCACTGGGGCTCCCCTCTGCCCCCCATTTGTGGCAGTGGTGAAGACTTTGCCTGCCTGGCAGCACATACAGGGTTGTTACAGCTCCCCATTTGTTTCTCATTTGGGCCAAGAGTCTTAGAATAACAAACCCTGGGGAGGGCTGAGAAGGGCTGCCACTGAGAGAGGTATTTCAGCCAGATTTCCCCATTCACTCCTCCCACCTACACAGCTCCAGAGAGTCCTGCAGCCTGTGGGAACTCACCTAGCCTGAGTGCTCTGTCACCTTCTTTATACTGGGGGATCACACAGGTGTCATTGGTAAGAGAGAAGAGAGACAGACAGACCACAGAAAGGGACCCCGTGGTGTGGATTTTCAAAATCCTTTCCTCTCTGCTTTACAATGTAGGGTGCCCGTGTTTTGGGGCATCCCACTTTGTGCCAGCAGCCTCACTCCTCCCTCCAGCCAACATGACTCTAACTAGCCACTTTGCACATGCAAACATCATTTGCACACACAAATGAGAGGGATCAGGAAATGTGGGGATACCAGCACTTCCCTACCACCCAGGATGATTGGTACATTACAGATTGTGAGGGGAACAGATATTATGGAGCTGTGAGCCAGGTAAATACCTCAGATTAGATAAACACTGGCACCCAGAATGAAAGGTCACTTATAAAAACATGGGCCTGCCCTGCAGTAATGAGAGTGATACACCCTGGACATCAGGACACCCACGGCCAGCAGCATCCCAGCCTTAGCCATGGTGTAAAGCTGTTGCCTTGCAGCTTGTTTTCCTCCATCACTCTGAGGAGCCTGGGTTGTTATTGTAGGGTTGCTCAGGAGGTATGGGTGGCCTGTCCCAGCTGGAGGAGTTGGCCCAAGGTAGATGTTGTCTTGGGCCAGTGCTGGGTAGCATGGGGGGACACGCTCCTTCAAATGCAAAGCCCCCTCAGCCCCCCGGAGTGCCCTCGCAGAAAAGCCAAGCTCCTTGCTGCCTTCATTCAAGTGCCCAGCGGCTGGGCCAGACTGTAGGGCATGTAGCTCAGAAGAAAAGCAGGGAATGACCCTGGCCCAGTGTCTGAATGCTCTCTGCTTGCAGTGCTCTGCGCATTCCCACCAGCAGCTTTCACCCTGAGGCCCCATCATCGGAGGGGCTCAGCACCCATAACACCCATGCAAGCTGAGCCAGGGCACTGCCAACTCAGCCACAGCGGACCAAAAGGGGACACTGCAGAATGATACACTAGCCCTACAGCGCCGCCTTCTGTGCCTCCGTTGCCCCCTGCCTCCGAGTCCTTCTTTGAACCCCTTATTAACTCCCCACAGGCTTTATTTTTGTCCAGTTATGCCCCTTCCCCTAAGCTACTGGCCTAGAACACACAACACTGCTCAGTCCTGGGGCTTCCCTTTGCCTCTCCCAGCCTGCTGAGCTTCCTTGCCTGGCCAGGCTACACTACAGCCTCCCCAGCTACAATCTTTTCTGCTCCCACAGGATCCACTTGCCTGGCTCTCAGCCTCAGGCCCTTTCCATTACCTCTCCAGGCTGCACAGGCGTCCCAGACAGCAGCCCCCGTCTAGCCTACCAGAGCCTCTGCGGCCCTCTGCCTCACTCTTCTCTGTGAAGGCCCTTAGCGCTGGTCCCTGCTCCCAGTCACCTTGGGACACCTAGTAACCTCACTCACCTGCCACCACCACCCAAGGCTCACGCCCCTGGCAACCTTGCTACCCCTAGGGCAAGCAGGGGCATGCCACCCCAATAATCAACGGGGGTACAAAACCACTTGCTCTCCCCACCACAGCCCAAGGCCCTGGCAAGTGTGTGTCTAATGTGCCCCCGCAAAAGTGGTCAAATTTAAATTCCTGTGCACGCTCCTGCACCCGCCCTACAGCCTGGCGTCCCCTGCATGTGACCAACCCCGGCACCTGGCTCCCCTTCTAGTTTGTACCACAATCATGTGTCACTAACAAGCCACACGCATGCACTTGGGCACAATCCTTTGCCATCCCGACTACAGCCCTGACCTATTATCCCGATGTTATAGAGACAGTCCCAATATTCGGGGCTTTGTCTTCTATAGGCATCTATCTCCTTCTGCCACCGCCATCCCGACTTTTCACACTGGTTGTCTGGTCTCCACTTGGCTGTTGTCATTCGCATACTCTTTGGTTCAGGTACATCTTCATACCTGGGCTATAAAGCTCCATACAAAACGTGACTAAAATCAACTTCTGGTCACAGGACTGGCCCTGAGGTCTGAACAGCATCAACCTGCCCCGGCATGTGATCCATCCTGATTGCTCTGAGCAGCCATGCTACCTACCGCCTGCAATTGGAAACTAGCCATTACAGCCGCAACCCAGGCCCTGCAGCTTCTCTTTGCTATTTGACAAACCACAAAACTGACAGAAATGGAATTGCTGTTAAACGCCAGTTCCCAGTTTTCAGTGACTCTAAACAAGAGCTCACAAATTCTAGCTTTGCAGCCTGGCAAACAGGCCTCTTTCTCACTATCCTTCCTCCTCACTACTCAGTGCCACTTTCACGGCTGCAGCACAAAAGATCCTGTAATCTTGGAGGCAGGTTTGAGGGCCTGAGAAAGCCCCAAACCTGAGGTCTGATGTATGGCTGTACTGACTGCTCTGTCAGTACAGCTGTCCTTTGATCACACTGGCCAGGACCCCATCGCAGCAGTCACCCGTCTCGTGACTAGTTCCAGCAAAGATACAATCAGCAGAGTGAATAGGAGCCTGGAAAATGTAGCCTGAAATGGGACACTTCACACCTCCACCTCCCAAATGGTTTCTCTTGCCCTTTTCACAGGCGACAGCTTAGCCGGGGAAGGTGTTGGCACACTCTGCTTAGCTGTCACTTCTCCAGCCCCTTGGAAGCAGCGCACTTCGGAGTTTGTGGCAGAGAGTCAGACAGAGGTCACAGAGTCAGCCTCCTGACCCCCACAGACTTTCTGCATGCCTGAGGGGTCTGGAGTTCTCACACCCCATGGGGCTGAGAGTTTGCAGCCTGACTACAGAGCCACGGCTTATTGACAGCAGATCTACCATTCCACCGGTGACCTGCCACAGCATCCGTGACCTTTGATCATGATCATCAGAATTCCTAAATGACATGGGGCTGCAGCTGGCCAGTGGCTTGATGGCAGCTCTCCAAGGAACACCCAGGTGCTGATGGTTATGCACCCCACATGATGTGTGTGGAGATGGTGGAAGAGAGCCATCGTGGAAGGAAACTCGCACTGACTCAACAGTTCTTAGATTTTGCCTCTTCTGCTTCTAATTCAACATCTTCAGTTTCAAGACGCTTCCCCTGCACTGGCTGAAACCATTCAAAGGGATGCGCCTATGATGCTGCTACCTAAAATCAGGTCTATAGGTTTAGGGGCAATCGTACTTTCAACAGGACCAATCCTACCTCCTCTCTTCCACTACCCTCCTTCCTTCCAGACAGCTCCCCCAAAAGTCACCTAGACAATAAGCCCCAAGCCCCTTTGTCAAATATTTACACTTTTAATTAATCAAAAAAAAACCAATGAGGCTCCCCCAGCTCTGCCATGGTTTGCAGCCTCGCAAGGCTCTGGAATAAGCCTCTGACTGAGGTTAAAATTACAGATGGATTTTGCAAAGTTGCAGTTTGCAGTTAGAAATCCTTGATCTCCCCGTCCTCGCCAGGCCACATCCCCCTCTCTGTGCTCCCTGTCCGGAAAGATGTTGTCCTGCACCTGGATGACTCCCGACCCCTCCACGAGGCAGTCACTTCCCTTAGGTGCTGTGTATCAGGTAAGTATTTCTAAACCCCTGTGCATTTTTCTCTGGGTGCCAGTTTTCCCTTCGGTCCTTTCTTCACTTTCTAGGCCTGGCCTGGCCCAGCCCCAATGCCCTCTGGGAGTAACGCTGAGCCATAGCTTAGGGCTTTGAACATCCCTCTTTTCCTGATTGCATTTCAGCACCAGAGAACGCAGCTCTGCCTGTAGCACTTTGCAAGACTTTGAACACTTCTACTCCATTTTGGCATCCACATTGCACTTGCTTCCAGAGGTCGCTGTGATACAAAACAGGCTGTGGGCACCAGTGAATTGCCCTGGGACTAACAGAGGGCAGTGTCAAGATACTAGAGTGATGGACGCAGTAGAAATGCCAAAGGTGAAATACCATCAGGCTGCTGGGCTGGGAGCACTTGTGGCAGGGAGGGAAATAAAGACCTGTTGGGAAAACTGGCAACAGAAGGACCACGAGGCAGATTTGAGGGACTGGGGACAGGACAGAGGCTTACTTACTTCATTGCAATCTCTCTCTCTCTCTCTCTCTCTCTCTCTCTCTCGGGTTGTTGCTGTCAATAGGGTTGCTGTACAGGGTTACCACCCCTCCAGGATCAGGAATGAAAGATTTAATCTTTGATTAAAGTTTATATCATTTGATGGAACCTCTAGGAATACATCTAACCAAACCTGGCAATCTGCGGCTGACTTTCCCAGTGAAAGAGGCAACTGGTCTTAATGGCTGTGTCTTTTAGAGGTAACAGCCCCCCTTTTTGAATGCACCAGTAGGGATTTTGGAAACAAAGATGGAGATAAAGACATCAAAAACATCTCCACAATGCAGCTGGCACCATTTATCCATGTTGTCATGCCGCACTGAGAGCGGCCCAGCCAAAGCAAGATGACAACAGAGGCCAAAGAGAGGGACTGAAGAAAGAGCCCTGCAGAGCATCGCACCGCAGCATTAGCGCTAGAAATAACAGCCCCTAAGGCCTGTTCACACTGCAGGCCTAGGCTATTTTCATTGCTCTGCTGTGGGTTTCTCGAGTTTGTTTCCTCCTAGTGCCAAATGAGGAGCTGCTAACGAACAGAGCCCTTCTTTTCCCCCTCCCTCGCCCCCAAATCAGCAGATGCGCACGGTTAACTTGTGTCACCTGGATCAGTTACAGGAAACAGCCCAGAATCTCTCCTAGACTGGCACTGTACCAAATGCTTTGCACTGAGATGGAGTTTTCCTCTGTAGCTTTCAAAGCACTTTCCTGAGGCAGGCAGACTTGTGCTTAATGGATGGGGGATACTGAGGCACAGACAGGTGGCTACCAATATTTCCACTAACTCAGGCCTCTCCCCTCGTAACTGGAGACATGCTGGTGTCAAGGAAAGCCAGCCAATAAAAGTCCCTCGGGACACCAGGCCCCAGGTGTCTCAAGTCACCTGTTAATCCCTGCTGCCCACTTCCAGCCTAAGTGACTTGTACAAAGGCAATGGCAACTCACAAGCAGACACCGGAACAGAAACCAAGGCTTCCAGCTTCACAGCCCAGTCCTTAGTCCTTCACCCTGGCACAGGCTGTTACCAGAGCAAGTTTGCCAAAGGCCAGCCTGGAAAGGGAGTGCACATGGCCAACACAAAAACCCGGGTGAAAGCTGGAGGTGTTGCTAGACAACAGAGGATGGCTCGTGCCCTTCTGGGCCATCCAAACGAAGACAAAAAGCCAAGCATGCCACTGCAGGAGTTCATTCCCAGAGGACAGCTTTCCCTTGCAGGTCCCTGGCCTCCCTCAGGTATCTCAGCTCCTCTTCAAGGAAAGATTAAGAAGTGACCCTAAACAGAGCCGGTCTCTGGGGCGTTCAGCCCCAAGGGGCTGGTACATGCTATGGCTCACGCTCAGAACTGCAGCAATTCCCCAGTGTTGCCCCAAATCCTCTGGGGAGCCAATTTATTGCAAAGGGCTGGGCTTATTACCAAGACTTTTTAAGAAGGAAAGGGGCTGAATTCAAAGTAATGATTTCGCTAAAGTGGGGTGATCCGAGCCATGCCCAGGGACCTCATGGTGCTCTCTGGAATTTTCCTGGGGGCGTCCAAACTGACTCGTGCTAGCTATTGGGCTGGAAGCTAATGTGCCGTGCTTGGCTGAGGCTGGGGAGGCAGGATCTGAAAACACCCCATGGAACAGGAGATGACAGTGATCGAGCTCTGCTTGGAGGAGAGCAGAAAGTAGGGCCAGCAGTGGGTGGGGGACCTTTTATTCCCGTTCTCCCAGCCCTCAGAGACCTATGCACTGCTGTGCTGTCCACACCAAGAGCAATGGGAACCCCAGCTCTTGGTGAGGAGCCCTCAGACATCATTCAGCTCCTGTAACGACAGCATTACGAAGCAGTGTTGTAGGAGCAGCCTGGCCAGCCCTGAATCAGCCAGCCAGTGCCAGGTGGGGCCCAGCAGCTGCACGCACCAGACAGAAATGCAGCATAGGGTGGGGAGCAGCATGAGCGACCAGGAGAAGATGGATGTCTCCCCTCACTTCTGGAGAGGGTCACTCCTTCAGGGTCAGGTCTCTGCTGTCACCTGAGAGGCTGCAGGGGGCTCCCCAGGAGAGCTCATCAGAACTGCATCTTTTCACTAGTGCTGGTGACATCAGGAAGCCAGTGAGGGACCCTAACCTAAAGGATTTTCTCCAGGAGGAAAACACACAGCTTCCTCCAAGAGGGATCCCTGATCCTGGCCCAGTCACTTCTGAACCTAGGGACCGAGCTGGAGCCATCCCAGACGAACATAACCTTGGAGCAGGGACAGCAGGGCTTCATTTTGAAGGGTTTGGCCGGACCAAACCTCACACCATCTTTGCATCACAAACTGGCCTGGTATGGCAGGAAGATGGGCACAGTTTGGCTCTTAGGTGCGTCTACACTGGCAAGTTAGGTTGACTTAAGGATGCTTAAGTCAACCTAAACAAAGCCATGTCCACACTGGGCTTTTCTTAAGTCGACTTAAGCAGTTCCTTAAGTCAACTTAAGGAAAGCTTAAATCGACTTAACATCTCTTTTTAGGTCAACTTAAGTCAACTTAAGTCCAGTGTAGACCGGAATTAATGCTAAGTCGACTTTATTAAGTCGACTCAAAGCCAATATAACGGCTATCTCTGCTGTTAAGTCGACTTAAAGTTTAGCCAATTTGTTAAGTCGACTTAACTTTGCAAGTGTAGACATAGCCATACAGTGCATTAGCTCTCAGTGCCTGGCATTCGCACTGGCTGGCGGAGGTGGTTCTGGGGAAGCAGTGCTTTCTAGCACAGCAGGTGTAAGGGTACGGCTCCTTGGGCAGCCATGGGTTATTTTTCGGTCAGGCTGGAAGAGCAAGAGCAGGGCGGGTGAGCATCTAAGAGCAGGGTGCCCCAGCTCAGCCTGGACAATGGCACCTGCTTCCAGGAGCTGATGCAGCAGCCAGGTGGCACATGAACATGGAGAGGTGGAGCAAAACTCACATTCCTGTGGGTTTGTGTCAGCAAGCCCTACCACAAAGGGACATGTTGGCTCCCTTGGCAGAATTTATTAGCTGGTGGGATTTTTTCTCTCTGAAGCGTCTTTGGAAAGGTAGCGGAGGGGAAAGGGCACTTGGCATTTCTCGGGAGTCTCTGGTCAATATTTAAGCTGCTGCAGATTTTTTTTTTTTTGCCTTCCAAGGAATGTCTCCTCCCCTTGTTCCCGCCCCCACAGATAGCCCCACACACATCACCTACAAGGACCAGGGAGCACCCAGCTGCTCTCCAACAGATGCCACAGTAGAGAGAAAGGAAAGGAGCTGGTGGCGAGGAACTCGACACCTGGAAAGGAACAGGAGTAGCAGTCGGCCACAGGCAGGTGACAAGATCCCCTGAAGATGGTCTCCGTCGGGCTGCAGCTCATGGGCTATATCCTGGCACTACTGGGGCTGTTGGGCACTGTGATCACCACCCTCCTGCCTAACTGGAAGAACAGCTCCTACATAGGTGCCAGCATCGTGACAGCAGTGGGCTTCACCAAAGGCCTTTGGATGGAGTGTGCTATCTACAGCACCGGCATCACGCAATGCGATATCTACAACTCCCTGCTGTCCCTGCCCCCGGACACCCAGGCGGCACAAGCTTTGATGGTGACCTCCAGTGCTGTCTCCTCGCTGGCCTGCCTCATCACCGCACCAGGGATGAAGTGCACCATCTTCGCCCAGGGCTCCCGAGCCAAGGACAGGGTAGCAGTGACAGGAGGGGTGATCTTCATCCTGGGAGGTGTGCTGTGCTTCATCCCCATCATATGGAACATGCATGTGGTGCTGCAGGACTTCTACAACCCGCTCATCCCGGACAGCACCAAATATGAGATGGGGGAGGCACTGTACCTGGGCATCGTCTCGGCCTTTCTCTCCGTCGTCGGGGGCTGCATACTCTCTGCTTCCTGCCCACCCCGGGAATCTGAGGTAGCCTACCAGAGTGCTTACCCCTCCAAACTCCTGACCAACCGGAGCCCCCGGCCTTCCATCAGCCATACTCAAAAGCCTAAGACTGAGTTCAGCGCCTACAACCTGACAGGGTACGTGTAGGGGGCATGGCCAACTCCCCAGCAGCAAGGCAGACAGTGTTTAAACTGGTGGCTCCTCACTGTCTCGGGGGCACTCAGGACTGAATCGGGGGAGGGAAGCGGAGAGGCTGTGCCCACTGCTCATTTATCTCTCTCCTGCACTCCTTATTCTTTAAATCCCAATCCACCAACTGACTGATGCTCCCACACAGCCCCCCACTGCCCACAGGCACATGACTGTGCTGGTGCCAGCCTTCTACCAGAGCTGCTGGCTGGCTTTGCTCAAGCTGCAGGCAGCAAAATACAAGGCCAGGGGCACTCTCTCCTTCGGGGACCCCTGTGCACCAGGAGGAAGAGCTGTAGTGCAGATGGCCGGCACCCCGCGAGAGCAGCGAGTGTGCAGATGGCATCGCAGCAGACGGACGTGTGGAACACAGCCCCCGGCGCCAGGCTTTCGCAAGGGGGGTCACTGGCCTGCGTGCCAACATGTACCGGACACAGGGCAAGGGGCATGTTTGCCACCACCAGCTGCCAGAGGGCGAATGACAGGGAAAACAGACGGGGGTGGCCATGCCGTGCAGTGAGGGGAGCGTTTGAGCAGGGTGGTGGGGAAGGGATTGGTGGTGAAACACTTACTGTGTGGTGCGGTGGTTTGGACAGGGAGGAGATGTGACAGCTCTCTGGGAACTGCATGGTTGCTGAATGGCACTGTGGATCAGGAATGGCAAAGGATGATTACAGCCTGGCATTGCAATAAAGTTGTGTTTACAGACATGCTGCAGCTGAGATTTCCTTCTGCACCGAAGGGGCTCATTGCTGGCCCCCAGGGAACACCCCCGCCCCAGTCCCTCAAGGCTCGGCCAGGCCACCTTGTGCCCATTACAGCCACCCACTCACTGCCCAGCCAGAGGGCACAGCCGTGGAGGCATTTCAAAGGGAATCAGGAGCTCCAAACCAACCCCCTGTGAAATCCTGCGTCTGTTTCTGGGCCTGCCTTTGAAGAGCCGTGACCCTCAGGCATGGGAACGCCACGGCCCCTTGCAGATGGTACATGTAAACAAACAGATCTAAAAGGAGATGGGCTGCTACTCAGGAATGGCCAGATTCTGGTCCCACTCAGCTAGGTGGGAAAACCCTCTCTGACTTGCAGGGTAGCAGGACGGGGCCCTGACATAAACCAGCAAGGGAAGCTGAGTGGGGAGTGGGGAGCAGGGATGTTAGCACAGACCCATCATCCCGGGACCACAGTTCTGAGGGAGGAGAGATAGCATGGCCCAGTAGCTGGGTCAGGGCACTGGGAGCCAGGAGCACTTGTGTTTAGGCCCAGGGTTGCTGGAAACATAGCGCAGGGCTTCATTCATAAAACAGGGCTAACACCTCCCATGGGAAATGCCTGGCGGCCTGAGACTGGAAGGGCCTTTCTACAGGCACCCAGTCTGGTTACTAATATCTTTGGTGGCGTCCTCCTCCCCTGAGCCCATTGAGACACACTCCCTGCCTCTGCCTGGGGCAAACAGCTCCGTTCAACACCCTGTGCGTCACTCTGCTCATCCAGAGCTCGCATGCAAACCCAGCCCACTGGCAGGCTGGCATTCCCCACTTCACAGGGGCTGGAATCCCATGGACAGGGGGCACTTCTCCTGCCTTGCAGTGACCCTTGTGAGATGACTAGCAGGCCTTGATGGCTCCTTCCGCATTGGAGGGCAGCAGCTGCAACACAGCATCGAGCGGGGCTGCTTGATGGGAGGCGATTTCAGGGAATAGCCCTGGAGGAGATACCCCCATCAGCCAGTGTGCGTGAGTGAAGGGTTGGGAGTTATCAAAAGAAACTTCCAGGGACTTCACCGACACTCCCACCCATGTGCCCCGGAAGGAGGTAGAGAGCACTAAACTGGGCGGCCAGAAGAATCTGTGCTACCTTTTTCCCCCAGTGCCCTCCACATTTTGTCCCTTCCTCCCACTCCACTTGGGCCAGCCTTCAGGGCAAAAAGCCTGCATGGCCTTCTGCTGTGCCAGCCCAGGCCCACAAATTGGACGGTGCGTTGTCCCTTGCTCTGGCTGTGCCATGGAAGTGGGAGGATTCCAACAGTGAGCAGAGGCGGAGTAGGGTCGTGTCCCCAGGCTGCAGTTAGCTTGGGCTGCAAGGCCCTAGTAAGTATGGCCCACTGCCCATCCCTCCACACAGCACACAGGATAAACAACAAGACTTCCCAGGCCAGTAGGTGAAGTGATCCCTGCCTGGGACCAGCAAGAAACCTTCCCCACGAGAAGCAATTGCACAGGCAGGGAACGTGGGGAGTCAAAGTGACCAGCGTTGGCAAACTAGATTAGCTACTGGCTCCATCCACTGGAGCAACCTTTCACATTTTACCATCACACTGTCCCTCATGAAGTAATGTGCCAAAGCAGCAGGTGCCCTCTTTTCCAGGGCAAATACTTCAGTGCTCCAAAGTCATGGCTAACAATTATGTGGCCATGCCCTGCTCCAGGATGCTCAGATGTTCCAGTCTCCCTCTCCATGCTGAGGGCCACTCCCCACTGGGTTGGTATCTGTCTTCTCTGGTCCATGGCCGTCATGGGTTTGGTGGGACTGTCTCTGCTCCTCTCTGTCACTCACACCTTTGCTCTGTCTGCCCTTCCCACACTCCCCTCATTTCTAGCCACCAGAGATGAGTCCATGACGTGAGAGGTGAACCAGGACGTGCCGATTTCCCCTCTGGCAGCCTCCACACCATCCTCATCAGTGTGAGGGGTCCCAACCATCTCCACAGCACGGACCTGGGGCAAAGGACAGTGTAGCATGGGGCACATCCCCTCCTCTCCCTGCTGGGGGTAAGCGCCACTCACATACAGCTCCCCTTCTCTTTGGCTGATGCAGTAAGTGATTCCACTCTGGTTTCAATCCACTTTCACCCTTGGTGGCGAGGCCCACTGCCTCACAGAAAGCACCAGCCTGAGGGAGGTAGGGACTGGCCTTAGCCCCAGCCAACCCAGCACAAGAGGGCCCTGATCTTGGCTGGGGCCCATTGATGCTATGGCAATACACAGCAATCACGGACCATCGCCCCATCCCGGACACGCACACACTATCCCTGGGGAAGATGACAGCATGGACACAGCAAACCAGGGTGTTTGTTTCTCTCTCTGGAGGGATCAGGCTTCAGTATTCTTAAAAGTCAGTCCCACCAACACCTGGTGCTCTTCATTCCATCACCCATCAGGTCTCCGAGCACCACCGGAGAAGCCTGTAATCACACAGCCAAACTAGTGAACTGGAGTCTGGGCTCCATAGCCAGTTCTGCCAGTCATTTGCCATTGGGCCTTAGCCAATCACAGTATGGCTCCATGGCTCATTTCCCTCTCTGTAAAATGGCGATAACAGCCACCTACCTACATGGGAACTGCTAGGCTTGAATGCACGGATATCTGCCGAGTGCTACAGGTGAGCACAGGAGTACTGCGTGGGGGGCTGGCTGGCTCGGAGGACTGGGACTGGAAGAGTAGCATCTTTCACCTCTTAGACAAAGGAGAAAATCCACCCTGGGGCAGAGATAATCCTATCATTGCCATATTGGCAGGCAGCATCACATGAGTACCATAATCATAATCCACACCCTTGTTTGCGGTCTTGGCCCTCTCAGGAGGGGATAAGAGAGGCTGTGGGGGAGAACTTTCTCCAGTCCTGTAGGTTAGGTCTGGGTGCAGCTTGTACTGGTCCTGCTGTACCCGTTTTACAGGTAAACAGAGAACTTCTCTGTCCAGGGCCAGCCCTACACTTATCCCATTGAAGGAACATTAAATAAGCTCTTCAGGGAGTGAGGGACCCAAAGGCTGGAATGGTTAATCCTTGAGACACCTAAAGAAAAGGACCAGATTGGCAGGAGTCCTGGGGTTTTTCCACCTTCCCCTGTAGTGTGGGACATGGGTCACTTGCTGGTGGTTCCTCTGTATCTTAAAGTCCTTAAACCATGATTTGGGGACTTCAGTGACTCAATCATAGGTTAGGTGTCTATTGCAGGAGTGGGTGGGAGTTCTGTGGCCTGCATTGTGCAGGAGGTTAGACTAGATGATCATATTGATCCCTTCTGGTCATAAAATCTATGAATCAGGGAGGGCCAGATGCCTGGTCCACAGGGGAAATCCAGGCCAGGACAGAGGCCACACAGGAGCCTGTCTGTCTGTCACCGTAAAACACTAAGGTTAACTAGGATCACTCCAAACATTTCAGAGCCCCACCTTTGCTATTGATTTCTGGCATTTCTATAGCTCTTGCAGATACCCCAGTGCCTGCAAGATGGGTTTTATCAGTCCCATTTTACAGGTGGGGAAATTGATGCAGAACAGGGTATGCCCAAAAAACAGAGCAAGGCCATGATAGAGCAGGTAAAATTCAAGAATTCCAGGCATGTGCTCCCACCACAATGTTATACTGCAAGCAGGCTGGCTCAGCAAATCCCAGTGCCAGACCTTTCTCAATAAGCAATTTGGTTTCTTGTAACTCCCAATCTGCCTGGATGAGCAAGGGCTCATTCTTATCCCTTACCTTGGGTCACAGGAGACAAGAGCGCCTTATAGCACTGTGCGTTTCCACGGCACATGTAGCTGAACACTGCACTCACTCTGGGAGGTCAAAGATGAAGGATTTTGCTGACGTGCTTATGTTGGCTCCACTGCATTTTATCAGATACATCAATCAAAAATGAGAAATAAACTAATTAAACATGGTAGCTTCAATATGACCATAGAATGGTCCCACCCCCTCCTAAGACTCTTGAAGATGAAAGTATCAGGGAAGGAGAACATCAAGCTGGAACAGAGGGAAACGATCCCATAGGTGGGACCCTCCTTTCAGATCCTCTCGCACTGAGGATACCTCACCAGGGAGGGAGAACTCCATGTGTTAGAAAAAGATAGGTAATAGTAATGGGGGACTCAATCATTAGAAACATAGATAGCTGGGTTTGAGATGACCAGAAGAATTGCATGGTGACTTGCTGGAGGTTTGAGAAAATTGCGGATCTTTCGAGACATCTAGACAGACGGACATGCAGTGCTGCGGAGCACTTGGCGGTTGGGGCACATGTAGGTACCAATGATTTACGGAAGGATAGGAGAGAGATCCCAGAGGCCAAATTT
Source organism: Pelusios castaneus (assembly GCA_007922175.1). Classification (NCBI taxonomy): domain Eukaryota; kingdom Metazoa; phylum Chordata; order Testudines; family Pelomedusidae; genus Pelusios; species Pelusios castaneus. The sequence goes on from ML685808.1 coordinate 880,861, forward strand.
AGGCTGCTAGGTAAGAGATTGCTACCATGAATGTCCTTCTTTCTCTGAAAATAGTTCCACACTCAGGACCAGTAAGATAGGCAGAACTGCAGGGTCTCAATGCGTGGATGAGATGATGGTGTGGGAAGGAGGGGTTTAGATTTTTTAGGAACTGAGGAAGCTTTTTGGGAAAGGGGGATCATATACAGGAAGGATTGGCTCTACCTAAACCAAAATGGAACCAGGTTGCCAGCATATAAAATTAGAAAGATCATCAAGAGGTTTTTAAATGAAGGGCTGGGCGAAAGCCAACATGGGTGGAGGGGCACATGGTTCAGACAAAGATATCCTTAGGGGAGGATCTATTAGTGGAGATTCTCTGTATTCTAATAAGGAAGAGGAGAGGATGGAAGAAGATAAAATTCAGGTATGAACTCAAAAAGAGTTCCATTCCATTACAACACAATGGCAGACAGCCAAAAAGTGACAATTTAAGTGCTTATATGCAAATGCTAGAAGTAAAAATACAAAGATGGGTGAACTTGAGTGCCTTGTATTAAATAAGACTATTGATATAATAGGCATCACAGAAACTTGGTGGAATGAGGATAATTTATGGGACACAGTAATAGCAGGGTACAAAATATATTGGAAAGGACAGAATAGGGTGTACTGGTGCGGGAGTGGCACTAACGGTGAAGGAAAGCACAAAGTCAAATGCAATAACAATCTTAAAGGAACCAAATGTTGCAATAGAATCTCTATGGATAGTAATTCCATGCTTGAATAAGAAGAAAATAGCAGTAGGGATAAACTTCCGATCACATGATCATAGACTGTGACATGCTCAGGAAAATGAGAGGCTGTAAAATATTAGAAACTCAATAACAATGGAGGATTTCAACTATCTCCATATGGCCTGGATACATGTCACCTCAGATTGGGAAGCAGAGATAAATTTTCTTGACATCTTGAATAACTGCTGCTTGTAGAAGCTAGCCCTGGAACCCACAAGAGGAGAGGCAATTCTTGATTTAGTCCTAAGTTGGCGGGAGGACACCAAAGCAGCCCACCACAGTAGCATTTAATTGCAGAAAGGGAAATTACACAAAAATGAGGAAGTTAGTTAAACAGAAAGTAAAAGGTACAGTGCCAAAAGTGAAATCCCTGCAAATTGGATGGAAACTTTTTAAAGACATAATAATAGAGACTCATTTTAAATGCATATGCCAAATTAAGAAAAAGTAAGAGGACCCAAAAAAAGTGCCACCATGGCTAAACAATGAAGTAAAAGCAATTAGCACTAAAAAGGCATCATTTAAAAAGTAGAAGTTAAATCCTAGAGAGGAAAATAAAAAGGAGCATAACTCTGGCAAGTGAAGTGTAAAAATGTAATTAGGAAAGCCAAAATAGAATTTGAAGACCAGCTAGCCAAAGACTCAAAAAGTACCAGCAAATACATTTAAGTACATCAGAAGCAGGAAGCCTGCTAAACAACCTGTGGGGCCACTGAATGACTGAAAAGTTAAAGGAGCACTCAAGGAAGATAAGGCTATTGCAGAGAAACTAAATGAATTCTTTGCATTAATCTTCAGAGCTGGGGATATGAGGGAGATTCCACACCTTAGCCATTCCTTTTAGGTGACAAATCTGAAGAACTGTTCCAAACTGAGGTGTCATTAGAGTAGGTTTTGGAACAAACTGATAAATCAAACTGTAATAAGTCATCATGACAGGATGGTATCCCCCAAGAGTTGAAGGAACAAAAATGCGAAATATCAAAACTACTAATTGTGGTGTGTAACCTATCATTTAAATCAGTTTCTGTACCAGATGACTAGAGGATAGCTAATGTGATGCCAATTTTTTAAAAAAGACTCCCAGCAATTACAAACTGGTAAGCCTAACTTCAGTACCAGGCAAATTGGTTTGAAACTAGAATAAAGAACAGAATTATCACATATTGATAATTACAATTTGTTGGGGAAGAGTCAACATGACTTTTGTAAAGGGAAAATCATGCCTCACCAATCTACTAGAATTCATTGAGCGGGGTCAATAAGCATGTGGACAAAGGTGATCCAATGCATATACTATACTTAGATTTTCAGAAAGCCTTTGACAAAGTTCCTCACCAATGGCTATTAAGCAAAGCAGTCATGAGAAAAGAGGGAAGGTCATCTCCAGGATCAGTAACTGATAGGAAAAAATAGGAAAACAAAGGGTAAGAATAAATGGTCAGTTTTCAAAATAGAGAGAGATAAATAGTGGTGTCCGCCATGGGAAAAAATAGGAAAACAAAGCAGATTACAAAGAGTTACAAAGGAATCTCACAAAATTGGGTAACTGGGCAACAAAATGACAGATGAAATCAAATGTTGATAAATGCAAAGTAATTCACATTGGAAAACAATCCCAACCATACATATAAAATGATAGAGTCTAAATTAGCTGCTACCATTGAAGAAAGAGATCTTGGCATCATTGTGGATAATTCTCTGAAAACATCCACTCAATGTGCAGTGGCAGCCAAAAAAGCTAACAGAATGCTGGGAATCATTAGGAAAAGGAGAAATAATTAGGTATTTTCTATCATATTGCCTCTTTATAAATCTGGCCACCTCTCCTCAAAAAAAAAAAAAAAAGAAAAGAAAAGAAAAAAGATTAGAATTAGGAAAGGTACCAAAAAGGGCAACTAAAATGATTAGGAACCCAGAAAAGCTTCCATATAAAAAGAAAGTAATAAGATAGGAATTTTTCTTCTTGGAAAAGAGAAAACTAAGATGGAGGTATGATAGAAGTTGATAAAATCATGACTGGTGTGGAGAAAGTGTTATTTACTCCTTCTCATAATACAATAACTAGGGATCACCAAATGAAATGAATAGGCAGCAGGTTTAAAACAAACAAAAGGAAATATTTCCTCATACAACACAAAATAAATTTGTGGAACTCCTTGCCAGAGGATGTTGTGAAGGCCAAGACTATAAAGGAGTTCAAAAAAACTCAACTAGATAAGTTCATGGAGTATGAGTCAATCAATGGCTATTAGCCAGGACAGGCAGGGATTGCCAGAGGCTAGAAGTGACTGATAGAATGGATCACTTGATCATTATACTGTTCATTCCCTCTGAAGCATCTGGCATTGGCCACTCTCAGAAGACACAATATTGGGCTAGACAGACTATTGGTCTGAGCCGTATGCCCTTTCTTCATGCTCTGCACATGTCACGATCCCTTGGCTACCTCCTTAGATACCATATAATTAAAAAGCCCCACACATAAGCAATAAGCTAGAGCAATGCAGAATAGGGTGCCAGGGCTGCAGATGCCCCAATGAAACCAACATGTATGACAATGGAAGAAGGTGATATGGGACAGTCCATCCAGACAGGACACTGACAGAGTCTGCAGGGACCATCATCATTTAACGGGCAGCTCGTTTTGCTAAGGTTCTGCCCCACACTATCAAGGTCTTGGGTGGTACTGACAAAGCACTACAATGTGGAGTCCTGTGGAATTCGGGGGCCATGTCTGGCATGGCCAGTGCATTGCAACAAAGACTCATGCATCTCTGAGGCCACGACAGGCAGTGCCAAGGCACTGCATTGAGGAAATGCCTAGTGCCTGCTGATTAATGGTATCAGTGCAAACATCTTCCAGCCACTCCCTATCTGATGCACAGTGAATACCTCTTTGCTTGCCAAGAAATCTTGGGGGCATCAGGTGCAGTTTTAAAGGTTCCCTACATCCCATCCTGACATAAAGCAATTTAGATTAGAAAGAAGTGAGGGGGCCACCAAGTTCATTGCTCAGACGTCAGCGTCTCCATCATTAACCTTGCACAAGGGAAATCATGTTTACCTGAAGCGCTAATGCTCCTGATAATACCATGACTCACGCTTTCTGCCCTCCAAGCTGTTGCAGCAGCAACCCCAGGGACCTGTCCTCAGTGATAACAGAGACGTTAGTTACGTTAGTTATGGGAGGCTGCAGATCACTGCAAGGTGACGGGCCCTCAGCACTCTGGGGCAGAACAAGGAGCTTCAAAAATCTCTCCCAGCCACAGAAATGTCTGCACATCAACCTTGTGGGAAGGGAGAGAACACGAGGGATCAAAAGACCAAAAAAGCCCCAAGATAGATGAGCAAATAGTTTGAGGGACCCATCTATTGGCCAACCCATGTCTCTGGGGTAACTTGCCTCTGGGGCAGGTGAGGGAACATGGATCCAAGTGCAGCAGAAGGAGCATTGGACAAGGAGAAAACTCACCAAAGCAGGTGGCAATAGCAGAGAAGGCTCTGCCCAAGTACTATACAGCAAGTCTTTTCTAAAGATTACTCCTCACACACAAAGACACCATCTGAGTCCAGGAAAGGTGGCGAGTTCATCACTCAGGGTATGTCTACACTGCAACATTACATTGACCTAAGCTGCATGGGCATACTGTCGCTGCAGTAATTAAATCACTTATGCCTGTTCACACTATGCTCTTTGGCTATGTCTACACTTGCTAAAATTACTTCGAATTAGTTAGTTCGAACTAACTAATTTGAACTAATTTTAGTTAGTTCAAATTAGCTTGATTCGAACTAGAAAAAGTTCGTTCGAACTAAGCAAGTGCCATTCACTTGCTTAGTTCGAATTAGCGATCCCTATTCATTTCATTGGCCGGTTAGTTCGAACTAAGAAATTAGTTCGAATTAACATGGCCACATTGGCTAATTCGAACTAGTTAGTTCGAATTAAAGCCTTACTTCTGAAGCCCTATTCGAACTTCTTAGTTCAAATTAAGGAAGCCCTTAATTCGAACTAACTAAAGCCTAGTGTAACCATGGCTTTAGTTAGTTCAAATTAAGCCTCCTTAATTCGAACTAACTTGCCAGTGTAGACAGAGCCTACGTGTCAGCGGCGCACATCCCCACCAGGAGTGCTTGTACCGACTGCACTGTCAGCGTGGGGTATTGCAGGATGACATCTGAAAACTTTAACAGTCGATGTAAGTAATGCCGTGTCTCCACTGGCCCTGCATCAACCTAACTCCATCAACCTTGGCTCTATGCTGCTCATGGAGGTGGAGTTATTGAGGTGGGGTAGCAAGGCAGTTACATCAGCAGGAGCCAAATTTTAGTGTAGACACTTCCGTGGTTAGGTCAACATAAGAGGCTTTGCATCCACCTCACAGTAATGACAGGCCTCCTTTACATTTCCTTAAGTAATTCAAAATTGGAAATGATCATTTCTTTGCAGCCGCTGTACAAAGGTGACTTGAAATAAGGTTTTTTCCCCCTGCCGTAGAAATTCAGGTCTTGTCTGTACAGAGTTATCTCCCCTACTCAACGGCTCTGTGGATGACAGGAGAACCAATCGGTTCATGATATCTTTGATATGCAGGGAGAGAGATCTGATTGAAGAAAAGAGATGCTTTATTCAGGCTATTAAAAATTCTGGGGTTTGTTTGTTATCCACACCTAATTAATGCAAATGTTCAAACAAATAGTTGGAAGTAACGCTCTTTCGTTAAAAGATTCAACACTGTAGCAGCTACAATTAAGGTCTGAGAGAGCTCCCAGTTCACAGGAAAGGGGATAGGGGGAAGGAGAACAGAGTATGTAGCTGATATAATCAAAATAAGTGATGTTAGGTGCGTGAGTGAAAGGATGCCTCCGAGTTTGGCACACAACTGGCAGGGCTATGGGGGCAATGTTAAGGTTGTTTAGGGAACAAAACAGACAAAAAGTTTGTGCAACCTTAAAGTAGGGTTTCTTAGCAAAACATACGGCTTTCGTCAATCTAACACTCTCTTGAATTACTGATCGGAGTTTGGACCTCAGCTTAGCAAAGACTTGCTTGGAATTTCCTTTTTCATTTTAAAACCAGTGTGTAAGAATTGATCTGTGAGCCATTAGAGCTCCAAGTAGAACTCCAGGATTAGTAGTGATTGTAAAGTACACCGGAACCATTCTTTCAATTCACAAGTCTCTGAAACTAGAGATCTAGGGGCCCGTTCACAGCCGGAAAATTTGAATCGCTGTAGCTAGGAGCAGAGCCCTAGTGCGTGGGTATTACCGTGGTAACTTACTATGAACAGGTGATAGGCTTAGTGGCTCTTTTTAACTGAGTCAGCAGTGGGGAGGGTGCTAAAGCTAGGTTCCAGTTCTGGTTCTGCCACGGAGCTTCTGTGCAACTTTTGCTTCTCTATGCTTCTATTTCTCCTTTCGTCATTTGAATGCCTTGTCTCTGTGTATTGTAAACTCTCTAGGCCGAGTGCTGTGTCTCATTGAGTGTTGGTACAGTGCCCAGAACAGCAGAGTCCTGATCTCAGTTGGCACATCGGTAGCATGAATAGTAACTAATGGCCTGGTTCTGGCAGAGATGGGGAAATCTTTCACAGCAGCCTCAGAATCCAAGAGTAAGTTGGCATGCCAGCAGGGCACAAAAGTCCCACATGTGAGTCCACTCCCTTCATAAAGATCCTGTCGTTAACTTCAAGAGCAAGCGCACCCTTCTCAAGTAGCCTTGTGTGTGCTGCACCCTGGCAAATCTGGAACTAATTCTGAAGTGGCTAGGCCAGATATAAAGCAACACAAGAAAATTTCATAAGGATTTTCAAAATACATCAATAGGTCTTTGTGCAATTTTAACACACATGGAAATTTAAAACAATCTCTGCTGGCTATAGATAGCGTAAATGAGCTGGAGAGAGCTAGATTACTTTTAAACTAGAATAAAGGACAGGAGAAGAGAAAATAATTGGGCAAATAACACAAATCCAGTCACAATCTCCACTACAAGCGAATAATATAGACAGCAATAAGGTAAGCAGGTTGTTGGCAGAGGTGGCTTTTGGAGTAGGCAAACCAAGCGCACATCTAGGGCCCCAAGCCGTAAGGGGCCCTGTCGCTTGCTTCACCTACCCCAAAACCCACGTCTGCCTCAGTCAGCAGCAGGAGAGCAGGAGGAGGAGTGGGCCCCTAGGGTTCGGGGGCAGTGATGGGAAGCTGCGGCTCGCAGCGGAGGATGGGGGGTCCAGGGCTGGTGTCAGTGGTGGTGGGGACAGCTGGGACCAGCAGTGTGGAAAGCACAGTGTGGTCTGAAGTCCCCCGTTTTCCAAGCTGCCGTGAATTTCTCATGATTGGCCATATCTTTTAATCTGCAGCACAAAGAGCAGACTGTCATCTTCCCGCTGCTAACTCAGCTCAGCTATGCAGGGGCTGCAAGACCGTTGTGTGCCCATGCCCACTCAGCTGACTGTGCTGGGCTGACGCCAGTGTGCTATGTATCTTAATGAGCAAGTTGGCTCTTAGCTCTCAGAGCCTTCTTGGCAGTGCTGGGAGACTCAGTCTAAGGAAATGCGGGGCAAGCAGGACAATGAGTGCAATGCACTCGGTGAAACAGGAAGAACGGGACACTGAGGGCATCAGATTGGGTGGCCATGGCAGGAGTGACTCCTCCCTCCACGCTTAAGCAACCTGCTCGATCATGTGCTACCCCTGCAGCCACCTCCTGGCTGCACTCCCATCCAAGTATGGGGATCACGTCCATTCCTGAGGTCCTGCAGTGACTCCCAAGCTGGAAAGAGTGGTAATAGGAGGACCAGCGCCCAGCCTTCTCTGCTAAGCGGTGACCCTGCTTTGATGACTAATCTGGCTGCCATAAAGAAATATATCCCCGCCAAGAAAGTTAGCTTTGATTGCCTTATAGCCAAATGGTGTCTCATCAAGCAAGAGGCAATAAAATATTAACATGCTCTTATCTTCAAAAACGATACTGGCAGCATACATAAATCTAGGTAGAAACCAGCAGCCCCACCTGGATCTGGGGGCTGCAGAATTCAGCATTAATGCTGCTGCCAAGAGCATTTTCCTGGGTTGTCCCTTCTGCTACATGACCGCTCTCTTTGCCTTCCCTACCATACCCAACAACTTGCCTTCATGTTGGCCTATCCTCGGCCTACCCATCATGTTTCTTACTGGATCATGACGCCAATGCCCCTATCTTCATTATGCAGATTAGACCAGTCTCGATGACCCTTTATTTCCACCAGACAGCTTCATGGTCTCCGACCTACATAGTAAAAGCACCCACAAATATCAGCACAGCCACCTCGCTGTCCTCCTTGGAGCTCTTCTTCGCTATGATGTCTTAAACACTCGACAACAGCTGGGCAGCTGCTGCTTTGCAGACTGACCAATGCCCTCTCCTTGTTTCCTCGTGCTCCCATCTGCTGGCCTACATTCGCTTGTTAGCTATAGTTTTACACTTAGACTGCAAACTCTTTGGGGCAGGAGCAGTCTATTGGACACTTCTACGTTTCCTACCCTACCACAATGAGACCCTGCCTCTAGGTTCTACGAAGTGGGATTTTCTCCCACGAAAGCTCATGCGATTAATAAATCTGTTAGTCTTTAAAAGTGCCACAAGACTCTGTTGTCTTTCTAGGTTCTACTGCAATTCAAAGCAATTCTAGCAGTTACTCCTGCCATGTGAGGGAACATTCACTTGGCCCAGAGTTGCCTCTGTCCCATACTGGGAAGAGAACTCAGGTGCCTTGAAAAAATCTTGGGGCCTGGTATGCAGTATTCACCTCATCCCCTCTCATTTCACTCCATTTACAGATGTTTTGGGGTCACCTGTGAGTTCATGGCCCTGGTACAATTGTTCCTTCGTCTTCACCTCTCATCAACCCAATGTCAGTAACTCATCCCTGTAACTCCCATCCATACTAGGAACTTGTGGCTCACTTTCACTTTTTCGTCTCTATGCCTCTCATCAGGCCGAAGAAAATCCTGTCCTCTAGCAACCTGCAACAAACACCACAAGTCTGGACAAGCGAAGTTGAATTTCTAAGGGTTTGTCTACATGGGGAAGTTTGGGCTGAATAGCTAGAGGGCAAATTTAAAGCACAATAGGCTATTTCACATTAATTTCCCAGATGGACACTCATTTTCCACACTTCCAAAGTGGATTAACCTAATCTGTGCAAAGACATTCAGTGTGCAATCAGGGTGTCTACACAGAGAGCTAGTGTGGAGTAGCTATATTGGGCTTTTTGCCCCGTGTAGACAAACCATTGCCAACACACATCTGAAAATTCTACCTGCTTGTGTTGATTGACTAGTCCATCCAGTGAGAGGCAGAGAACAGAAACCAGCCTCTGAGTCTTGCCACAAATCTCCTGTATTTCAGAACTATTTATATTACAAGGGCGTGAAGTCCCATTGCATTGGATGGTGTACACACATGGTCAGAGACAGTCCCTGCCGCAAGGCACTCACAACTCAAAGTGACAGAGTGGAGTGTGAAAAGTGCTCATGGCTGAAAAGTAGAAGGAAAAAAAAAGAAAAAAACTGCAACAAGTTTTCTCACAGGATGAGCAAACTGCAGATCTGTGTTGTCAAGGTCTAAGTCACTTTTACATTTCCCCCCAGCTTGCTTGCTCTCCCCTAGATTCTCAGCACCTCTCCTCACCTACAAGAAAGCTCCAGGACCCCATCAGGAATAAGGATTGGCTTTTCAAAATAGCCTAGAAATTAAAGGGTTAACAAAGCCAAGATGCCAGGGCGATAGGGAGTTAAAGCCAGAGAGGTCTGTTATCTGCAATGGCCAGTCCCATCCCAAAGCGCCCTGAGCCATATGGCATTCGTTCACTCTGCTAGCACCCTTACGGTGGGAGCCGCACCTGTCAGGCGTCCTGCCCTGGTCTCTGCATGGGGTCTGGCTGTGCCAAGTCTTGTGACCATCCACAGACCAGGGTAAGCTGAGGACATCCTGTGCTTGCTTTTGCCCTCCCGCTCCTGCAGAATTTGGCGGAAGCGGCAGTGGTGAGAGACGAGGGCTAACCAGAAGCCCCCTGCCTTACATGAGCGACACATTGAGCCACCCGTTAAATCGCTGCAGGGACTAAAATGGGCGGGGCTGCAGCACTATTCAAAGAAGTAACCCCAGCAAGAGGGGATGGTGACATTACCTACAGTGCCCCCCTCTCACAGAACCCAGCCTTCCCCACCAGCCCTTCTCTGGGGGTGCACCCGGAATCACCACCTCCCTGTTTTAAACCGGTGCTCGTTTGTCAGGATCAGAGAAGGAAGGAACCCTTGGAACTGCCAGAGAACATTTATAAGAACCCGCTATTGCAGAGGTAGGAATTAAATCCCTGTAGGTTCCTTGTCTCCCTGGCAGGGTGCTGGTCTCTCATGAGCTTTAAAGTTATTATCCAAGACCTAGGATTACTGAGCCATCACTGCCATGTTCATTGTGCCACTATGTTACCTGGGGTTCTGCCCACCCAAGGCTCGTGGTAACCTTTATGTGAGGTGGTGTCAGGAAATATGCCAAATGGAGACCCAGCCTTCCAGCCAATAGATGGGCTGGGAGAACTAGTATAACACAAAAGTGCCCTTATTACAAAACACATCTACACCATGAGAGTTCCTACTATAAAGCTAGACTTTTCTTAGGCCCAAGCACCTAGCCATATCTGCAACAGGTTAGGAAAACACCCCAACTCTTCCTAATTACCAAAGCCTGGGGTGGTTTTCTGACTGGCCTGATCTTCCTGCTGTCATTGGAAGATCCAGAAGCTGTGTCCAAGAAGCAATCCCAAAAAGTCCAAGCCTCTCCCCATTTACCCTTGTTAGTAGAAAGAGGGGGGGGGGGAGAATAAAAAACTAGACCTCGTCACCAGAGTATGTAATTAACTAGATGTGGTCCTACAGAATCTGCGTATTTTGAGGCCCAGACAAAAAAGGCACGCATAAATAAGCTTATCAGTCTTTTCCTGAAACACACAGATCCCAGCACATCCACCAAGCATCAGTGAAGGGGTGCAGAGTCAAGCAAAGGTTGAGCAAGAGACTCCTCTCCCCTCCTGGCTTCACAGGCCTGCAGAAAAGCCTACCAAGTTTGGCTGCCGTTAGCAACAAATATGATAATCAATATTACACTATCAAGCGGTCCCTGGGGACAGCAGTGAAGGCTGCTTATTGATTGGTTAACAATTTACATTAACCCCTTCACTCCCCCAGCCTCTCTCCATTTTCCACCCTGCTCACACTGCCCTAGAAAGGCCCAGGGATCATCTGCTGCCCCAATTCCAACACCGCTATTACATCGAAATGACAAGGAAATATGGGAAATGTGGACTGGTATGGAATGCAGGAGGTGCCCAAGGTCCTTAGAAAACAGCTTCCATGCCTCCCTGAACACTGCATATGAAAAAGGCTAAAGGCCCTAGATTCACACATTAAGAACCAGGAATGCTTAAAAAAAAAATGTACGGGGTGGGGGGAGCAGGGGATGAAAAAGGACCCAAGTCCCTTTAGTTCTTGTCTCTGCCAAGCCAGGAATCTTGTGCCAAGGGCATGTTAGAAAACACAAAGACCAATACTGAAGAACAGCCAACGGAGGTGGGAACTGGGATTCATAGAACACTGAATGCAATAAGACGTGACTGTTCCCATCACACAATCTTCACTTCAGCAGAAGTGAGCGCAGCTCCACGAATGGTTCAAAACTGGCAGTTTCATGTTAAACGTTAAAACTAGATCCAGCTGTAGGAAGAGCAGAAGAGAACCTTTGATAGGAAAGCGTCACACCCAGCAACCACACACTTCTTGAAGGCAGATTTGTACAGAAGACAGCAGTTTGAGAATATGAAATCTCAGGAAGACAAGCTCTGATGAAATCTATGAAATTATGAAATTTAGAGAGTAAGTAGAGGAAGTGTGAAAATCCACCAGCACACAAGGCAATCCTAAGAGAAACCATAGCAAAGCAGAGACAGCAAATCCTCTGCTAATGCAAGCAAGCAAAGGAGAAAGAAATGGCCAGTTCACCTTCATTAATAGGAGCTCTTCAAAGGAGCTGAGAAAAGCTGCATAGAAAATGAAAGAGGGAAGGCAAATAGGAACATAGTCAATTTAGACGTTTGGGATAAAAGATGTGAGGAGCAAAAGAGCAGAAAAATCAGAGGGAAGTAGTGGAGTTAAGGGAAACACAGACTTTCACAAATTTACCATGAGCGTCTGTGACACTGAAGGTCCCCAAGTCTCAGCTGAACACTGACAGACACACGGCTGGAATCAGTCAGGCTGGCCTATCTGTTAAATAGGTATTAGAATGATAAAAATATGCTTACTGTTTAGACTTTATTGAATGCCTGTAAAGTTGCTGCCTGCATTACTGTCACTTAAAACGTCCACATCCCATGTTGTAAATCAATATCTGAGCATTCACATTGTAAGCTTCTATGACTGTGTAAATCACCAGACAGGAGAGAAACATTAATCGGGGTGAAATGTTATTTCCTGCCCAACATGGAAGGCCCTTTGACACCAAACAGATAGAGTGGAACATTAAAGAGAACAAAAGACTTTGTTGTTTACTCTCCCCTGTCCATGAAGAGGAGTCTAGCAAGTGAATTTCTCCCATTAGCTGAGTTTGAAGCTCAAAGCAGAAAGAGGAAGGAAATAAAAATCCATAGCAAGAAGGAACTCATTGCTGCTTAGATTCTGGGGGCCAGGTTTCTAGGCAAAAGCAATGGATCCTGAGCAGTGTAACCTATGATAGCCCTGAAGGACATATAAAGCTTTCTTATTAGTGAAGCTTCTATTACCTTCTGAAACTTAAGATTGTAACACATTTGTGTGTGTATGTTTACCTGCTTTAACCTTATAAATAACTAATTTCCTATTTCTATTACTAAATCCTTATATAGTTTATTATAGGACTGGCTACAGGCATCATCTTTGGTGTAAGTGTAACCCATATGCCTAAAAAGGGCTCTCTCTGTAAGAGTCCTGCTGAGGGTGGGTTACTGTTGCTGGGCAGATTAGCTACCCACACCCAGAAACTTCTGGAAGCAGGGAGCAGTAGCATTTTTGAGCATGCTCCACAGGGTGCCCTGCTGATGTGATGTGGTGTGGTCAGTCAGATGACATGAGAGCAGCAGTCTGTTCAGACAGCAGACTAGAGCTGTTTTGAGAAGAGCCCATGTGCTAAGTTTTCAGGAGAGAAGCTGAGCCAGGAGTGAACAAGATGTTTTCTCCCTCTAATGTAGTCATCTGCAACAGATTTTGCAGACATGCATATGGGACCGAGGGCTAGTTGCAAAGGAGAAGGAAAAGCCTGCATGGAATGCTACAGAAGATTCCTGCAAAGGAAGAAGGGGACAGCTATTTCTTGCCACTCAAGCCTCTGCACTGGAGCAAAGACTGTAGCTGAGAGTTGGGTGAACTCTACCTGGACTTTGGGACTCTTGGGTATCTTTCATGGGGGGGGGTTCTGTAGGGATTGTTCTTGGTTAATTGTATTTTGTTTTCTTAGGATAAGGTTTATTTAGTTAGTAGTTAATAAAGTTCATGGTTATGTTTGTTTTTAGTAGAGGGTAACTGAGCAATCTTTGCTGTGAGTCCCATACAGACTGGATCCTGGTCTCCAGCTGCTTTCTCCATCTGGATTGGGATTGAGTTCTGTGAGGCACTGGAGAAGGGCAATTAAATGAATTTTAGCCCACCCGAAGGTTACATAAGATCTAAAGTGCAATTAACTGAGCTAAGGGACCATCTGTCAAAAAGGTAAGGCTTATCAGGCTGGCAAGAGATTTGGGAGTACTTGAGAATTACTCTGACTCCATGTTAAGCCTGTTATAGTGCCTGAGGAGTTTACACTTGAAAATTGGTTCTTGAAATTTATGTATAGAACTCACAATCAATTTGGGGTTTGTGTCCTTGTTCTAACAGTTGGCTCTGAAGTTGGCAGTCGTGCTCTTGAGCCATTGCAGATCTTGACAGCTATGTATTAGAAAGTAGGTTCATTAATGGATAAAATTGATGTCTCGGACATACCAGACACTGACCTTTTAAAAATAATCATTAACAATAAAAAACAAAAAAGATGGACAATTACGAAAACTTTAAAAACCAAACAGCTATTGATCTGAAAGACTCAGAAACACCTGAAAAATAGTAACTATATGCAAATTAGATGGGCTGGAAGACAATCTCCAGAATGTTATGGGAAGTTGACTAATAGCAAGTGCTTTTTCCTGATAATTTACTAGTCTACACTAGGAAAAGTTTGCTAGTGTAGCACCAAACTCTCCTGACATGGAAGCAGATTATTCTAACAAAAGCATGCCTTTGCCAGTATAACTTGTGGCACAAGAGAAATAAGCTATACCAGCAACAGGTCTTTTCTGGCAGTATAGTTGCATATGATCCAGGGCTTTTGCTGGTACACAAGTGTCACACATACACGTGTACACACACCCCTGATATTTCTGTGCTGGCAAAAGTTTCTAGTGTAGACCTAGCCTCAGAGAACTGGGAAGGAACTGGAAGATTGGAGAAACATGCAGTTGCATCTTCACTTTCAGTCTCAAGTAAAATAATGGAGCAGTAACAGAAAAAAGATCTAGATAGATTCAGAACAAGACAATAACAGGCCCAGGAAGTAACAGTAATCAGGTTCTGAATTTGCAGCTTGCAGAACTCCTAAAGACGTTCACGTTTGATTATTTTTTCTTAAACTTTTGGGGGACTCCTCCGAATCCATCAGATTGAACCAAAGCTTCCATAGACTAAGGGCTAGAGATTGCTACCAGGCACTCTAGTTTAACATGATGCCTCCTTCCCACCCTGGAAAGGACTCCTCAGAGCTGCTAATAATATAGACGACTGATCCTGTGGCAGGTCTTAACAGGTTTGGGTGCATTGCTGAAGAAGAGACTGGTGCAGCTTATTTAAATAATCTCTCTTATCTGGAGAACAGGGATGAAAGCTAAGGGACTGTTTCTAGAGAGCAGGAGAGCGCTGTGAGAGGTCCAAGAGAAAAGGCCATCCTTTTCAGCTTCTGAGCCAAGTAGCTTAACTCTGGAAGGACAAATACCATGAGGCACATCAAGACACTCCAGCCCCCTGCTAAATGCACCTCGAGTCTTGAAGGAATTGTCTCTGCTCAGTGTATGAACGGTGTCGATTTCAACACTCCGGATACATTTCGCAGGGGTTCCAGTTGTTCCCCTTGGGATTGGGAACATAAGAATTACGGGTTTAGGAGAACTGAATTAATTATCCTAGCTCAACCTCATAGAAGCCAGGGAATTTTGCAGCTGGGTCAAGTGATAAAGCAGGGAAAGCCTTAAACGTCACTGGATCCACGTTTTCTCATGTGTGTCTCAAATACGTCAATGCCCTTTAAGTCATTTTCCTGCAGCTTTACATAATCTCTTTATTGTGAAGATATTGCTACCCTTAGCCTTTGGATTTTCCACTCTTTTTCTGGGTGCCTTAAGTTCACTGCAATGGTGCAGAGCAGATATTGAATATGAGAGGTCAGGGGGGCGGGAGCAGGGAGTAGACTCTGATCAGCCCTACCCTGCCCACTGATAGGTTTCCTGGCTGGCACATCTGCCTGCTGCCGCACAGGGCCCCCCAAAAACCTGGTAAATAGCCGGCTTGGTCAGAGTACATAATGCTCATGATGCTGATAGACCGTGGGTCTGCTCTTGCCAAGGCTGCAGGCATTAGCTAAGAACTGACAAATTCATAGCTAGAGACCAGACCAGCTCCTTTGTGTTACTGTTGCTCAAAATCAGTATGAGGCATGTAAGAATGCAGTTAGTGTTTTAGACTCTGTAGAAAGTTTGTAAGTTGGTGCCTGCATTACTCTTAATTGGTAATGTGTATTACCGGCTATAAGGAAATACGTACATTTTGCTTTATATCTTCAAAAGCATTTGCTGTAAACCTGTGAGCTCATCTGCCCATCCAGAAGAGTGAACAAAATCAGATGGGCCATAAAGGAACATTGCAATATAAAGCACTATATAACCCTAGCAGACCTTGGAAATGCTAGATATAATGAAGCTTCTCTTCTGGACTCGGAGGCTGAATGGAGGAAATAAAAACAAAGATGGCAAAAATTGCCATCTCTTTGCTGCTTGAACTCTCTCAAGGCCAGAGACATACACTGAAGCCAGAGACCCTCAGTGGTTACCACTAATTCCGCTCTGAAAAACATTTTGAACTGACCATCTCTTACAACCTTCAGATTCTTAGGGTTTAGGTGCAACTTGTGTGTGTTTGCTTTTTCCTAGTTTATAAACCTTTAAATAGGGGTTGGTTTTTGTAAACAGAATTAGATAAAGGCTTTGTCTTCGGTGTAAGATCTACATTACCATCTGATCTAGGGTAAGTGACTGGTCTCTTGGGACTGGAAGCAAACTGAATATTTTGTGATTTTTGGTGCAAGAACCATTTATCACTAAGTCCATCCTGCCTGGGTGATAAGATAGACGAGATCCTCAAGGAAGTGTCTGACTCCATGGTAAGACTGTCACAGTGATCCATCTTACATTTGTTAATGGCTGGGTGAAATCCAATTATAGAACATACCACCCAGCTGGGATGTCTACCCTGTTTTTTGACAGTCTTCCTGTAGGCAGCCACTTATGGTTGTGAACCACTCCAGCCAGCCTTGAACTAGATCACTGCAGATGTAAGAATAATTTGCTCCTTGCTTTTAAAATGTATGCAGGAAGGATGGCCTGTTTGGGAAAGAACCTACATACTCCGAGTCATAGATAAACAAGCTGGAGAAGGAAAATAGACCCAAATCATCTAACCCATGGAGAAGAGGATACCTTAGGTCAGCATCAGAGGAAACAAGGAGTGCACTTCTCAAGTCGAACCCCAGAGACCTGAAAAGCTAACAGCCCAGGGCCTTATAAATCAACAGTTACCTTGATTTTAATAATGTCCTATGGCCTAAAAGTGACACGACCAATCTGCATTATGCTCTCCCTACCACCTCCGAAGCAGGCAGCACCCCACATTCACTCCCTGGGGTCTATCTAGCTTATAGGTCATCAACAATAGAGTCTACAGTCGAAATCAGGTTACCGAGTCTTGTTGGCATATGAGTCAAAGGTGAATCCAACTAATCCTAACAAGCGTACGAGTTGTCAGTGCTAACGGGAATACAAATGGAGCCAAGTGAACCACGATTAGCAAACACAGTGAGCAGTAAGTCTGAAGGTGCTATGGTTATACAGCCACTCAGGCAGAGTCACCCTTTAAACGTGGGGCTTGGAGTCCACCCCTTCTAACCGCTATCCCTATAACTGCACAAGATACAAAGGGGATTGATCCAATGCTCACGGAAATTAATGGTCAAACTCCCATTAACTTTAACAGTGCAGGATCACAGTCAAAGGCAGGGCTTTTTTGTGATGATACCCAGGGGTACTGAGGACCGGCACCTTTTTTTCCACAACGATGCAGCCCCGACTCCTACCGCTGCCACTGGCAGCCCCAGGTCCCTGCCAGAGTACCCGTGTAAGATCTACATTACCCAAAAAAAAAAAAAAAAAAAAAAAGCACTGGTCATAGGTAAATTCCCAATTTATCTTGGGTAAAATGACATCTGTTTAAGATACGCTCCTACACCCTGCTTTTATTAATTGCCCTCCCATACAGGATTCCTGTAAAGCAAATAGAGTAAGTTATTTGCACACGTCACATCACATCACACTTTGTAAGGAAATTCAAGCACACTCATATTTCAGTGTAAAAATTAAAGGAAGGGAGGGACTGTCTCCAAAATCTTGAGAGTTTTGGGAAAGGTTAGCTAGTCAAAAGATACTATCGCACTATTATTCTCGCCTGCTCACCTGAGATGGATAATTTTTGATAGGCAAGTTAATATTTAGCTTTTTGATGATAATTGAGGTATAAGAATATTTTGGTATCTGAGCTGGTAAATTAGCTTTCAAGGCTATAATAGGGAAGTGCGCAGTTTCAGAAATAGATAAGCTAGTGTCAAGGTAGCCAAGAAGCTGAGAAAGAGATTGAAGGTCAGTGACTCTAATTTCCTCAGGGTTCACTCACTGTACAACAGCTGAAAAAGTAATGTAATAGAGTGGAATTTTTAAAGGCAGCACAGTTAACAGGTAAAGGTGGTCTTGTCTTCAAGGAAGATAAGGGAGAAGTACAGAATCCCACAGTTGTGCTTTTCAGACTACTTCTAAAGTAGAGCTCTCATCTAACTGTGGTTAACAGGTCTGCAAATATTCACCTGAATGATGGCAAAAATAATTTATTGGGAGCGGGGGGAAGGAGAGAAGGGGAATTTAACTTCTTCGATGCATAAGTGTATTTAGTAATAGAATTAATTACCTGCAAAATAAAAAGAAACTTATGAGAGAGACCTTGAAGTTTCCCCACAGGCAACAGGACTGGCTAGGTATCTGGAAAGCTGTTTTCAGTTTCCAAAGCATAAAATTAAGATTAGTCATCTGAATTTATTTATTTTATTATGACCACAGTAACCTGGTGAATCCAGAGTGTGCTTGAAGCCTGGCAAACGCCTAGGTAGATACAGTGTTGGGACTATTTAGTATACTGGAGTGGAGCCCAGACCAGGGAAATGGCTTTCTGTTGGGACCAGATGGAGAATCTCTTCCACTTCACAAATTAAGAATACCTGGTAGAAGGTTTTCTACTACTCAGGAGCACATTCTGCACCATCTTTGAACAGATCTAATCCCCACAGCAGCTTTGCCTACAGGCATAGCAAAGTTGACCAGGTCCCTCCTTGCTTGTGTCAACCACAGAGCCTATCAGCTGAAAGGCCTCTAGGATGGGATGGAGGCGGCGAAACTGGTCCTGTGAAATCAAGTCCAAGTCCTGCAGTAGCATTAAAAGGGCCTTGTCCAACAGGCTCAGTCGAGTGGAAAATCAGTGTTGGTGATGCCACACTGTTACTATGGGTATCACTCAGGAATGGTCCTGCTTGATTTTTACCACCACTAGGATAGGACCGAAATAGGGGGAATGCATACAGGAGCTTGTTCATGCAGGGTAACAGAAACATGTCTGAGAGAGCTCCAGGACCATGGCCTGCTCATGAATAAAACTGGTAATACTTCCAGTTGATTTTGGTTGCAACCAACTTTCTATGGGGAATCCCCACAGCTGGAAAACTAACCAAGCAACACCTGGGTGGAGACCCCCACTCATGGTAACTGATGAAAGATCTACTCAGTTGGTCTGCCAGACTGTTCTGGACGCCAAGAAGCTTTGAGGTGGATTGAGTTGGTGGCCCCACAGCTGCATTGCCTATAGGCATAGCAAAGTTAACCAGGTCCCTTCTTGCCTGTTTGCACAAAACACAGACACTGTACTGCCTGTAATACTAACAAATTCCTTCTGTTGATATGGGGAAGGAAAATGTGACAAGCTAGTCAAATTGCTTTATGTGGAGAGTTAAATCCTGAGAAGACCACAGTCCTTAAGTCCTTAGGGATTGTAGGTGGATGCCCCCAACATAACATGGAAGGATCCATAAAATCAAAATATATTGAGGAGGAACATATGGAAAACCCACCTCTGCAACAAACACACTTGAAGTTCACCAGTTCAGAGAGTCTAAGATTCATGTAGACACTCAAACCACCATGTCCAAAGGATGATGAAGCGGAGAGTACACCAAACTCAGCCACCCTTACAGCCTCTTGAGATGAAGTCTGCCCATGCTGAACCATGTAAGTACATGATACCATAAGGCCCAGAAATCTGAGTCAATTCCAAACTACTGTTGTAGAACGGCCCTTCAGGTCTAAAGCAATGGCCAGAATCATCTGGAACCCAGTCTGTTAGATAAAGGCCTTTGCTTCCATAGAATCCAAGACCACTCCTGGGAACTCTCACCTTTGTACAGGTGACAGGAGTTGACTTTTCCTTGTTCATGAGCAAACCTAGTATGCCAAAGATGCACTGGATCACTACCACACTAGACTGTATCTACCCTTTGGCCCATCTGTTCACCAACCAGTTGTCCAAATAGGGAAACATTTGAACTCCTGATTTCCACAACCACCCTGCCAGCTCTGACATGCATTTTTTGGGACTGGTTGACCAAAAGCAGAGGAATTTCCTGTGGCTCTGATGTATTGCCACATGGAAATGTGTGTCCTTGAAGTTGAGGGCAGCAATACCAGTTGCCAGGATCCAGGGAAGGAATAACAGAAACCTGCATGATCACACAAAACTTTATCTTCTTTAGATGGTTCATTGCTGTCATAGGTCTCATACAGGTCTGAAATTTCCTTTCACTTTTGGGATAGGAAGTAGCCAGAATAAACGCTTTCTCTCTGAATAGCAGAGGAACCTCCTCTACAGCTCCCAAATGGAAAAAACAGAATGAAATCTCTGAAGGCGAACTCTCTCATGAGAATGAATGGCCCCTGAAAAGAGGACAGCAGAATAAACAAAGTATACCCCAAATTCCACTGTGCTTAGGACCCTCTGGTCTGTAGTGATGTGGGCCCATGCACTTAGGAAGTGGGATATTCTGTTGGAAAATACCAGAAGAGGAGATGCTAGAAAATGGAAGTCTGCTAGCCTGACCTTGGCAAACACACCAAAATGGCTGCTTGGAGTTCCCAGACTGTCTAGATAAGCTGGCTAATGCCGAAAAAGTAGGAGAATTTTGCCTTTCTTTCTAGCTTGGTCTTGGTGGGGAGGCAAAAAGGAAACATATTAATGTGACCTTTACTCCTTGATAAAGTTGTATGAATGCCTAAAGACTTCAGCACAGCCCTAGAGTCTTTAAGGGTATTCAGCTTGCCATTGGTCTGTTCCAAGAAAAGCAACAGCTCCCTTAACAGAAAGATCCTGGATAGTTTGTTGGACCTACTGAGGAATATCAGCCACGAATGTCTGTGCATCATAATGGCTGATGCCATAGCTCTAGCTGCAAAATGCACAGCATCCAAAGCAGCCTGAAGCTCAATCCTGGCTTTTAGGGGCCGGTCTACAGTGCCAGCAGTGTAGACACGTGATACGCAAACTATGTATTGAAATGTGCACCTCCCCCATCGACTAATGTTCCCTTACCGCAGAGTTTCCACTGCATTGCGTTGACACGGAAGACCTCTGGTCAACACAGTGTCACTCTTTTTGCAATGACTGGGAGGCAGGGGGACAGATTTACTGTGTTGGACAGACAGCAATTCCGGAACTGATTGTGCGGATCACCCTGCCAACATGTTTGCTAGACTTTGGTGCTGAGGACCTCAACTTCCCAAATACTGAGTCCTTAGATGCCATCTTTTGGTGCTTCTTCCTCATTACTGGGGAAGTAGACCGACAATCAAAAGACTGCCAAAACAGGCAGAGAGCACTTCTAACTGAAGGAAGGCTGCAATTACCCTACCCTAACACTATTAACCAGAGCCAACTATATATAAATTTGCAATAGTAAGATGGAATGCGCCAACAATCATCATGGGAGGTAAGAAGGAACTGAGAGGGGTCAGGGTGGCCAAACCCTTTATGCCATCATCACCCAGCAACACGAGGCAGCAGAGGGCACATGCAGCACCCCAAGCAGGTACTGCTGAGGGAAACATCTCTGACAGCAGCACACTGGATGCACACGCACTGAAGTGGAATGGACATGGGCAATCACTTAAAGAACTGGAGATTTTTGTCAGTTGCTGGAAGGTGGACTTGAGCATGAAGGAGAAATAGCAACTCACTTTCTTTGCAGAACTTTGTATCCCCCTTTGCTATGAAAATGTGGAAAGTTTGATGGAAGTTTTATGGAATAAGCTCTGTGGCCTGAGAAGAAATAAGGAATCCCAGATTGCTGGTTATGGGTCAAGAATCTTTTTCTTGTTCTAATTACATCAAGCAAAATGGAAGTGTTCCAGTCTGCAAGCCATGTTAATTATCATGTTAAGTGTTGTTTGTCAGTTGTGTGCAGAAACCACCCAGTTCCCAAACTTTTAAGAAAAATCTTGACAGATGATTACATTGTATGTTTCTAAAATAATCTGGGGGGGGGGGGGGGGGGAAGTGAAGAGAAAGCACTCAGTTACTAAAATCCAAATATGCAAGACAGTTGAACAGAAAACTGTTAATGCTGATTTGATTAACTCTAAATGTTTTGCAGGACACTAATTTCATTGAAGTTTGATGGGAAGTTATCAAAATGTTTCTTCCCCATCCTCACGGGCAACATAAAAGCATGTGATAATATGAGTGACCTTACCAATAGCAGAGAAGAATACAAGCTTGTAGTGTAGATAAATGGTGCTTGGAAGTCTCCTGTCCAACTAGTGACCTGGCTCAACTCTGCTCAGCAAGCTGACAGCCTGAGCTGTTATAAAGGAGGGAAGAACATTCAGACCAAGAATGATACATATTTGCTATACTTATTAGGCCATTTGCTTCTTAGATGTGGACTAATCCTTCTGCAAGACAGACACGATTCTAAGCTAAAACAAAGCAGCCTGTCCACTTGTGGAACCCTTACATGTGAGGGTGTTCCTTCCACTTTTAATCAGATAAGGAGAAGAATTTGTTTCAAATCAGGAAGATGAACGAAGATTTTTAATGGTTTTATATCCACTGGAAACTCCATTTTCTAGGCAAGTAGAGTTTCTGGAGCCCCTGGCCCCCCAATATTGTGTGTGATCTGTCTAGGTACTTATACGGTCCTCATCACCATGGTGTCTGAGGTTGTTTGTTTGTTTTACTCATGAGAGATGTTCAATGATCTGTGCAGTTTTGTTTTTTATGCGTCTGAGAATGAGGGAAGTTTGATCAAAGAGTTCAGCTTTACACAAGGTGCCATCTGCTGAAAGATTAAAAAGATTAATGTAATTCTGGAGCTTCACAATTAAATTGCCACCAGGACAGTGGCAGCAAGTCACCAAAGGGTTCCAACAGCAACTGAGAATGTTAAAATTAGTTCAAAGAATCTTGTCTCACTCCATCATTTAACAAACAAACCAAAAAAGCATTAAAGAGACAAAAACACCCAAAGGATCCAACTCCGTAAATTCCCAAAGCAGCTTGAAACAAAGCAGAACGGCCAGGACACAAAGGAATGAACTCTCCATGCTGATGTCAGAGGACCCGGCTGACAAAGTTCGAGACACAAGAAAGGAGGGGGGAATGGAAGCCGCACTCCTAATGAAATGAAGGAAGGCCCAGGGTTAGGATAAAGAACTTAAGGATTTATTAAAGAAACTATACAAAAAGGCATAATGGCAGCATCGGGGAAGGGCTACTCTGACATCCTGTTAGTCTCCAGCACCGTCTGCAAGATCTCATCCACCTGGTCTGACTCATAGTTAACATCCTGCAGCTCCAGGTGAGGGAGGACCAGTGAGAGGAGCTGGCTGACATTCATACGCAGGTTCTTCAGCTTCTCCACAGCGCTGTGGGCAAGAGGAGATGAGTTAAGAGTCAGACACACAAACGTTGGTTCCAACACATCCCTTCCCCTAACTTGCTGTCTTTCTTCCTATTACCAGTGCCATGGGAGGCGAGGGGTTTTTTGCTCCATTCTAAAGGCAGTGTAACCTGCAGATAGTAGGACTGGAAGATCTTGGAGCTCACACACAGGATTGGAAATACAGGAACGTAACCGAGTTCTCAACTCTGCTATGAGTTTCTCATGTGACATTTTGCAAGTCACTTCACCTCCAAATGAACCAGTTCACTTTTTTGTACATGGGGGGCAACAATACTTACCACAGAGATGGGTTATATTTGTAAGTCGAACAAAGTCTAGTAGCTCAATATTCACACTTGTTCCATACGATTCCGCAAGCATTATGTCAGAAGAAGGTTAAAAAGAAATCCTGGACATGGAAAGTCCCAAGCTTGTGGGAAAGATAGAGTCCAGTTCCCTCAAAGCATTTCTTTCCCTTGGCATGGTCTCTTCTACTTAAGGAAGCCTCTGTCCCTAGCCATTGAGAATGGGCAACAGGAGATGGATCACTTGATGATTACCTGTTGTATTCATTGCCTGTGAAGCACCTAGCATTGGCCACTGTCAGAAGACAGGACACCAGGTTCCATGCACCGTTGGTCAGTAGGACCATTCTTACATAAGCCAATATTGTCTGAATGATGCAACAGGAATACTCCATAAAGTGAACAACGTATTGCAGGAAAGACGCCAGCCCTGCCAAAAGAACTCTGTGGGGTATCCTTCAAGCATGGCTTCACCTGTTGCTCTCATCAGCAGCTCCCCTTCTCCTCATAACCTGGCAACCCTCTGTAATAACCCACTGATACTCAAAGCATTTTCAATTCAGGGTACCAAGGAAGTGTTCTCTCAGAAGCCAGTTTTCTAGGTGGATGTTCTCTCAGAAGATAATCCATGTTCTTTCCCCAGACCTAGGGACCGACTGATATAATCTATGGTAAAACAAACAAGGAGTCCTGCAGCACTTAAAGACTAACAAATTTATTTATCGCATGACCTCTCATGGGAGAAAATCCCACTTCGTCAGATGCTTTGAAGATGCGGAATTTACAGAACGGGAGGAAATTAAATGCAGCGAAGTGTATGACATAGGATCAGGTCAGAGTGTAACAGCAAATGAAAACATGTTAAAATTCAAACACTGGGGAGCAGCATATAGAGGAAGTTGAGGTCAAATCCTGTTGTAATGAGAAAAAAATCCATTGTCCCTGTTTAACCCTGAGGCAACAGTCGAATTTACATATAAAATCCAATTCTGCAGTTTCTCTTTGAAGCTGTGATTTGTTATTCATCTGTTTGACCACCACTATTAACAAGTCATCAATGGAGTGAGCAGAGTGATTGAAGTGTTTCCCTATTGGTTTTTGAATGTTGTGATTTCTGATGTCAGACTTGTGTCCTTTTATTCTTTTGTACAGAAACTGTCCTGTTTGTCCAGTATATAAGGCAGAGGGGCATTTCTGACACATGATGGCATAAATCATAGGTGGACAAGCAGGTGAATGAGCCCTTGATGGAGTAGGTGGCTTGATTAGGTCTTCTGATGGTGTCTTCTGTGTAGATATGAAGACAAAGTTGGCAAAATGGTTTGTTGCAGGGATATGTTCCTGCTTTAATGTTTCTGTTCTTAGGTCTGTAGTTGCTGGTGACTGTCTGTGTAAGGATGGAGGGTTGTCTGTAAGCGAGGAGAGGTCTGTCTCCTAAGGCTTAGAGAGTGAGGGATCGTCTTGTAAAACAGGCTGTAGGTCCTTGATGATGTGCTGTAGAGGTCTGACTTGGGGGTTGTAGGTGATGACCAGTGGCATTCTGTTGTTTTCTTTCTTTGGAATTTGTATGTAAATTCGACTCCATTGCCTCAGGCTTAATAAGGGATTATGTATTTTTTTTTCTCATTACAACAGGTGATTTGATCTCACTTTCCTCTATATGATGTTCCCCAGTGTTTGAATGTTAATGTCTATTTTGATTTGCTGTTACAGCCTGACCTGATCCTTTGTCATACACTCCCCTGCATTTAATTTCCACCCATTCTGTAAATTCCCCAACTCCAAAGCATCTGACGAAGGGGGATTTTCTCCTACAAAAGCTCATGCATTAAATAAATTTGTTAGTCTTTGAAAGTGCCACAGGACTCCTTGTTTGTTTTGCTGAACTAGACTAACACAGCTACCCCTTTGGAAATAACCCATGGTTCTGACCTTTTCAAGTCCCCTCTCTCTGGGCTCCTGCAGGAGACATGTGCCTCCTTAAGAACCTCCAGGTGCATCTCTGTCTCCTTGAGCCTCTCCTTCAGTTCGGTCTTTTCTTCTATGGTCCTCTCCAGCTGAGCCTTCAGCTTTTGCAGCTCAGCCTGGCGGTAACCCATGTGTTTTTTGCTCCAATACAAGCCTTCAGTTTCCTGGGCCCTGAGCGTTGCCAGCTCCTGCTGGCTTTTCAAGAAATCCATCTCCAGCTGGCACTTCTCCTGCTCTAGTTCCTCCACCTGAGTTAAAGAAACAGCAAATGAAGGCGTACGCACATAAAGTGAAGTTGCAAATCAAACAGTGCGGGGGGGACTTTCCAGGGGCTGAGAGAGAGGGTAGTGGCTGGTAGAATAAGGAAGGCGCTCTAACCCCAACCTAACTTACACAGGAGACAGAGCAAGAAGAAGAAGGGGAATCTCTCCCCTTGCCAAGTCAGTCTTGATCTTCTCCCATCCAATTCCTTATTGCCGCAGAACTTTGCCCACTCCTGTTCCACCATAATTCAGAGCCACCTGCTAATGTTACCTTGCTCTGGAGCAAATCCCGTTCCATTGTGATGCTTTTCAGTTCCACCGAGATATTCTCCACAGTTCGTCTCAGCTCCTCCTGCTCCACCGCATCCTTATGACCCGTGGTCTTTGGTACCCGCAAATTTCCTTCTCCTTTGTCCCCATCAGGGGGAGGATTGTTGTGGCTCTGGGCCTTCTCCTCAACCTTTGCTTTATCAAGTCTCTCCTCCCACCCAAAGGGGATTAGCTGAATGGGAGCCTCACCATCCACAGCAGCCTTTGAAATACCAACAACAGCCACAAAGGGCCTCTTGTCCACCTCCTCCACATTCCCACATGTATTTACACACACACTCTTAACCGCTGCCTGGCTTTCTGCTATTAAGGTTGGCATTTTCTCCTCCAGTTCTGCCTGGATCACTGCCATCTCCTTTTTCTCTCCTTCCAAGCAACTGAAACTAGCTGAAGTCTCTTTGGTGGAACAGAGACCCCCACTGTGTGAAGCATTCTGGACTTGGTTAGTACCATCAGGTGCATCCAGTTGTTCTCTGATCAAGCAAGCGTCTATACTCCCCACTACACTCTTATTATCCTTCTCAGACTCGCTGCATTCCCGGTCCTCCTCTGCCTCAGTGGAGTTCTTCCTTTCAAAAGAAGTGAGGGAGCTGGGGCTTGTCAGATCCGGAGGAGAAGGTTCTATCTGCTCCTGATATCGCCGCCGCTTTTCCAGCTGCTCTTCTGCTGAGGAGAGCTTGTGCTTGCTGCAAAAGAGAAGACTGGGTCTGTGGGACTGAACTTGTACAGCAACCAGGCAGTGCCACCCCACTGAGAAAACTACCCCCAGCAATTTAGGCACCAATGCTGATTTCCCAATGGTAGTTAGAATCACTTTCCCTCTCCCCTTCACCCCCTGGTCAGGGGAGTTCTGTGGGCAGGGGCAGGCTCCCCAGAAACATTACAATGAGGTCACTGCTGGATTCAGGAGAGCAGTCACAGATGGGGAACATGAGAAGGCAGTGGCAGGGGGGGATTAGAACTCTGGTGGTCCTGGCTCCCCACTTCTCCCCAAATTCAATCTGCTAGACCCCACCTCTCCCCTGATCCTGCATAGCAAAACCTATGAATCCTGTGTATCCAAACAGGAGCCAGCTGCAGCTTGAAAAATCTCTCATGAAAAATGTTTGTTTGAAACATTTCACTGAACGCAATGTGGAGTATGCTTAAAATGTTGGGCTTTTTTAAGTATCAGGAAATTGCTCAGTTCAATAAAGTTCACAATACATTATAAAGCAAATATTGCCCACAAACCCAGGTGAAAACTGCACCAGCCAAACAGTCAGATGGTCAATACATTTATTTCGATAATTAAAAACAAAACTAAACTTCAGCCAGGAAGATGACAGCTCATTTGTAAGTGCACCAACACCCATAAACACCCTGCACTGATCAGGAGAAGCTAGTCTGCATTGGCTAAGCTCTCAGACTCACTCCTTCCAGGCTGCGCCTTAAAATAGACCCTCTCTTATAGACAAACACCTACCTCTCCATCTCTCACTCTCTCAGTAGTAACTATAGCACTTGCTTATCTTAGAAAAAAATAATCGGGTAGTATGAAGTAAATGAACACACATTTGCTTATACACAAAATGGCTGCCTGCTTATGTCCCCCTTTATTCATATTTGTGCTGTTTAGCTATGCTCCCTGATTAAAAGCTTACACGTTTATTCACATCTCCCCTTGCTGCCTCTATCCCACACTGCTTTGCATTTCTCCACTTGATGCTTTCCACTAGGAAAGAGCAGGAGCTAGCCACTATCCTAGCCAAATCCCACCTTGGCTAATTCCATTCTACTTTCTAAACTTCTTGATACAACAGTCAGAATTTAATCTTCACTTCTGTGCCTGTCTGGCCACCATCTTCTCCCTCCGTGGTGACTGTATTTTAGTGACTGGCTAAGTGTCTCCTGGCTATATACAGTCCACTTAGGAATGGAGGGATCTGATATGATTGGGAGGTTTGATCCTCTCTTGCAGGAGTTCTCAAACACCATGGAACATTTCAATATGAAGATCCTGTCTAC
Source organism: Pelusios castaneus (assembly GCA_007922175.1). Taxonomy (NCBI): domain Eukaryota; kingdom Metazoa; phylum Chordata; order Testudines; family Pelomedusidae; genus Pelusios; species Pelusios castaneus. The sequence continues at coordinate 908,963 of ML685808.1, forward strand.
TATTTGCAATGGCAACTCCAGTGACTCTCAGGTTGAAGAACGGTGTTAGAAAGGTGTTGAACGTATTTTCAGCTTCTTGGCATGAATTAGAAGTTGGAAATAAAGGTCAGCACCATGTAAGCAGCATGACCAAAGTGTTCCGCTGACCCCAATTTGAGAATCTCTTCTCACGGCCATCTCTAAAGCATTTTAAATGCACTTGAACTGTATTTCATAACACACGGGCATGTGGAACCCCGTTCACCATTGCAGCAGCTCTTCTTCTAAGCCAGAGGTCTGCAACCCAAAAGATAAGAAGAGCCATTTTTTAAAATTCCTTCAATAACAAAGTGTTTTGAGAGCCACAATGGGTGTAGCCTCCTGGTGGGAGGTGCAGGGAGGTGAGCCAGGATTTCTGCTGCAGAGTCCCCTTATGCAGGGGGGGGGAAGCCTGGAGCTTGGCATGGGCTGCCCGTGGGGTCCCTGGTGGCTGAGGGAAGCCCAGAGCCAGGCATGGGCTTCCTGCAGGGTACCCCGGTGGTTGGGGGAGCCCAGAGCCACAAGGGGGCAGCCAAAGAGCCGCATGCGGCTCCAGAGCCACAGGTTGCAGACCCCTGTTCTAAGCAGTCATCCGGAGTGGGACTCTAAAAGGGAAGGTGGACAAACTGTGCCCCCTAGTGCACAGATGGGCATACTGCAGCACCTAAGAACAGGCACATGACTGACTGCCCAGATAAATGCTGAACTGAAGACAAGGGGGAGGGGAGGAAATGATCCCAAACCCCAAGTGAAATTCAGATTTAACTATGATGCTTCTCTTAACCAAAGACGCTGTTCCACCCGTTGGAGGCCAGAAATCAATAGATTTTCAGCAAGAGCTCTTAAGGGCTGACTTCGCATGTTTTGCTTAATTTCCTGTTTTTGTCTGATGACAGAAAACCACATGACCCATCCTCCAGAAGATGTCCCTAGGAGCTGTAGGAGAATCAGAACAGCACCAGAGCAAAGAACTGGTGAGAAATGTTGGCTGAGATGCTTTATGTATATAGAGCTGTGAAGGTGGTGGCAGCAAGAAGACAGAAAAATGACACTGGCTAAAATGAAAGGAGGTAAGATTAAACAGTTAGGATATAACTAGGATTTCTGTGTCTTCCTCTATTCCCGCCCTGCTTCTCCTCCTTGGTACTAGATTAAGATGAAGCATCAATTTGCAGATCACAAACGACAAGAGGTTCATCTCAAAGGGAAATGCAAGCATGATCCTGACTAGTTAGTAATATTCCAAACTTCATGCTTTCAGCATTTAAGGGCACCAGTGTCAAGGACTGGAGAAGCTCAACTACACGACTTAGGTACCCTTAGAGAATTTAATGAAGCATCACCCTCTTCCCCCAGCGCACAGTGATTGACGAGTGCTGCTATAATGCCAGCATTGAAAGTTCAGCAGAGGATACCCAGATACTAGCTGAAGCCATAATTACACCAGAAGGCCTTGCAATCCATTTATCAAAGAGCTCCGTGTTTCCATTTCAAGGCCAGTAAAACAGAGAAGAAAGTTCACGTGTTCAGAGCATCTGAGGTTAAAAAAAGAAAAATGTCAGAGGAATGAGGGTGGAGCAGCCAACACCTGCTTTAATCAGATTCTCATTTCTCTTCTCACCCCGCCTTATGTCCCCACACACAAGCGGTAAGCATAGGCACCACAGAATCTCACACATGGAAGGCCGTTCCACAAGAGGAGGAGGTCCGTTACTGATAAGGGGGCAGTAGTTTGCACCTTCCCACCTACCTGGCTGTCTGTGGTATATTCGGCTCCAAAAGCCCTGTGGTCTGATAGATAGGGCTAAACTTGTCGAGAGTAGGGGGAGGAGTGAGAGAGCCACCCATCCCGTCAGGTCCTTCCTCAGGCTCTTGCTTCACCACACAGGTTTCACTGTTATTCTGAACAGGACAGGGCTCTGGGGCAGCAGATAATACCTGGGAAGGAAAGGAGCATTGAAACAATAAAACAAACAGTCCCTCTCACATGCCAGCTACAGCTGTGGAAAAGGTGCCTTAACCTCGAATATTCAGCCTGAGCCCCCATTCGAGCGGGTCCACCAACTGGGAATTAAAAGAAAGTTTTTCTAGTGGTTACCATCACTGGGGCTCGGCCAGCAAAGACCAATTTCCAGTCACCATTCTCCGACAGTCATAGACTGCATCCACATCACTGTCGGATAAGTATCTACGAGTCAAAGAGTGACCCCACTGCCCTAGCAGTTACCACTTCAGGAGGCTCTGCCAGCTGGATGATGAACTGCTCCCCCTTGCAATAACCCTTTCAGCAGGCTTGACCAGATAAGGAGCGAACCAATTACTGCATGGTCACTGTCCCAAAAGGGAATTCCTCTCTCCTCCACTTTCCCAGTTGGCACAGTTTGCATTTAGGGTTATAAGAGTTGATCTCCTTCCCAATTCAGGGACTGGTTCATCAGCTCCTCCATGCCAGGACGTGAGATGTTCCCTGGTGTTTCTGAGAGACCTTCCATGCATAAAGGGAGACATGCAAGAGACAAACTGATTTTCTTTCTACACATATACAGACATGCACCTGGGGCTATTGTGGGATGACCATGTCATGAAGAAAACATGAATGACTAATGGAAGAAAGGAGGAATTGATGGGAGGAGATGACAAACATAAGTGAGGACAGAGTAACACCTCAGAGAACCTCTTTGCCTCAAACCAGATCAAAAGCTCTAAAACAGGTGATCAAAGCCTCATTTACTTACGTGCTTCATGGAAATATAGCATATTGGCAGGTGGTTTATGGGAAGGAGAGAACCTGTCCTCACTAGGTTTGTCCTTCCCAATGGATCAGGGAAAGACTAGTCTAGCATGCGACATGACTCACATGAGGGTATCCTTGGGAAGAGGGCATGCAGCAAGGCTAGGCTGGGATTGGAAAGGGATGGGAAGATGTTTTAATACCATGATGATTGTTGGGAGGGAATTGTCCCTAAAGGTCGGCCAACCTTGTCATATGCTGCAGTGTCCAGAGCTGCCCGGAGAACCCATCCTGGGCAGCCGTGTCCGAAAGACAGTGCTCCTGAAAATTCAAAACATCAGAGTCTTTATATAACCAGTTAACTTGAAAGTGGGAAAGGGCCTGAGGGAACCAGCCCTGTGACCATAGGACAGGAAGGCGGAATCTCACTAACCCCTCGTCTGTGTTGAGAGGGGTCAAGATCAAGCCCCTTGATTAAGGCAGGGACCTGGGAGAAAGTGTGATATGAGAGTGCTGGAGCTCCTAAGCACTGTCAGACTGTTTATACGTATGGTGTCACACGTTCAAGCTGTGCATAAACAGGGTTTCCTTGTTTCAGCCAGAACTCCGGGATCCGCATGTCAGCAGCTCTTTCAGCAGAAGACGTAAATAAGAAAGAGAACATGGCAGGGCAGAGACCTTGTCATCCCCAAAAGCATGGAGCAGATTTCCCCTCTCTTCATACCATCGCAAAGCCTTCTCCAGCCCATTTCCTTCCTCTCACCTGGTGTTCCAGGTTCTCCAAAGATGAAGACAACCTCCTCCTCTTTCTCTCTGCAGTCTGCTCTCTAAGGGATGGGGAGGAAGAAGGCATTCAGTTTCCACTCTCTGTAAAACTCAACCAGCACCTGAAGTTTCTCTCTGCCAGGAGAAACAAGTAGGTGGCACAGGCGACCTAGGACAGTAGCAGCAGAACATTGTCATGGTATCACCTCTAACTCCAGCAAGCAGGTGGTTTGGGTTAACGACAGAAGTCTAGTCTCAGAGGGAGAGCTTCTAGATAGCGGGCGAGAGAAACAAAGGGGACATCACTGATGCTGACCCAGGAACCACTGATGATGTGCCTTGTGAGAGAAAACTGGGACATGTCACTAGTATCTTAGGCTGCTGTGCAAAGAGGAACCGTGGCTTCTCTCCCACCCTTGCTGGATGGGCTGAGTGGGCGGAAGCAGCACAATGTTTGGGGAGGGAAAGCAAGATTGGTTTGCTGCTGCCCTTGCTGTGGCTAACCCACCTGCAGGATAGAGTGTGCATACACTTAACTCTTTCCTGGATTTTCGGTCATAACTGGGGCTCATCTCCTCATCACTGGGCTCCTGCTCCTCAGGTGCCGAGCAGTTTCTGCAAAGAGATCAGGCTGTCATGCTTGAGCAGGAGAGTACAGTTTGATTGTCACCTACGAATTCCCCAAGTCTTTAGGATTTTTGTATACAATGACAACTGCTCTCTCAGGATCTTCAGTCCTTTATCTTTCCTTATAACCTGGACAAGGAGAGAGCTACGGGAGGAGCCTGGAAACAAACAAAATTTAAAATATTTAGGGGAAAAACAGTAACTTGCCTCCTAAAATTGCAGAGTTGAGGAGGCAGAAAGTGAAGCTTTTAAGATCTGATTTCATGACATCAAGTATTGTCATTTCCGTTCAGATTATTAGTTACTACTGAAAAGAGCGTGGCAATCCCTGTCTCCCTTAGTCGCCAATACCAGATGCTTTGGATGAAAGCACAGGATCCCCCATAATGAACAATTAGAATGTGATATGCCTATAAGGAAAAGTAATTCCTAATCCCAGGCAGCTAGAGGTTGCTTATATCCTGAAACAGAAGGGTTTGGGTTTTTTTTACACACTAGTTCAAAAAAAAAATATGCAAGTGTGGATATGGAACATATAAAAACAGCTAATTCTATTAAGTTCCTGGTCTCTATTTTACCTTGTGGCAATGAGTCCCCTGAGGGTGATTATACAGCATGTGAACACTGAGTTCCTGTATCACATTTATATTTGACTGAGTATTCCCTGGTTCTTATATTTTGAGAAAGGACAAAGAGAAGTGTCTGACTGACCACCCCTGTGTTATTGTATATACATCCAGCACATCCCTTCTGTAAACTACTCAGTCCTCGTCCTTTTGATCTCTCCTCCTATGGAAATCTTTCCATGGCTCTAATAATCAGGGGTTGACATAATTTTTCAGATCAGGTTCTCAATTGAATACCAGCAGAAATAGGTTGGTACTCAGATATCAGACGTCATCTTCAGTTAACTCGTATGCTAGGATGGAGCAGGGAGGCTTTTTTTCCCCAATTGTTTTTTCATTTTCCCCCACTATTTTTGCACTGCTGTACTTTTTTATTTTTTGATAGCACCAGAGTAGGGTGGGAATGTGAAGGGAAGGAGCTGAGAGGGATGGGTTGCACTGTTTTTGTTTCTTCAGGGTTTTTTTGTTTTTTTTTTAACTTGGTAGTGTGGGGAAAAGTTGGGAGCCAGGAGTTTTTGCATCTCCCCTCCACACCCGCAGGCTTTCTGTCAAGTGGCTGAGGTGCTCCAGCTGGATCCTGAGAGGGCAGGGTGGGGGGCAGCTGCCATGCTCCAGCAGAGCAGTAGGGCTTTTCTGAGTCATCCAGCCTTGGCCAGCCCAGCCAGCAGTGTGTGTCTAACTATCCCCAGTGCATAGCAACTCAGATACCACTGCGAGGAAAGTGAGAATGGGGGCTGAGTGGGCAGAGCCAGGGATGGGCTCCTCAGCGTCGTAGGAGACAGCTGAACCCTCCACAACTGGGAGATGACCTGCTTTGCCTCCTTCCCCGCCCCTCCAATCCCAGACCCTGAACCTCACTGCACAGTAGGGGCGATCCAAGGGCCCATAATGCTGGGGGAAGGGGGGCGGTCAGGAGAAACCACTTCTCTTACAGTGAAGAGGAGGGGGAAAGCTAGCTGAGCAAAACAAAGCAGGCATTGCAAAATGAAGGGGGTCCCATCCACCAATTCCCTGTTGGGGAGGGGGAGAGGGGAAATCCAATGCACTTTAAACAAAGCAATTTATCCAAACACCAGTTGTGCATTGTGCATCTGTTATCCAAAGTTGGTATAGTCTACTCCACAGCTTTCTGGGGCATAGACAGGCCAGAGCCAGAGGGAATTCTGGGGCTTGTAGTCACTATGGTACAGAGGAGGTGGAGCTGCTGTTCTCGTCCCTTTAAGAGCACTACAACTCCCAGGAGGGAAGGGTGGAGCAAGGATGGGAGGGGGAGCCGTTCTGGCCCAATCGCTGCGGACTCATGCAGTGGGACGGGATGGGGCCCGGCTACAGTCTCTGCTCTCACTGATGCTAACCAGAGCTTGCAATGCACTTTTTAAAACGTTAAGTGTGCATGCATACCTGCGTACCCCTTATGTTAATCCCTGCTAATAATTTTCATTGACCCTCTGTTTCTTTTTGAGATAAGGTGGCCAGGAACAAGCACAGAATTCCAGGTTTGGGCATACCAGTGATTTATCTAAAATCATTATAATAGTCTCAGTAATATTCTTTATCCCTTTCTTAAGGCACCCTCCCAGTAACATCTTGATGGGCTTGGTTTGGTTTTTTTAAAACCACAACTATGGTATACTGAGCAGCTGTTTTCAGTCAACTGTCCGTAACAATCTTAGGTCTTCCTCCAGAGAGATTACAGTTAATTTAGACACCACCTGTACTTATGAGTAATTTTAATTGTTCCTTCTAACCTGAATTGCTTTGCGCTGGTCTGTCTTGCTGCCCAAGTGCTTAGTTTAAGTATGCCCATCTGAAGCTGCTCACAATCTGCTCGTCTTCACTGAAACTACGTGTATCTGTAACTGGACGCCTCCTTTTCCAGATCATCAATTAGTATATTAAACAGCCTCCAGAACTGTCCAGAACCTTGAGGCATCCTTCTATGAACCTCCTTCCAAACAAGGACCCTTTTTTCAAGTGGAATTTTTGTTTTAGTCCCATACCTATATTTTCCAAGGGGCAGTTAGAGGGGCTGGCCAGGTAAGCTTCTATATGTCAAGGCATGTGCAAATGCACACATACATGAGAAGGGAAGCAGAACCAGCACAAATTGGGACAGCAAGGATTTGTATCAAGAGTGGAAAGCAGCAGAGAGAAAGTTCAGACAAGTGAACTCCTTACTTGTACTTGGGGTGGGGATGGAGATGACAGAACCACTTCTCAGGTAATGATGCAGGATCCACCTTACTAGGGAGCTTCCTCCATTTCAAACACTCCTCACACTGCACCCAAGTCTGGTCTGGTCTCTCTCTGGAAAGAGAAATACATTCAATGTATGTCTTGGCTGATAAGCAGAGAACTACCTCAGCCCTGTATTTCATCCTGCCGGTATTGAAAATGCTGCATACAGCACTGGTACTACATGGCCGGCTAGCCTGATCTGCAATTTCTGGCAGTGCATGCTCCCACATGTAGTTTTGTTTTTAATAACTGTCCATTCTCCTTTCACACTGAAGGTAGTGCCTGTGTAACAGGAGCAGTGCCCAGTGAGGCTCCCTTGCCATCACCAGATTCCCTGCGAAGAAAGTGCTTGGCCTTGCAGGGGACAGACAGCCATCAGCACCATATGCCACGCCCCACGCCAGCAACCCCACACATTGCCATGCTTCAGCAGCTGCATACTGCTCCCTCAGAATGGGGACGGTTCACCTCACTATTGCACTGTTCGTGTTGGAGCTACGACAATGAAGGTTGGATTGTAATCCTCGCAGGTAGCTCGGTCAAGGCATTGCAGATCCCAGCTTGGAACACATTATCCTCCGTACACTGGCCAATGTGAGAATCACATGCCCTGCTCATCTCCAGCATTAGCCAGCAGACTGGGCTGAGATCACTGAACTCATTACTCTAGCAGCCTCTGCAGCTAGATCTCCCATCATACTCTCTGCCCTCCAACATCCCACTCCTCCTCTACAGATGAAAAGCCCGTACTTTTAATGGTGCACTAAAATTCAACCACCACCATGTTCAGACTCACGCTAGCATGTGGGCTGCATTCAAACTGTCCAAGTTCATCTGCACCATCTTTGTCTTCCAGTAAGCATTGAGTTTCTGTCCCAGTGCAGTAACTGTCCGCCTAGAGGGAAGAGGGAATTCAGTGAAGACTAAGCAAATGGTATTGAAAGTCACAACAGGAAACACAAGTAACACAACTCAGGTGGAAAATAAGCCTCCCTTACTGCCTGTCTCTGCCCTTCACCTTAGTAAACAGAGGTGCTCACATACGACAGTGGTAGGAACAAAAAAAAGTGACTCAGCCTTGCCCAGGCTTCAGAACAATCTCCTAAATTTGTACCAAGAGTAGGCCTGGAATATCACCTATACCACAGCTTCAGAAGTCAGCCAGAATCACCCTATGTTTCCAGTACACAGGGTTTCCGATACTCGAGGTCCCTGGGGTCTTGTTCTCTGCTGCCCTAAATGCTCTTTGAGCCTCTCGTGGGAGCAGGATTACCTTTCTAGTCAGAGTCCTTTCCTTTCCAGGAGGAGAGGGAGAAGCAGACATAGATGGGGTTGTCTCCCAGCCTCCATAAGAAAGCTGCATTTCTACCCTTGCATTTTGAGGAAGCTGGTAATTCAAAATAAGATCTTTAAGGGTTTTTTGGGACAGTCTAGCACTGCTACAAATCTCATCCCAATAGAAAATGCCTGATCACACCAACCAGAGATCCCTGAGAATGCAGAGAGCCCTGGTTTGGTTATGAAAAGAGAAAACCCAAATCCTAGCCAGTAATGTTCAGACTAGAACACAAAGCACAGGCCCAGCTGAAGCCCAACCCAAATTAACGTCTCTCTTGTCCTACACACCAGCTTGCTCTTGGGAGCTAGACTGGGGATACTTAGACTCCCTTAACTTTGGGAAGACTCTGCACTCAAGGACAAACTGCACCAATGACCTATCCTTTCCACTAATAAAACTGGTTTCCTGGCATCAGATTGACAGCAAAAGCCCCCATCTAGGAGCAGCACCATGAAAATCAGGCAACTCAGAAGGATGCAAGTTCCAATCAATTCAATACACTACAGCTTGGTGAGGAAAGGGCAGGAAAATGATATACCAGAGAGACATTCACAAGCACCTCCCCTCTCACTTCCTGCTGAGACAAAGGGGACCTGACCTCAGCCCAGATCTCTGGTGGCTAGCTGCACTAACTAAGAGCAGCTGGCTATGTGCAAAGCAAAGACAAACAGCAGGTCTGCTCTGCCATGCTCCCTACCCCCGCCCCAGGTCCCTGTTCTAAATTCAATGCTCACATTAGTTTGTAAATGTTCATCTCTATAGTGCAGCATTTCCATGAAATAAGGGGTATGCCCTGCAAAAGGACTAGTTGGGGGTAGGGGTATGGAACAATATCAATGTCAGTTTCTCTCACACTGCCCTGCTAAAATGACAGGGTTCAAGGCGGGGCATGACTTGTTTAATTTTCCTGCAGTGGGGCTCAGCCTCTGAACGCCTGTGAAGCACTTCTTTAGTGAATGAAAACAGGCTGTTCTATTTCAGATAGATCTCTGAGAGAGTGGACAGGGTGATCATGGGTGAGACGTATATGGAAACCAGAGCTAAATGAACCTGGAGACTACTTCCTCTTTTTACTCAGGAGAGCATGGTCTCTCCAACTTGCTGAGACATTTTCTGGTACAGGCAGCAAAAGGAAGATGGGCCAACATGTAGCTATGTCAGACCTAATGCCCAGGCACAGCAGTAGCCCCCGCTGCAGGCCTCCCTTACCGATATTCCTTGCTTTCTTCAAAATCCTGTTTGTTGTGAGCTGGTTTCAAGAAGTTGCACTCGATCACCCCTGTCACGCCCATGCCATCTCCCTACATCAGTGGTCAGAAAGGAAGGAGGGGAACAAATCATTTCAGCCATGCTGATTCCAACAAAAAAGGAGGCAGAACATTCAGGAGAACAACTCCTATTCCCCTGCAATCCCAGAAGCAAGGTCAACAAAATTTTATACCACACATCCCCCTTTCTGGTACACGAATTATGGCAACACTTCTGCATGAGCCACGTACAGCAGCAACATGCATCATATACGAACGCATGGCAACATCCAAGGGCCTCATCTCAAACCCCAATTTTCAGATCCTCCTTGAGGCAGAACCAGCCAGGAAAGGCTTCAGCACAAATCCCATAAGGTATAAGCCTGAAATATTGTCTAGCTTCCTTATACCAAAAGCCACCAATTTATTTTTATTTAGATGTCACCTCTCAGTTCTGTGACTAATGCGAGGTGTCCCCACAAGATAAACCCTGGAAGCAAAAGGATGACAGCCAGCTTTCCAGAGCAGCTATGCTGCCCCACCATTGCACATGAGACTCCAAAATGAGTGCACCATTCAGAGAAGGGGTCACCCTGGCTGAGCAAAGAGGATGGCTTTCAGAACTTAGTTCCTCACTAGCATCTGCTCCTTTCAACAGCAGTAGTTTCAGAAAATCTCAGCCTCTAGACAAATGTACAATATGGATGCATGTATGGTAAACTGCTCATGGGGACCGACAGCCCAGGCTCAAGAACTCCTGGGCTAAGCTGGTGAGATCCTGGAGGCCCATAGCACCTGAAAGCAAGGATCTATGGAGAGGGTCTACCTCTGGTGAAGCCATGTTCCTCTTCCCTCCCCCATTCCTGAGAGCAGAGGGGAAGCACTGACCACTCACCTTCATTTGGCAGCCCACCTTTTCGTAGGACTTGATGAGTCGGTTGTTGTGGTACATCATGATCCCAAAGTGGCTACTGTTCTTGCAGTTGAACCCGAAGGTGATCCTCACCCGTTTGTTCTGAGATAAAACTAGTCAAAGAAGAAAAACGAGACGCTCCAAGGAAGAGAGGAGAAGAGAGTGGGCATTTTGTGGGAAGCACGATACCTGGGGAGGCGTAAGGGAAGGAATGGAGGAGAGAGGAGTGCTGACGGAGCAGAGCAAAGGATGAAGTGTCTCCAAAATCCGTGAAACACACAAGTTTTCAGTGTCATAACCTCAGGACATAGATTGTGTGAGATGCAGATGCTGTGCTGTTTAGAGCAACATCTTTGCCTCTTTATTAGGCGCTGAGTATTGGCCTTTGTAGAGTAAGAAAGGCCCTGTATACGGAGCCAAAAACAGTGGATAAGCATTAACTGCAGCCCATCTGGGTCCCAACACTTGAATACAGCCAGTCTGGCCAGAAGAGCACTGTTAAAGATTGGTTAAAATAACCAATAGGTCTCTAGAAAAAAGCAACAGTATTTATTCTAAGCTGGTTATGAAGTAGACAAGTTCTGACCAAAGAACTCTGATCAAAGTGTTATAAACCAGATGGACCAACAAATGACTAATACCACAATTAAATACGTCTGTCTTGGCTTTGTAAACAAGACCAAAGAAACCTCAACAGACAATGAAATGAAGACATCAAAGTCCATAGAGGGAGAGGAAATCACATACCCATATTCAGACAACACCCACTACAAATGGTTTCAATTCCAGGCAAGAAATTTGCTTTTAGGTATAAAGTATAGAAGATTTATGAAGAACAACCTTGTTACACCAGAAGTATTCCTCTGGTTGGCCAATCTCTTTAAAAGGGCTCCCACAGTTATAGAATATAGGTGCAGACGGCATATTTTCATTAAATGTCTCCTTTTGGAGTTATCTTAAGTGTATCCTACCACATTTTTTCTGAGAGGGACATTTCACTCATGCTGGCTTTGCAGGACCAACACAGTTGTGAGAGAACAAGTCAAAGCTTCTTCTTTCTCCTGCATCATCACCACTTATTAAACTCTCCACAGGTAGATTTAGCACACCACCAAAAATAATATGGTTTGTTCAAGGTCACCAAAGGCAGGATCAAATCTGTAAAATCTTTAATAGTAGGTAAGATACACAAACAAGAAGGGACCCATGCTGAGTCTCTGATTTTGGCTTACTATGCAAGGTTGCACGTTAAAAATAAACCCCCCATTTTACTCTGAACATTTGATGTGGAAATTGAGGCAGATGGAATCCCAGGATACCACTTTACAGAGTCACCTTTCAGAGTAGAACCACTTTGTAACCATGTTTGGTGGGAAGCTTAGAGGTTTTTTTTACATAAATCTAATATTTAAAAAATGATGTAAGTCACACTGTTTCAGGAATATTTTCATAGATATCTAAGCAAGCACAGCTCATTTTGTACTTTGCCTTCATTTGGAATCATGCCTTTGTTCTGTCAGTGTGGTATCAAAACACACACAAAAGGATAAAGAAAAATCTTGTCTTGATATAGCTTGTAGGCAAAATAAAAATGAATGAAATGAAATCAGATCTCAAGCTTTCCATTCAGTCAGGAAAAATAAAGCTAGCAAATGAATGCTGACAAACAATGCAGAGGGGATCATGGAGAAAGGTTTCCCCTTTTGTCATACACAAAAGTTCTAGTCTGGTGCACAGAAACTAAGCCCTAGTTTATACTGTGTGGGTTCTTCCCTATACATTTTCAAAGATATTTATAGTTTTAAACAGGTTTGTTCTGATAACATCATATAAGCCTGAAGCTGGAATTCAGCTGCCAGCACTACAGAAGCATGAAGATTCCCTCCATTTATTTGGCCCTCGCTCACACTTGAAAGGTGTGAGGGCTTCCATCCATTAAATTGGCACATCCTTGCCCCCATCCATCAGTTGTTGTCAGGGCTCCTTCCCGAACTATTCAAGTTGGGATCTAGCCTCATCAGGGGCAAAGGGATGGATGGAAAAGAAAAGACAGTCTCCAAGTTCCTTTCAATCGTCAGCTCCTCTGTCTAGCTGCTCCAGCGCACCCAGACCCACTCTGAGTACAAATGTGGAGTGAATTGGGAAACAAATGACCCTCAGTGTGCATTGCCCTGGACACAAAAGTTGCCAGGGAGCAGGAAAGGTCAGAGGCAGCTATAAGGATACTGTGGAGGTAGGTCTGTACACATCGTACTCAATACTGGCCAAGCTCTTGGTGATCAGCTGAGTCTTCACTTTCTTCTGTCGCAGGACAATCTGCATGCGGGGCTTTAGGTACAAGATACTGCAGTATGCCTGGGAGTGGGGGACGGGGCAAGAAGAGAGGTACGGTATTATGGACACAGACTTCATTGGAAACCTTTAAGGAAAATAGTCAAGTTATTTGGCAACCCAATCAGTCCCATACAGCCAAGTAGCTGAATCCTTTCCAGGCAAACACGGCTATCCAGCTTGGATACCACACCTTTTAATTCCAGGGGAAGTGCTGCACTGAGAGGTCCTGGAGCATATTCTATCAGCATAGACTTTTAGTTGACACTGTTCGCCTTAGATAGACCCAGGGGGAATACCAAACTAATATGTCACTGGAACTCACCCGTAAGGAATACTCCATTTCTGGCACAGAGGACTCTTGAACCTTCTCAAGACGAGGAAAAACCTTCCTCCCAGCATTCTCCAATTCCTCTGTGCTGAAGTCTGATATCCGAATGTCATATTTGTCTGTATCAAAGTCCAGCTCAGGTTTCCCATCTTTATTTCTGAAAACATCATAAACAAAAACAAGGTAACATCCTAAAAAGCCGTCCCGTATCAGCAATAGAACAGCTTTTTAGCACCTCGAGCTATACAGTATCCTGTATCCCACCCATAAGCACCTAGTAACTTGGCTATGGGAAAAGTAAAAATTAAAATAGTTCTTCTAATCCTGACCCCTAGTGGCAGGATAAGCAACTAATGTGTTACCTTCCACTCACAAGATCATCCCATCCATGATGTACCTGGCAAGCAGTTCAAAGTGTTACATCTTCCTTCATGTTCCCCTTGGGTTACTCCATAGGCAGTCACTTTATTTACATAGCTTTTCTATGCTAACACAGCACTAAAAAAGTACCTTACAACTGCCCTGTGAAAGTAAGGAAACATCCTCATTTTATATGGTTTGCCTAAGAACATATAGCAAGTCTGTGGCAGAGACAGGAAGAGAAACCCACATCTTCCATATCATGTGTCTCAAACACAAGATTATACACAGGAAGGAGAAGGAATACTGCGATTTATTTAAGGTTTCCTAATGGATACATGGTTGTATCTGGATGGATGATGATGTAACAAGTTTCCTGCCCATAACTGTCTCTAAGTATTCTACAAAAGCCCTTCGATGTGCTAAGGGGGAAAGGAAGGAAGCAGAGTCAGCTAGTGCTTGGGAGAGGAGACATGTAGGGCTAAAGCCTGCATTTTTGGTGATGTACTCTGAATTACCCTACAACTACCTCCCATTGGCTTACCTAAAGAGCATCTGATTAATCAGAAGCCCATCTTGGAGATCTTATAGAAACCCTAAGATCTCTGCAGTGACAGAATCTTCAATCACCCATACGACTGGCTAAATGTGAAGTCGGCAGCATTGCAGCCCCACTATCTTTCCAGGTTCACACGGAGATTATCCAAAGTCTGTTTCTTAGCAACAGCAGCCAATAGCTTCTGCTCCCTGACCCTGCCTCTCATCCTAATCCTGGAGTGAGATTTTAAAGGGGTATAAACACCTGAGGATAAGAGTTTGATAACAGGACATGTCCGCAGGGCTATTAACAATTACTATTATGCCACAGTCTGCCATAGATAGGAGATGAAGGCAGCGCTGAATAGTAAGTTAACTCTCTCATCAGTTTGTATAACATTACACAACCTGTCACAGTGTTTGTGCCACAATACATACAAAATAATTTATCTCCTAAAGCACTGATGGATATGAACACTTGCTACAAAGTGAAAAGGAAGTGTACTAAGAGTGCTTCTTCATGACATAATGATAAGAAACCCCAACATATTCTGCAGTCGATGGGGGTGGGATTGAAGAAGACAATAGGAGAAGAATTTTCTATTGTTAACAAAATCAAAGTTGCATTAAAAAGAAGCCAAAAAGTTTCACAACTGCAGCATGAAGATAGTACCAAATTATCTACAAATAGGGTTTCTAGTTTTTGGAGACCATTTCTGGTATATTTTCGAGACAGTCTAGATTTTTATTTGCTAAAAAATGAAATTTCAAAGCATCTTAGCCCAAATTCTTAGTTAAGAAAATGTTCTCATTCAAAAAACAGGAAAAACTGTAACCTGCAGAACTGTATTATTCCACTCCCCTCTTCATTAAATGTATCATTTAATTTCTCAGCTACAAATTTAAGGACATAGCCCAATTTAAAAAGTGAGGCAACAAATAGAAACTTCAAAACTAAAAAATTTTATTACTTACTCTAAATAACTGGGCATGAAAAATAGCTTCAGTGTAGTTTTATTGGTTCAAACAATAAAACTAGAAGCCCCATCAGTAAAGTATTTTACATTTTATTGCATCTTTCCCCCAAGCACTTCCAAAGCAAAATGCATGGAACACCAACTAACACGTGCCAGGATAGCATGTGGCAGCCAACTGATACGGAACCCTACACAACAATAGGGCAAACAGAAAATATAGCAGACACATGTAAGGCAATGCTCAACTCTAATGAGCAACACATGCATCTTTGTATCTCCAGGCAAAGGCAGGATCTTGATCATCAAAGTGCAGTTCAACAGGAAAAAGTGACTAAAAAAAGGCACTGTGCAGGTCCCTATTATTGGGTCAATGATTTCTGTATCAAATGTGATCAGTCTACAAATAAAATGAAGTATTTCTGATGACCAACCCTGAAAATTCTTTGACTCAAGCTGGGATCTTCATTTCCCATGTGCTACAAGCTCTAATAAAAGATCTGTAGCCCAATTTAGGCCCTCAGTGACACTTGTGATAACCCATCGCCTTCAGCATAGTTGTAGCTACTAGAACTTAAACAATGCACAGAGGTGAATACACTCCAGCTGATTCTCTCTTAACTATGGTGGTTCTGCTAAAAAGAGAGAAGACAGCAGCAGAACATAGTCAATAACTAATGTCAGCAAATCTGGGATCCACCCAAGAAGCAGACTTGTGGAGTAAGAATTGTTAGACTTCAAAGAGCCAAATATAGCAAGTGGCACAAAGCTGGGTATTTATACCATGGAATGAGGATGGGCTGAACTGTTGTGGATACAAATTGGGCCCATCTAGATACTCAATCCTTAGGTTATTTCCTCTTTCGCCCTCAACCTTTTAGAGGGCTGAACATACCATTTCCCACTCATCCCTACTTGTGCACTCCAGCTTCCAGTACCTGCGAATGTTCCAGATGAGGATCCGTGTGCCCTTTTTGCCTGGAATGGCATCAAACTGGGTCAGCAACTCTTCCTCAGTAGTGAAGAGCGTATATTTCAGGATGGCCTCGAGGCTGGGACCAGAGTCATCCGTAACAATCATTTTCTTTAGAAGCCACAGAGTCAAAGAAAAAACAAGACTGACCCAGGTTTTGCCCCTCCCCACTACCAATAAGACAGTAATAATTCAAACATTACTGCACAGGCTGGAGATATACATGGAGACAGCTCCCACCAGGAGCATGACAGAGCACAGTGCAAACAAAAGATGTTTCCAAAGGGGAGTTGAACCATGTGAAGTGATAACCAAGGGAAGTTGGTGGAAAAATACCACCAGGCACCAACTTTACCAGCGGGGGAGGATGTAAGGAAGTGAAGCTATGCACTGCTGTTAATATGAGGAGGAATACCATGCACACCCATTTCAGCCCATGGGAACAATGCAACATCGGCAGCTGTATATTTAAGGCTCCCATTAATGTGGAGGCAGCAGCAACAGGGATAAGACTATGGGCGACAGATCAGACAACTACTATGGAAGGGGCACTCCACGAGGTAAAGGGGAGGGAGACGCAGTTACTGCAGAGACCCTTCAGGAGTTATGCTGAGCATGGAAATTAGCAGGAGCGCCCAATGGATTCATGAGAAGTTCTGACATAAGTGCTGGGGAACAATATAGGGAATGTAACACCAAGCACAGTTACCCCTCCAGGGGCTCTCCAAGTGCCATGCTAAACATTGCCATTACCACATACACCAGAGGGCTGGCCCCCTCTACAGATGTTACCCAGAAGCAGCAGCACATGCAGGTGACACCATGGGAGGCTACTCGGGAATATCCTAGAACAGCCCTCACCATCAGGAGTGTTGTGTGAAGATACCATTGTAACAATGGCACCTCATGAAACACTGACCCTTGGGCTCCCTCAGTACCACACTTCCCCTACCCCTGCATCGCCCGCAGATGGTTCGGTCTGCACAGACACTTTTGCCTTACGGGGAAGGATATTGTTTTGCTGGTTGAATGGCACGACTGGGACAATAACAGCCTGAGCATGGACACGTTCCAAATAGGTCTGCGAAAGGAGCCCCACGCTGAGCGCACCTCCATTCTTGGTGAAGACGATGGCATCTTTTCCCAGACGCATGGAGCCTGATTTGAAACCATTACCGTACACCCCAATTGACAGGTGGTTCTTCTTCACTGCCTTGTCCGTGAAGCCAAAGCTGCAAATCACACACAGAAAGTCAGTTAAGTGGACAGCTGTCTGAAAAACAAATGAGAAGATAAAGAACAGATGAAGTGGAAAACAATTTTAAATGTGAGCTCCATGGTGGCCACTGGCTCACACTGCATCAGCAAATGAATAATACTTTGTCTTCATACAGCACCTCCCAGCCAAAGATCTCAAAGCACTTTGCAAATGGAGGTTAAGAGATTTGCCCAAACCACACAACAAACCAGTGGCAGGGTTGCAGTTAGAATCCTCTTCTCCTGAGGCCCAATCCTATGCTCCAGTCATTAGACAATGCTGCTCCTCACTGCACTGTGTGGCCATGAGTGCAAGTTTTATAATTAATTAGCATTTCTTTTATTGCTTTCTGCCCAAGACTTCTACACACTAATCAATCCTAACACCTCTGCAATGTAGCCCCATTATCCTCATTTTACAGATGGGAAAATGAGTTACAGAGAGGTGAAACAATCTGCCACAGTTTGCACAATGAGCCAGAGAACATCAGGATTAGGCACCTCCCCCCACCCCGTGTCCTTTTCTCCTCACTACACTCTCAGTACTAGACAAGTAGATATCAGACAAACCAGCACATTTACTCCACAAATGGAAAAAAATCCTTAGGAGGTGTTGGCAAAACTGAAGAGTTCAGCGTCCCAAAGACTGGGTCAGGAATCCACAATGCCTGCCCCCCTGATTTTGAAGAAAGATTTTGTCACCACTGCCTGCACTTCCTGGGTCACATTGAAGTGACAAGACCATGCCCCATTGATGCTGCTATTACATCACACGCTAACTCAACACGATCAGCCTCATGCATCAGTGGAGTGTGATGCATGCAATAAGAAAACGTCCAGCTGTTGTTGTTCCAGTTTAGATAAGAAGTGCATCTCCAAGCCTCAGCTGTCTGTGACTGAACTAAGAGCTTGTACTTATTAAAGGTTCAATTTAGGCACAAACCCCAGCACTACTCCATTACTTGTCTAAAGCCCTGCATGTCCAACTCACCCATTTCTTATAACTCTATGCTTAAATATTGTCTGCAGTCAGGAGAGGTGGTGGATAATAAGGTAATATTATATTATTATATAATATATAATAAATATATATTAAGATAATTGGGCTGCTTTTGGGAAGGGAAGGGGAAAAATAAGTAGTTAATAACCAGAAAATTCCTTCCCTCCTTTCATTATCTGCCCTCTTCATATGCCAGCAACAACAGACCCCTCCATCCAATTCTCTTTTCATTCTTTCCAGATTGTTGGTGTGCTTGCATGAGACAGTCATTCCTCCCCTCAACCACACACCATAACAGGAAAGGGGAAGAAGAGATGTGGGAAGGAAGGAGGGTCACTCTGTGGCTTTGCCACACCTCATTCAACAGATCTGGAAAACATCTCTCTAATTCCAGGGAAAGATTTTGCAATCAACTTCCCCACGTGACCCTGAAATTATCTCAGTCTTAGAATTTTAACAGCTAGAGCCTGCTGCTGCTATCCCTCCCCCACTTTGATTTCACAGCCACTTTATATTAACTAGAGAGAACCTGAACTAAGAGACTAGACCACTGCTTTTCTCCTTCACCACACAGAGCAGGAAGGGGCTAAGGCTTCTGGTTTTCACTTCCTGAACCCCTCTGACTTTTCAGAACTGTGGTTTTGTGCTCACTGCATGAAGAAATGATAAATCCTCTGCCTCTTGCCCCCCCCCCCCCATTTTTTTTCTTATCTATCACCAAATTGTTGCAAAGGAAAAACCAAACCAACGCCAAGTGACTATTTGATTTACAGACAGCCTGCTGTAAACACAAAATTATTATTAGGGCAAATAGAAACATGGAGGTTACAGGCATTTAGTCTGAGAGGAGAAACAGCATGACAGGAGAATGGACAGTGCAGCACCACCCATGAGGGGAAATACCCCCAAATATACTGCAAATGCAGCACAGGGAGAGAAAGGAGGGAGAGCCTAGCAATACTCCTGGGAAAGACAACATGAACACCAAGACTAACTGGGAAGTTAGGAATGGTGTGGTGCTAAAGGAGTAGACATCTGATGCTCTCTGGGCATCTGCCAGGCACAGAGGATAAAGGAAGAGACATGCACAGAAAGATGCAGAAGCAAGTTTTTATGCTTTTATTTTCTGTTCTAGGATAGACTCCTGGAAAATTAACCACCAATTCTAACATGCTCTTTTCAGCATATATAGCACCTGCTCAGGCATATCCTTTTGGGTTTTAAGGCACAGATTACATGCCCTTCTCCACCCTCAGCAAGGACTGATAATCATGTGGTTTCTAGTATGACTATTTACCAGGAGATACAATTAAAGCACAAGAGGAATAAACCTAAACAAGAGCAAGTAAGATCACATGCATCACACCTTGCATCACATGCTGAAGCTTGTTAAACTCAGGCTATGATAAACCTGAGTGAGGGGTGGAGACTCTACTGAGAGAGCCAACTCTTGTGAATTTTACCCTAGGAAGGAACTGCAAGAGCATCCAGCTGATCTGTATGTTTTTGGGAGAAGATGGGAATGAGGGGTCATCTTTTGGAGAATGCTCCTGAGTGTATGAAAGAAAAGATTTTCAGTGATGTTACACTTAGGTAAACTCAATAGTCTATGGTTTAGAATCAAACGTAACAAGTTAAATTTTAATTTTTGTCAAGTTAGTAATATAATAAAAATTGAAATTGAATTGAAATTCCTCACTGCAGAGAGTCGGGCCATGTCTCTCTCTGCCACTGTTAACAAGAAGGCATGAAAGCAGCAATAAGGAAAGTCTACCTTCTTACATCACATAATGAAAATTTCCAGAGGAGTAGCCGTGTTTGTCTGTGTACAGCAAAAACAACGGGAGTCCTGTAGCACCTTAAAAACCAACAAAGGGTTGAAGCCCGTGAAAGTTTTTGCCCGAAGAAATGTGTTAGTCTTTAAGATGCCACAGGACTCTCGTTGTTTTTGCACATGAAAGATTAAAGAAAAGTCACATTCGTTAAAACCACAGGCAATCTTCGTTTTCTGAAGGGAAGGGAAATAAGATGGGAAACTTTTACCATTTCTCTTCAGAAAGGAGATCATGGACTCCTGACTTCATTTACTAATTCCAGGAGACATTTGTTTATTTTAAGCAAATACTCCTTCCTCTATGTACTGAATCATGTGCTTTCACTCACTGTTTCTAGTTCATGCCAAATGACTTCAGCTAGGAAGGGACTGGTTGTTTGTGACATGTGTGCAACAGATCTGCACGTAAAAATCAAGAGTCCCTGGACCATGCGCTATATGTTAAAAAGCAGCTTGTGGAAAAGTAAATCTAAAACAGTCATTTTAGGATTTTGCACAGTGTCAGGGAGAGGAAGAGAAGAGAAACTACTGGGAGAGTGCTGTATGCACCTGAATCAGAATTCCTGAAAACTTGAACCCTGGCTCAAAGACAACACTTGCATGCAAGATCTGAATCTAGGATAGCAGAACCATATCAAGGAGAATTCTTACGTTGTTACCTGAGCATACGGTGAAGTTTGTGAGGTGTCATTCCAGTACCATTATCCGTGAAAGTCAGACAAAGCTCCCCCTTGATCTCCACAACATCAATGCAGAGAAGCTTAGCAGACACACCAGGATCTGAGGCATTATCTGTGGAAGGAAAACACCTGGCCAGTGAGGTACACTCATGTTCTCAACTACTCCCAGATCATCTTCTGGGATCTAGGAAATGAAAGAATTCTTGCATCCTACTTCTCCTAAGATCCCGGAAATATCTGGTAGAGGATGTACAATAACCCCCAAAACTGCTTACCACAAGAAAAGATCTACTTAAAACATGAATTATATATAGAGAGAATATAGAAATACTATGGCCTGACAGAAGATTTGAATAGAATTGAGTTTGGGAGGGCTGTGTTTCTTACGAATGAGAAAGCCACTAGCAAGATATGCAAGTCATCTCAAACAATTGCCAATAAAATCATAACCCCATATCTAATCAGTGTGTATTTTGTATGTGCTACGTGTGTAACAGAAGAACTGGTCTGAAAATGGGTTAGAAATAAACATGTTATTGGAACACTTGCATTGTAAACCCAGATGCCATGGTTACTTTCTACTCACTAGTACAAAGCTCAGAAAAAGTCAATATGAACTTTAAAAAAAAAAAAAAAAAGGCCTTTTCTGTACATGAAAGGGTCATGATTTAAAGATAGATATCTTGGGACCTTTCAGGGCTAGAAGGAAGTATCTTAAGAGGAAGTTTTCTTGTAGTCCTGAAGCATCACAAAATATCTATTCATAAGCCCATGCAAAACTGCTCACAGCCAGTCTTGAGCATCAGACAGGTAGAATTTGAGGGATGGGGCAATGCTGCATGTGAGGTGAAAGCAAAAATCACTTGAGCAGGTTGCATATAAAAATATTAAGATGACTGACTATATGTAGCTGCTTGGAAATTTGTAAAGTTGGTGACTGTGCTGAAGAGACATGGACTGATAGACAGAGCAGGCAAAGAACGTAAAATAATTGCAAAACCAGAGTATAATATAGTATGATGTAGACACATACCACAAAAGTGAAGGCCGTATTTACTGTATCATGCAATAAGGAGTGATCAGGCCTCTTTGAATGCCACTATTTCATCTCACCTGAGATTTATTCTAACATTCCAAATCTCTAAGGAGGCTCAAATAGCTGACACTTCGGGTTTTTACTTTAAGTTACCTGTCCCAGAACATTTCATCCTTCTGCATCCATCTCTGAAGCTTTCCAGCAAATCACACCTACTTTATGCCCAAGACAGGTAAAGTTCAGCGCTCAGATGCCACAAGAGAGGTTTTGACTACCTTACGGCAGCCTGCTTTTGCATCCTGGTCCTCAAGTGCCTGCTCAGAGTTTTCTCAAGCAGCATGAAACTGTAGCTTTACTACTGCCCACTGAGTTCTGAAGAGCAAGAACAAAATTTAGCAGTGTTTTTAATTTTACATTCCCGCTGCTGGACAAGATGCTGAGCAGACACAGGAGCCATCTGTCTCCAGATGCAGGCAGGCAATGCTGCATCAGTCACATTCAGGTCAATAAGAGCTTCTGACAACAGGGCCAAGAATTACATTGGTGTTAAATGAGGAGAGAACAGACTCAGATCTCTGTTTCCCACCGCCTTGGCAGAGCTGCCCAGCACCTGTACAGTGACATAAAACTCTACCAGCACAGCGAGCACCCCTAGTGCCTACGTTCTCCTCTTAGGCCCTTTCCCCTCCCCGGCAGCAGTGCCTTACCCAGTGCTAGCACAGTGACCTAGCACAGCAAGCAGTTCCATGAGCAACCTCCAGCAAGGTCCAATGCCCTTCCCCTGGCAGAGATGCATTTCTCAACCTCTAACAACCTGCATTAAAGTTAACTATGCAAAAAGCAATCCCACACACTCAGTGCCCTCCGCCCCACTGGCACCCTCCAAGGCCCAGTGGTCTGATTCATCTAACACAGCTACCAGTGCCCTGAACACCTCCCAGCCCCCGCCACTACCGCACAGTTACCAGTGCCGCAAATACCCTCCCCAGCGCCCTCCTGCCCCCCACCCCAGGGCACAGCTCCCAGTGCTGCCCCCCCATGTGCCCCCCGCCCCAGGGCACAGCTCCCCGTGCTGCTCCCCCATGTGCCCCTGCCCGCACGGCCACCGGGTAGGACCACAGCAGCTCCCAGGCCCCGCCACCGGCCGGTCTTACCCAGCAGCTCGGCCATGGCGCCGAAGGGCCGCGTGTGGCTGGTGCTGTTGCTCTGCAGGTAGTGCGGGCTCATCTGCGGAGAGAGCGACAGGACACAGCGGGGTCAGGGCCGAGCGGGCTCCCAGCGCCGGGCCCCGCCGCCCCCTCCCAGCGCCGGGCCGGGCCCCCACCTACCGCACTGAGGCGGATGCCCTGCTCCGTGTTCAGCCTCCGGGCCATGGCGGCTCCCAGCCCTGCCGGTCCAGCGCGCCCCGCCCAGGGACAGCTCCGAGCCCGAGAGCCCCCTTCTCCGGGTCACCGCCGGTCGCTGCAATATGGCGGCCCCCTGTCACCGCCCGTGTGCCGTACGGCAACATGGTAGCCGCCGCTAGGCGCAAACGGCTCGCCGCCGTACAGCAACATGGAGGTCTTCCCGTCCTGCACTGAGCGGTAGGCACCCCTTTGGCTCAACCGTACAGCAAGATGGCGACCTCCGAGAGGGAACTTCCACGTCCGTGCAGCAACATGGCGGCCCCTTCACTTACCGTTATGAGAGATCCCCCAGATGGGGCCTAGTTGTTGGGCTTTTTTTTGTGATGGTTCTCAGGGGTACTGAGTAGTGGCACCTTTTTTTGGTGATGGTTCTCAGGGGTACTGACTGAGTACAGCCACCTTTTTTCCCCACCGTCATAAGGCCCAAGCTCCTGCTGACAGTAGCCCCAGATCCTTGGCCAAGTACAACCACTTAAAATAAAAGCCTATTTGCATACAATATATATACACCCACCACCCATGGTGCCTGCTGTAATTGCAGGTGCAATCCCCCAGCAGTCCTACTCTGTCTGCTGGACGTGCCCCTCCCGTTCTGCCCACCAGCCCTTAGCTCAAAAATCATGAGTGATACCCAAACAAAACATGTGATTTGTTTTAAAAGGACAGTATGGTATTTCTGGGGTCTGTCTTGGGTTTTGAACTTCAAGCAAACCCAGTGCATGCATGTGACAATTAGTGCACCCCACTCTCCCAAGGACATTAGAGAAAGTAATTTTAGCCCCTTGTTCCTGGAGCTCTCATCCGATCTGCCCAGCCCCTTCCTGCCCAGCAATTAATCGTATCCCTCAGTCCCACAATCAGTGCTGTATGATAAAGGAAGTGGGAGCATGAAAGGAGTGAACTGAATTAAAAGATTTGCCAATGAAAGGAAACAAAAGGTATAAGGGAGACCTCTCACTGACATGGTCGGCTGTTTTCTACTTTCTTGTAAAGTGGAAGAAAATATCACCTTCTCCACTCCCTATAAGAGTACATTTAAATCCCAGCCAGCATTGAACTTGGAACCATCCACTTGGTGAGGCACAAATATAGCATGGCAACATGACCTCAGCCGGCTGAGGCTGCCAAACTCAGGGCCCCAAAAGAACGTGGTGGTTGAAGAGTCCAAGAATGTCCTCAGACACTGTGCCCATCTCACTGCTGTTTTGAAGAAAGAGGGCTACAGAGTTTGTAAGGACAAAAGGTGGCACATCCTTCAAGGCTGAAGGTAGTAACACTTCTACATTCTGCTTTTATTTTGCTCTTTAGCCATCCCCCCCGCCCCAAGGACTGCAAGTAAGACACTACACACCACTCCATTTGACATTTAAACTCAAGCTTAGATTTTGCACGGGGTACATGATGAAAGGCTAACAAGAGCTGACAAAAGAGACAATAGCCAGAAACATCAAACTGACAGGCTAAAGGGAGACTAGACAAGGGGAGAAAAAAGCAACAGACAGCTGGGCTACTGGCTGCTACATGGGGAAGGAACCAGCTGTTATAGGGAATCTGTATTCCTTCTGGGTGTGTGGCAGGTGTTGCAGATCATGTCTGTTAAAGCCATGAAATCCAGTTCCATCAATCAGAAGGCAAGGGGATCTCAAATGCTTCTCTCCAAAGACAGTCAGGATGACGGGGAAGAAAAAAAACATAACTCTCAGGAAGTAATTGAACATTTATATCAACAATATCATCTGCAGTGAAGCTAGCTGGGAAAAATTCCAAAAGCTACCAATCTTTGTGCTTCAGGGTGTTAATGAGTCAAGAAGTTTTTCCAATCACCTAGCACAGCACAATCAAATGCAATTGTGTAGCCACAGGGATATGGGGTGCGGACAGGGGCATTCCACTGTCAGACACATGCTCCCAGAAAACAGACCATTTGCTGGTCTGTTTCATTACAGTAACTTGTGAGTAAGAAGTGAGATCTGCTATTATCTAGAATCTGCAAAGCACAACACACCTGGTCCTAAAAGAAAGGCCCTTCACAGAAGGCTCCGGCAGACCCCAAAAAGCTTTCCTCTGGACCAAAACGAGTGCCCATCCACTGCCTGGGACCAATTACACACAGGAGTCTGATGTGGACTGACTCGGGAGTAAGTGGACATCTGGCAAAGCGGGGTAAGTCGGGGTTCAGGAGTGGGTGACTGGGGAGGCAGAGCGGCACACCAGACCAGATACTGGGAAAGGAACGTCACACACGCACTAGGAAAATACAACCTGTAGACATTTATTTACATATTCTCTCCCCTTAAAAGCTATTCAGGTGGCAGTGCCAAAACACAAATATAAAAAAAAAAAGGAGAAAAGCTTACATATACCATGGTAGTGTTGGGAATACAGACATTCTGTACAAACAGCATAAAGCTATTCGTTTCAAATATATGCCAAATGGAATACAGCACAGGACTCATCCCCCAGAATATGCTGCATAGTATGAGTATTCAAACACATGGCAATTTTAGATCCTTAGATTCCTTCAAACCAGAATGTCTGTGATCTCACCATCCCTTCTGCCTCACACCAGGAGGGCCTGCTTCTCTTTCTGTCATCGCAAGAGTCACCTCTACCTCCTGCTGAATGGGGCCACCTCTAGCTTTCTCGAGTCTCACTTGACTCCCAGGATCCCCGTCCCACAATGGGATTTCTATACCTGAGTGCTGAGCTCAGAATCAGAGCATTATAGGACTATTCTAATAGCTGAGTAACCACAATCCATGAGGATCCACACAAGTCCCACAGATTCCTTGTCTCCTAATTGGCAGTGGGGTTCTCCGCATTTTCTGTGGCACACGAGCTGCGGGATGTAGAATCAACACTTGATGACTGCATGTTGCTTTTCCCAAACTCCATCACCAGTGTTTTCCCCAGCAAGTTATAGCCGTTCACCAGCTGCATTGCTTCCTGTGCAATCTCGACACCTGGAACAGGAAAGTAAAGTGAACTCAGGTTACAGGGCACATAGAACTGCGCATACAGCCAGCTTGCTCTTAAGCCCACTGTGTTCAGGTAGACATCAGGACCACGTGGTCTTCTCCTGACTATTAACAGTTCTTGTATACAGTACGGTGCTGGGATCTGATCGGTAGAGCAGTGTGTGGGGAACACCAGCACTGAGTGAGCATGACACTGAATTATCCTCTTACTCTGTGGGAGAGCTGGAATTCATCACTGGGGCAGTGGGATACTGAGGTCAGGTAAATATGGAGGCCAAATTCCCCTCTAACCCCAGGGAGCGTGGCCCTTCCAGCACAGAGCACAAGGAGCTGGCACTGCACCTTCACTCATCAGGAAAGGCCTGTGAGATGTAGCTGAGCAACTCACTGGGGAAGGTGATGAAGGCCTGACCCCTCATTCGGCCACTCAGCAGCCGGAATTGGATTGGTGGGCCATCCTCCTCTTGGAACCGTGCAAACAGTGAGACCAGCTCCCTCACTGTCACCCGAGGGCTCAGGTTCTTCAGATACAGCACCTAATCAGCCCCCAGAATAATGGGAGCAGGGAAGAGAGAGAGTCACTGCAGCCTTGTATTAAGAAGGGCCATCTCTTTATAGCTAACTTCCCCTTCATTCCTACAGCCCCGTCTGTCCCACATGGGGAGGGGCTGGCTCTGCCTCTCTCACCCGTCTGCCTCACATGGGAAGGGGAAGGTTCTGTCCCTCTCTCCACCCTCCGTCCCACACTTGTGATTGCATGCTTAGAAGACAAAGGAGGGAAACTCGTGACTTTTTTTAGGCTGTATCACACCATATCTAGATGGGTTCCTGTTGGCTCCAGTTATTTATATCATGAGTTCTTGCCATCTGTTAAACAAGGTTTAAACATAGCATTGCATCAAGGCATTCAGACTGCCCATGACTAGTTATGGAGGCAGCACTATGTTCGTCTAAGTCTCTGAGAGCCAGAGATCTTCCCCAACTATAGTCCAGCTGGGATTGGGTTTGAAGTAAGGCTGGCACTCAGGTATCCTAGGAGTATTTAAGCAAGGCAATCTCTTTTATTGATTCCAGAGGTCCCCCTCTTTTCCCAGCAGAGGAGACTATTCCTCATTTGGCAATACACACTCTTTTGGTGATGCTCAGTCATTAGCAAACAGGAATCTTTACTCATTACAGTATTTTTCCCAATATCCCCTTCTGGCTTTGAAATCTGTAAATCTAATACAGGTGTCAAAACAGCTTCCCCACAGCTCTGCATTAGGGCATGGTGCAGTGATAACTGGGAAAGAAAAACACCCAGCTTATTACCTTCTGCTTGGTCTTACCGTACCTTGCTTGGCTCTCCCGGTCTATAGGAGGAAAACCGGGAGATGCTCCGGATCTCCTCCTCTGAGAGACGATTCTTGAGGATCTCTTCTTCTGGGATGAACTCCACAGGCTCCTTTACAGTCACCGGCCCCAGGCTGGGTTGCTGAGGCACAGACCCTGTTGTTTTCATTACCGGGAGGCTGAGACCTCCATCCTGCTTCCCCTGGTCTGGAAGCTGTGTGGGAACCTTCACCACAGATCCTTTTGGAGCAGAGAAGCAAGGCAAGCATAGATCACTTTTTGTAGACTGGGATTCTCTGGGCAATGGCTTGCTTAGCATCTCTTGACAGACAGTCTCCAAGTGACTCATGGGGTCCTTCTCATTCAGCATCCTCTTCTGAGCTTCATCTAATCCACAGCAAAGAAATATGGTGACATGACGAAACCAATCACCACCAGTAAATGAACAGATCACTGGGGACAACTAGAGCCTGGGCCCCAAAGGTAGGAAGTTCTGCTTTGGCGCAGCTCAGTTCAGCCTCCGACAGGAGCCTGGGGTTTACTGAAAGGCAAAATGTAAGCCACCAGCAGTACCGGATAGTATTCCACATTAGAACAGATCCAAAGGGGCAGCCATGTTAGCCTAGTTAAGCAAAACGAAAAAGGAGTCCTGTGGCACCTTTAAAAACAGGTTTCTGAGAAGAACAGCACCTTTACTAGAACGCTTTCTATAACACTTGTTCCCAACTCATTTATCCTGCAGACTTTATAACCAACTACTCTGCCACTTGATTTCAACACGTTCCCGAGATCAGCACTATTGACTGATTCCCCTGCGCTCCAACGAGCGGAGACCTTTCTCCACTTGCTCTTGCTTATGGCTAGTTAAGCTGATTTCCAGCCATGTAGCTTTTTTAAATCTTATTTTGAACAAAACTATTTTGTTGTGCTTTCAGGGACGCCATCAGGTTAAAATCATGGATTTAAAGGAGTTTCCTCACCTGGGGTACTGATAATACCTTCCTTACTTTATTTAATGGAAGCAAGGGCAGATATGAAATGTGTTTTTCCCCCCATTCATGTAGCATTAATCAGGCTGGTTTTTTACGGTGTTACACTGCACTCTGCTGGGACGCCATAACACAACAACAATCATCATAAAAAAAAACATTTTTAAAAAGAAGCTTGTGAAAAGTACCTGGATTAAACTGTTTTTCTAACAAACAAGACCTAATTGTTAGGCTTGCAATACCCCTTTACATGCAATCTTATAAGTTTTGCTGTGATGCGGTGTCTGATACGTTGCTTCAGTCTCCTAGTGCTAGACATCACTGCATAAGGGTCAGATTGTGAAACAATAAAACAAAGGGGCAGGAGAAAAGTGATGCTCAGGTGAGAGGCAGTGTGGTGAAGTGGAGAGAGCACTGGGCTGGGAATCAGGATCCCTGGGTTCTATTTCTGCCTCTGATACTGCTGGGTGACCTTGGCCAAGTCACTTCCCTGCTCTGTGCCTCAGTTTCTGTCCCACCCTCTGTCTGTGTTGTACATGTAGACTGCTAGCAATTCAGCATAGAGACAGTTTTACTATGTGTTTGCACGCTGCCTAGCATGATGGGGCACTGATCTTGGTCAGGATCTCTAGGCAGTACAGCACTACAAATAAGAGAACCTATCTCCAGCTACATGCATGCTATCTGGTTGCAGAGGCATCAGAGAGCACAGAGTTCAGCCTGCCGGTGAGGGAATGTCTAATGCAACAGTAGCTCTATGCAGCCATTTCTTTGAACCGTCATTCCATGCAAGATATTCTTGGCAAAAGGAACAGCTCTTCCCCTCCTACCTGTCAAGGTGCAGAAATAGAACCATTTCTTCAGGGAGAAAGGACAAGGAGGAAACACCCCAGACTGCCCCACATTGACATTCATAGAACACTTGCTCCTGTTACTCCCATCCTGCCAGGGGCACTGGTAGCATCTGGAAACCCACGTACCTTGGTGGTAGAGAGCCCGCAGGAAGGAGTGACGGTCCATCCCCTGGAAGAGCGCGTTCTCAATCTCCATCTCCCGCCGGCTCAGTTGTTTGCTGCCAGCAAATCTCTGTGGCAGTGACAAAATGCGCTGGCGTTCTGTGATCTTCTCCTGGATGGCTTGCAGCCGTTCCTTCATGGCTTCGGGTGCTGCCCCCAGCCCAGAACCCTGAAACACAGCAGCAGCATTAGTCAGCAGAAAACCCACACCACTTCTAGGGTGGTGCTGCAACTCAGACTAGAGTGGCACTGACTAGGAATAAGAATAACTCTCAAAGAGGGGCTGATGTGAGATCTTCTGCTATCATCAGGTGAAGGCAGAGACATCCTCCTTCTTGAAGCTAGGAACCCACTACACATAGGGGGGTAAAAGAATGAGCAGCTCATTCTCTCCTGACTTACTCATAATTCCGATTTCATTTGCTTTGCTCCTTGTTTACTTGTATCTGTACACCACAGTGTTCCTGTCTCCCTTTAACTTAATAAAACCCGGGCAGTAGGAACATCTACTTCTGTTCTCTGATCTATTTGTCAATGTGGTTCCATAAAACATACACATACTGTTAATCATTCCTTGGTAGAATGCCTAGGGTACCTAAAAAGCTGCAATTTATTACTGGTCATTATTATTTCACCCTGCAGAACTTTGAACTCCAGACTCAAGTATATTTTAGATGACTCTCAATGCTGGGTTCCAGGTTCCTGCTGTTTCTAGTAAAGCTTTTTCCTCACCTTTACTGCTGAAGCATGGTTCTTCCAGAGCAGGATCTCAGAGTCTGAAAGCCCCAGTTCACGAAGAGCGGCTGTTTCTTGCTCACTCTCCTGCAGCGCCTGGAACTGCATTAAGGTCAGAGTTCCTGCTGCCTCTTCCCCAAAGGGCTTGTAAAGAGCCGCTGGGGCAAAGCATCGCCGTTTGGACACGCACCTGTAACCCAAATCAACAGTAAATCAAGCAGTCCTTAGGGCTCAGAAGTTAAGTGTGTGGGATGGGATGCTGGCTTTAAAACCTGGACCTGTTCTCACCACCAGCAGCTTACCATGCACAGCAGAGCTGCTGTTTCTCTGAAGGCGCTGTCCTCTCTAACCTGGGCATGTGCCATATTCTTTTACCTGGTGCTACAAGATTATAAGGTACTGGAGCATCAAGTGATGTATATTTCTATTCTGTGCAGTTGTCATCTAGTAGCTAAAAAAATCTAACTGCACCTTTTTGCATGAGGAGAGTGGGGAGTAAAAGTCACGCTCCAGTGCTCACTGCCTGGGTGCAATGCTTACTGTTCAATGGAGACAGCAGTATCAAGCTGTTGATGAAGGAGGCTTTTCAGCTGCCTTTCTCCTTCTGTCTCTAAATCCTCCAGAAGCTGGTCGTCGCAGGACAGGCTGCTGTTGACCCTGGGCATGAAAACACAACAGAGTAAGTTACAGAGAGTGCTTTACTCCCCACACATCCAAATCTGCCATGTTTATAATTCCACACACAAGACACCCTCTGTCTTACAGTCCTTTATTAGAAAAGTAGGAAGATAATGCGACAGTCCAGATGGAATATAAAGGACAAGATGGAACTAAAAATAACCTTAATTGCAGACCTCCCACTGATGTCAATTAGAAAAGTGCATAGATGATTTTGGAAAATTTAAAATATCCCAGGAGCATGCGTTTCTTTTTATTCACACACAATCCTGTAATTTTTATTTACAGAAGATCTATTTTAAAAAATGAATCCTGCCTAGCTTCAAATGACTCAGTAAAAAATATCCCAAAAAAACAAAAGCAAAGCCATTTGAGACAGACAAAGAAAGCAGGAAGTTGGCAGCATGCTGGAACATAGTTATAAACTTGATTATCAATCTGCCTCTCTGAGGGAAAACTTGCTCCGCTCATGGCACATTGCCTTGTATTTGTTATTTCAAAGACTACTTTAAAGGACATTGGCATCAACTGCTCTATGGCTTTTTGTTTCTGTCTCTCAGTGCCTATACCAAGGCCAGAATAAAGGGAGGAAAGAAACAATTGATATTCAAGCCCCACCCACAATCATAGAGGCATAGGATGTTTTTGCTAAAGTAATGAGTAGTGAAATTATTAATAATGCAGATATCTAAACAGTTAAGATTCTTGCTTTAATACTTTTTTTTGCTATGAATTGAGCTGCCCACACCTCTTCTAGGGCTATCATTTGAGGCTGCCTTTAAACTCAGGCAGACCGCCATAAACTGGGAAACATTTGGGCCAACAACCCAATAGTGGGTAAAGGTTTCTCCACAACAACCAGAGCTAGAAACTTCGTTTTTAAATGAAAGCGAAGAGTCTGCTGAAACACAGAGAAGTCATAACAACAACATAAGACCAGCCATACTGGATCAGAGCAATGGACCATCAGGGCTAATATGTAGTCTCTGACAGTGGCTGATGCTAGATGTTTCAAAGGGAATTCAATTGAACCATCCCCTTGTCCAGTCCCAACTTCCAGAAGTCAAAGGTTTAGGGACACCCAGATCTTGGGGTCGTGTCCCTGACCATCTTAGCTAAGAGCCATTGATGGACCTAACCCCTATGAATTTATCCAATTATTTTTTGAATGCATTTATACTTTTAGCCCTCACTACATCCCCTGGAAACCAGTTCCACAGATTGAGTAGACATTGGGTGAAGAAGTACTTCCTTATGTTTGTTTTAAACCTGCTGCCTATTAATTTAATCAGGTGACCCATAATTCTTGTTCTGTGAAGGGATAAGTAATACTTTCCTATTAATCTTCTCTGCACCATTCATGATTTTATAGAGCTCTCTCATATATGCCCTTAATCAACTCTTTTCTAAAATGAGCAGTCTCAGAATTTTTAATCTCTCCTCATATGGCAGCTGCTCCATGCTTCTAATAATTTTCGTTTCCTGTCTCAGTAACCTTTCCAATTCTTTCGTATCTTTTTTGAGAAGGGGTGCCCAGAATTGCATGCAGTATTCAAGATGTGGGCAAACCATAGATTTATAAAATTGTATTATGATATTTTCTATTTTATTATCCATTATTGATATGATGTGTCAACTTAATCCAAATCCTCTCTCTGTTAAATTAGAACTTTCTTTTTAAGAATCTCTGCTTGCCTTTGCTAAAGCCTCCCCCCATCTCACCCTCCTTTTCTGTGTTTAACTGGAGTAGAAATGACACAGATGCTTCTAATGTATTGTATCAATGATAATGAACTTTGGGTAGCAAACAGCAACTGCTCAAACTTCTCACAGCAGAGCACACATGCTGGCCTCACTCACTCAAGGGGGTGACAGGAACATGAAGGATTCCAGCCCAGAATGGCCAACCTTAAGTCTCAAAGATCATGGTTCAGACTTGTGCTCAAATAATGAGATTTTAAAATAATAAATATTGGGCTTTTTTATGCATCTGGAGGTTTCAGAGCCTTAGGACATATTCAGTTATTGTTTTCAAGCTTTTCTCTGCCAGCACAAGAGCAAAAAGCTTTTTTTTTAATGGAAGCTGAGATGTTCTTGCCTCTCCTAATTCCAGGACCCGGAGCTTTAAGAAAAACACTCAGTGTTGTAGGACTCACAATAAAATCATGTGTGTTGGCAGTGGTGGGATTCACAGACTGTCTGCATTAGAGGATATCTCACACCAGCGTGCATACAAAGAAATATCCCCCCTCCCCGCCCCATAACACCCCCAAACTCCCCTCTTCATCCCTCAGAGCACCCCCGAACTCCCCATCCTTGCCTCCTGCTCCCACTTCCTCCTCCAGAGAACCCCAAATCCCTAGTCCTCATTTGAGCACGCATCAACCCTCTTCTTCCTCCCCCCACCCCCTACCTTGCTACCCAAGTGCACCCCCAACGCCACAGGCCCCTTAGCCCCCGGTCCTCTTCCTCCCCCACGGCACCCCCAACCCAGAGCACCCCCATCCTCCTCCGCGGCTGCGCCAGGTTGAGTGGGCGGGGCGGGGAAAGGGAATCACGAGCGCCCAGCTGAAAGATGCCCCTCTGCAGCTCACCTCCGCATGGCTCCGGCTCCGGCCCCAGCACTCGCCACCCCCTCCTCCGAGCCCGGCTTCTGCTAGTGTTGGGAGCCTAGAGTGGACTGCAACTCCCAGTCCCAGGAGCACCTCGCGGCAGGGCCCCCGCCCAGTGGCCGGACCCCAGGGGCTGCCGGGAGTTGTAGTGCAGCGAGGCTCAGCCCCGCCCCCACAGCTAGACCTCAGGAGAAGCGCGCCCGGGCAGGCTGTGCCAGGCTCCAGCAAGTGCCAGTCAGTCTAGCTGACTTATAACGGGGGGCCTCTGTTATCCACCCCACCCCTGGCCCCCACACAGCCGGCTTCTTTCCCTGCAGCAGTTAGGGACTTCCTCAAAGCAAGCTTAGCCAGACAGACTGGGAGCAGACAGAGCCTCTTGCCCCTGCATGGCCCTGTTTCTAATCAGCACACTGGTTATGGGGAGACCTAGGCACCAAACACATCAGTGCCCCTAGGCCAGGTGCTCTATCAACACCGCCCCGTCCCTGCTCCACTGTGCTTATTACACTAAATCTTCAGGGGAAGAGGGCTCTGACCCCTGTAAGGACCCTGGGGCAAGAGCTGTCCCCTATTACATATTCGTATAGCAACTGAAAATGCTGAAGGCCTGATTCTAACCTCATGCAAGTGAGAGGTAAGATTAACTCCATTAAAGTCAGTAAAATGTCAGGAGAATTAGGCAGTTGCTTTATGTTAGCTGGCAACTAGAGGGATGGGGCAAACCAACCGAGGAGGAAGAAACGTGCTTTAGCATCTCTATTTTACAACCTTACCCTTTTTCAAAAGATAGTTGTGTATACTTTATGACTGAGTTGAAGAGTCTTAGGTAAGGAAGCTACACATTCCCTATCAGAGTTTTTGGGGTTTGTACTGGGATTTGCTCATAAGGCAGGTACATGGAATTTACCTTTGCATTAATAAGAGTACAATTTAAGATCCCTCAAGAGTCACCATTCCTACAAACAACATCTAAAACCAGTTTAAAACAATAGATGACTATTGCCACTTACACATACAATGTGTATATTGGTACAGAGAAGGTTGTTGAACACGAGTTCTAGAGGCTGAGGCCCAGATCCACAAATGTAATGTGTTTAGGGTCCTAACATCTACTGAAGTCAAGTATCTTTGTGGATTCGGGCTATGTTTCAGAAGTGCCAATTTTCCTCAGGAGAGACAAGATGGGTGAAGAAATATCTTATTGGAGCATCTTACGTTGATGAAAGAGATGCTTGCAAGCTATAGAGAGCTCTTCTTCAGTTCTTGATGTAGCTCAAAAGCTTGTCTCTTTCACCAACACCATTTGGTCCAATAAAAGATATTTCCTCATCCACCTTGTCTTGCTAGCATCAGTGACCAACACACCTGCATTTTCCCTGTAGCCTGATTAAACACCTTTGAATCAGAAAAGAAATCTGTTTAAATTACAGTATCTCAGAGCAGATTTATAGCAGGGGTGTCAAACGTACGGCCTAACAGAGAGAGTGTAGTCTTGTATACCTAGCGTTCCGCAATGCCGTGAGAGTGTCAGGTCTCACCACAACATCACAGAGCACTAGGTATGCGAGACTGCACTCCGCAAGACCACACTCTCTCCCTTAGAGAGAGAGAAAGAGTGGTATCACAGAGCGCAGTTTCGCATACATAGCACTCCGTGATGCTGCAAGAATGCCATAGTATTTTGATTTATGGTCTGTACAGCCCACTTGAAATACATTTAAGTCAAATCTGGTCCGCCATAACAAGTGAGTTTCACTCCTGATTTATGGGGTATGAGCAAGAAGGGAGCACCCAACTTATTGGAGAATGCAGGCCAAGTTTTCAGAAATGGAGGCATGCCCAATTTAGGATGGACTGACTGAAGTCAGCAAGCAGGGACCTTTGTTTTATTTTACCAATTTCAATCTTGTTTTACATTTGTACTTTAATTAGTTTGCTAAAGAAAGGTTATTCTTATTAGTTGGCTAATCATTAAAATGATTTTCAACTTAATAGCCTTTATACTAAATTCAGTATTTTTTGCTCATTAGGATACATTATATTTATATACATTTGAGTACTTTTATAGCTTAAATTAAGATTCTTAATGTTTACATTGCTAGAAAATGGTGATCAGAGTCTATTTGGATGGACTAGAATTCAATTATAAATAGCGCCCGTAACATACTTAAAATTTTATTTAACAAAAACAAAAAAACCAAGCAAGCTTACCTGAGCTGGATACATAAGAAAAATGTTTATCAAAACCTGTTTTGCATTTAAGACAGTCTATTAAAACAAAGGAAGCATATATCTGCATTTAATGAATGGAAGTTAATTGTTTCTGGTCACCACATCCTTCAGAATTTTGGAACTAGAAGATCTCATCTGCTCACAACTTTGTCAGACTGGAAGAGAAAGCAAGCTTCACTGTTTTTTCAGCTCCAATCAGCTTAACATTTAATGACCTAGTCATTGAATTGAACTAACTGAATAAACTGAAATGAAGAAAATAGCCTCTTTTGCAGATGCAGAGAATATTGCTTTCAAAGCTGACGTAGCACTTCAACAAACTGGTTCTTGGCACTAAGCCAGCGAGTTCCACCAGTTCAGTCATCTAACGTCCTTTAAAACTTCAGCAGCAAATATATACTGCTTGAATTTTTTTAAAATTTAATTATTTTAATAACATATACTAAGTTTAGTTCTTAATATAGGTCATCAAATCCAATTTTAATGCAAAATAGAGCTGGAGAGTTAGTCACCTGACTTCACTGGGGTTTACAATACTCTAAAGACAGCAGACAAGAACTGAATAAAATACATGAAATGCACAAAAACACAGAACAAGGACACAGATGTTGTAGAACTAAGAAGCTCCATGCAGTCTCCTATGGTATGAGTCAATGTGAATTTCAGTAAGACAGAGACTACAAACAATAGGAGGTTTGGCATGAAAAAGCGTTTTATTTGAAACAAAAAACAAGGTGGCATCACAATTTTTACTGTTTTTCTTAAGTTTACACATTATGTCTATCAGATAAAATATTACAGCGGTAGAGAGTTCTTGGGTCACTCAATCGAATGTGATCCGAAAACTGCGTTCCTGTTCCTTACGGCGGCTCTCACAAACCTTAGTCACCTCCTCCACCTTCCTTTGCAACAGAGCTGTGGGGAGAGGGAAAAAACAATGTAACATGAGGATCACATAACATCATGAGAGAGAGTCCTTGGCAGCACAGACCTGAAGGTGAGAAGAGCGTCTCAAAGAGTGAAGATCAAAAGTTAAGGTACGTTTGGGAATGAAAGAGAAAAACCTAGCACAGGACACCACTGAATTGCACCAGGCTCAACGGATGGCTATGATGGCAGAAACTTGCAACACCCAAAAACACGTGGACTAGCCCAAGACGACCTTTTAGCCATCATTCCAATCTTCCTTGCTGACTCAACTTCAATTTGATTTAACTTATCTTATTTCATTTTCTTTTTCAACAAAAGCTGTACAAAATCAGAAATCAAACACCTGCGGAACATGAATAGCTGGAACTGCTCCATACTTGGAAATATGCAAACACACTTAAAAACCAAAACAACTGTACATTATCCACCCTGCCTCCTTTTGTGACCCATAATCCATTCTGAATTATGGTCTGTAAAGTACATACGTTTAACAGCTCTGTATGCTGTAGCCCACAGCACTGAAAGAGATCATTCTTGCTGAAACCTGTAAACGACTCCTTCAGAATCATTTTACCAATCTAGATCATGAAGCTGCACTATGGATCTGTAGAATGGAGACATTCTAGTCCCTTTAAGTTCTTATACTACATTTAACATCGTACCAGAGAGTCTTCCAGTAGTACATTAAGTGATATGACTAGCATTTATGTTTTCTTTTTCTTTCCTTCCTCTTAAAGGGAAAGTTATATATGGGTTTATTATATTTTAATGAATGGAAGACATGCTGTGTGTTTTTGAGAGTGAAAGCAGGTTGAAATGCCTTTTGCACTTGGAACAGAATGCAGCATGTTTTGTGCTGGTACGTAAGAATCCACCCTAGTTGGTTCTTATCCTAAGCCAGACCCCAAGAAAGCTCTCTCTCCTGCACAAATAAGCTTTCCGTTTGCAGATAACATGCATTAAAATACATGCAGTGGCTCATATTTTCAAGCAAAAACAACTCTGCCCATGTAAATACCCTTTGAAGCTCCATATTATTCAGGGCACTCTTTGTGTACCATCTCAGCCCCACTGTCAGCTACATGTATATGCAACTCAAAATTTAATACTCCCATTACAAGGCAGAACTCTCCCCAGTGTCCTGTCAGCTATGGTAACCCTCAGACATTTAATAAGAAAATCAGAAGAAAGTAAAATTCCTTAAAGTTGTTTTGGCAAGAGGGGAGATGTAAGATTTTTCTATGCTATACTTGTGTTCGCCCCAGCCAAGGTCTTGTCATTTTAGAGTAGCATACAATGTGCTGAGAAGTAGTGGACTCACTAGAAATGGGAAACAAACTGCCCAAAGGTGTATTTACAGATCTCAGCAACTATGTTCCATATTCTAAAAATCCTACACACTGGTAGGGCTAGTACAGCACTCTGGATGCAAGTATTAAAGTTACATGAGTCTTAAAGAACCCCTCAGACAAGATAACAGATGTTACAATTATTGTCTAGATGAGCTCATTTGCTTTTATGAAGTGGCCTGAAGGTGTTTTCAGGGAATGGGGTTTACAAACTTGTGAAGAGTCTCTAATCTGTTACATTTTTAAAATTATATATAAATAAAATGTTAGAAGCTCCATTCCTCCCAGCCCTGCCAAGGGGACAAGCCATTCTGGCCATTGCAAAAGAGGGCATATAATGGGTAAGTGTAAATAAAAACAGGAATTCTTACATTTGCTAAACAACCCAAGGGAAGAAAAGTATCACATGAATCATTGGGGGTGGGGGGGGAGAGTACACTTTATAACATCAGTTGCAGCAACCCCGATTGAGGGACTTGTTCCACCATACTAAACTTGCATTTCCACTAAAAATAGACAGATTACTCAATCTAGCAATCTGATGGGCTGTATAGCCATGATTTATAACCACAAAAAGTCTCTCACTGCAATCCTTTAATAGTGATTTTCAAATGAAACAGGCAACTGTTTTACACCAACCAGAAAGTTTCCAGATTCCTTCTGCAAATGGAACTGCAAATCTGCTGCTGCAAGACACTTCCCAGAAGCTGTCAAATCTCAATGACAACTCCCACTGGGTACTGAGAAGTTAACAGCTTTTAGGATTCTGGAAGCCAAATAGAGCGCTGATATAAGCAGACACAATTCTGTTTAAATCAAAGGGGAGTTGGGCCTATTTTCAGTGGGAATGAATGGTTTTAAACCATGGGTTTGGGGACATTCAACAGCTTAGTTGAGAGCAGTAGAGCTAGTGCACCTCAGTCAGGGCCACATTACTCAACACTGCCCCCTTGTGACTAATTAGATTCAGTTAAGGCGACATACAAAGCTAGAAAGAACACTCAGAATCCTTTACTGGAAACAGATGGTTCACAGCCATGAAAACAATGTGTAATAACTTTAGAAAAAGCAATTAAACCCTGGAATCTTCCCAATATCTTAGTAAAAAAACCCAGCTTCTGAAAAGCAATTTTCCTTTCCAATACCAAGCAAAACATCTGCTCAGTATTATCTTTTCAAATTGTTACTCTGAAACTTCTGCAGTGGCACTGAGAACATGGAAGGAACATTTGACCCCAGCTAACATGGTAAAGAGCAATCTTCCTCTGCCGAAAGTCAGCAGACAGAGGCCACAAGATAAATACAGAGGTAGGAAAACCAATGGGGGTCTTTTAAAAATTGGCGTCTATGACCCTCGTAACACATTTTCATAAAGAAAAGCCTGATAACATCATAAAAGCCCATGCTCAGACTCTATCAATAGGGAAAACATTTTTTACTGATATGTTTTAGAGGATGGTTTTTCCTAACATTTAACAAATGGCCAAGAATTACTGGGTCAATAGGTTTTTAATGGATTATGGAGAGAGAGGGGAATCCAAAGGACAATAGACTAGGCACTTGGGGAAGGCATCTCATGTATCTTTCGGAACTGATCTATGGTCAAGAAATACTCACACCCACCAGGACTGTGTCTGATGAAGTGGGATTTTCTCCCATGAAAGCTCATACAATAAATAAAGTTGTTAGTCTTCAAAAGTACCACAGGACTCCTTGTTTGTTTTGCTGAACTAAACTAACACAGCTACCCCTTTGGAACTTCATAACAAATGTTTGTTCTGCACAGTCCACTACTTGCACCAATCGCTATCTAGCTGATCTCTCAACCTTCAGTCCTTCTACTAAGCACTGAATAAAGCCAATAAGATTACTCTTCCCCATCTCCTTCAAGGCACCCAAGCTTCCTTCCTAAATGCAGTTCAGATATGACATTTTGACCAGTTCATTTCTTTATTTCAAAAGGCTTCAGTAAGCTTCTTACCAGAGTTCTGGTCAATCCACTGCAACGAATCCATGTGTGCATTCAAAATTTTACAGATCTGCTGGAGCTGGAGAGAAATAGATGAAAGATTTTAGGTCTGAGTTATTCTGTTGCAATAAGTGGAAGTGAACAACAGAAAAAGGAATATCAGTTGGACACCAGCCTAGCCTGGTCTTTAGGACTGGCTGCAGCAGTCAGAGCTAAGTAAATACTCCAAACATTAGCAAGTCTAGCAGTCACTTCACCCAGGTGAAGCTATTACAGAACCAGCACATAGCACAGCTATATGGGGGATCTCCTGTTCAGAAAATATTCTTGTGGCCTGGTCTTCCTTAGGCTAATAGAGGTCAGAAGCATCACACCCATAAAAGATATACTCTCCAAGTGGTGTGGGAGAAGAGGCTGGAAAAACTACCTGCTCTCAATGTTCAGTGAAAGGAAAGCTCTCCATTAACAAGCCAGCAGGCAAAAACCATGACAGGGATTAAAATCGAGTTCAAGTGTAGGAGAAATAGATGAGTATTCAGGTCTGAATTAAAAGATGGAAATAATGACAGAGGAGAATTGTTATCCATCCCAAGGAGCATGCAAAACACGTAACAATAAGCAGGATTAGCCATGCTATCTGTAGTAAAGATATTTGGTATTTGATCTTAAACCTTGCAAGAGATGCCCTGGAGCAGCTGAGTGGCGCACAAAGTGCTATACAAAGTTCACACCCAAAATCTGGTAGTTTCCAAAAACCTACAGTCTGATGGGAAATACCTTCCAGACTTCAAATATATTATATTAAAGATAATTACATCAGTTCACTAATTGTTTGGGGAGATTTTGCAATCTCTCTGCTGGCAGCATTTACAATGTCAACATGACTTAGAGTAAGCATAAGCATATTGGCTTGTGCTAAATTCGGCCAACAACAACGACGAAATCAGCTAGGGAGAAAAAGCTGTAAAATCCTCTTCAAATCCTGAAAATACCTATGACATGAAGAGTATTCAGAACTACATATATTATGTAGCCCATAAGAGATTTTTACCACCTTCATAAGAATACTAGACTCATACTCACTGGGTCACTGGTATCAGCAGGACCCCCTGATGTGTTCAGGTGCTCGATGATGTCTTTGAGATCTTGAGCCATACGCTTCAATTGAGCATCAATGTTCTCAGCCAATTTATAGCTGCAAAGCACATGGGAGGAGATGAGGTTAGAGTGTTTCAAATCAAACAGATTTACCAGGTGCTCTGAAGGGAAGTTTTGCCACATGAGCTAGGAAACACAAACATTCTTTCACAGAAGACTTGTGTCTTCAGGGCTCTGACATTTAACATTGAAGAGAATACTCTCCTCACATCCTGCCAGAGGAATAAAACAAGCCAACTGGTCTGGACTCTGCAAGACAAGTGCATCTCTTGGACAAGTCAGACACCCCCTATGGTTGCCTTACTAGAATTCAGCAGTTCTTGCCCTAAAATGCTTGCACGATTATTCAAATCTCACATAGTGCTTCCCTGCTTCTAATCAGAAGCCATAGGATTTCGCTTTCAATAGAATTAGAAAGAGCATTCAAAAAGTCATTGCTTGACCTAAAATAGCTAGTTGAGTCCACATCCCACAGAGAACTCCATTTATGCTACCTAATAAATTATATTGGCAGCTTTACTTCCCCATTCCTCTACCTCAATTTCCAAAATGGGAAATGCAAGTCACTGGGAAAATTATGCTTAAAATGGCTGTGACTAGTTTCCTCATCTTATAGCAACCTCCTGTAATGCCCTGTAGGCCAAGTTTAGTTCTTCACGTTTGCAAATATCACCACATTAGCTCTGCCCTATCAGATGCTTAAAGAGAGTTGCTTCCTTACGTTCTCTCCCGCTCCTCATCTGCATGCTGCAAATAGATAGTCCCACTCTGTTCCTTTACTGACTCTTCCAGAGGAGTTAGCAAATCTTCCAGCTCCTTCTGTTGTGACAGGATGAAATCAAGTTCCTGATCCAATCTGCAAAAAGGCAAATGAACAAGTGAGCTACTGGAAGCAACCTAGGAGAGAGTAAGAGGAGTATAAACTCTGTAGCCTCATGAGAAGGCTGCAAAAGATGGAAAGATCACTACATCAGGAAAACAAAGCAAGTCACTAAAGCACTCAGCCTCAATCTTACCTCTTCTGATCTAACTTCACTTTCTCCACTTCTCTGTGTAATGAAGTAATCTAAAACCAGACAGGAACACATAGCATGTAACAGACTGTACTAACAGAATTCAGAGATCATCTGTCATGAGGTAGGGTTAGAGAGAAAGAGGAGGGATTGAGAAAACAAATGCCATGAAAATTGTGTACTAGAACGAGGAAATAATTGTTTGCATGTTTATAAAGAACATTTTTGATTTAGTGCTGGAGTTTTGGCCACAAAAGCCAACTCCTAAGCAACAGACTCACCCAAAATTTCTTTTTATCTGATCAACTCTTATTCATACTGGGGCAGATTTTTGAAGTTGTTTAAGATGCCTATAGTACTAGATAGATGTGTAATGGGATTCCCTTGCCCTTCCTCTCCTGCTCCCATCCCTCCCCCCAACACACACACACACACGCACCCCAAATCAAAACAAAACAAAGCCAAAAAACCACCAATGGAAGTTTGGCACCTAGGTACTTTTGAAAATCCCACTGGATGCCCAAACCCCATTACAAGTCTGGCCCGACGTGAAAAGAAGGTTGATAAGGCATGCCAACTCACCTTCTCTCCATTCTCAATCAATGTCCGATCCCAAGCATTGACCTGTGTAGCCTGGTGAAGAAAATGCTTCTCCTGGTCCTCCAGTTCTAGGCTCCACTTATTAATCAGACTCTCCAACTGAGCATAAGTCATCACTGGAGGAGCACTGGGGTCGGGGGCGTTGAGAGAGCATTGAGCATTAGAATGAATACAAGCTCAACATTGATGAGATGTAAAAGCTGACACCCACAGCTAGCATTAACCACTCATTACAAACAGAGCCCAACTGAACAACCTTGTCAGGGTAGAGCTTATCTATGGTACTTCCTGTACTGCTGCACTCTGATACCACCAAGGTCTCTTTGCCTGGAGAAGTTTATTCTGGTTCCTCCACTCAAAATCCAACACACTGACTGCATCACGAATTTGAACAATCACTCAGTACCCAGCCACTGACCTAGGGTACTAGACAGTAACTGGCTGAAAGGACTCACCTGGCTGTTGCGGTGGCTATAGTGGCAGCAGAAGTCACAGCACCAATGGTACCAGTGGTGGTCAGCGGTTTAAGATTCAAGGTAAAGCCTGTGCTAGGGGCAGAAGAAGTGCCTGGAAGGAAAGATTTAGTGTCACATCACACATAAAAGGAGAGGAATAAGTACAGAGAAAGAGAGGTCAGCTGTGATCTAGTGGATTGAACCCAAGACTGGAAATTAGAAGACGGGAGTTTTAGTCACAAATGATCTTGACTGTGTAATCTTAGATTAGTTACTTCATTTGAGTTCCTCCATTTGTAAGAGGTAGATAACACTACCTACCCACCTGTGTAAGATGCTATGAGATCTCTAGAAAGCTCTATCTTGTATAAGCAGGAAATGGTGGCTTACTTCTCTTCATTTTCAAATTATACAGAGAAAAGATTGATTTATGTATAATCAATGTTGCTACAATGGACAAGGATGGACTGAAGATCCTCACAAGCTCCCTTTGAACCCAAGTGGCTCTATTAAAGTGAGGGACCGGAAGCTCATATTTAATCAGGTAATACTGAGCAAGATACAATGCAAGCTTTGCTCATATCTCTGAACCCAGGTCTGCAGCAGCCCAATGCTATAATGGTGAAGCCACAAGTAGCACTGCCATTTCTGATCGGCATTACCACTCTTACTCTGAACTGCACTTTTTATATGCCGAGCTGATGAACTAAAAACTTTTTATGATGCTGATGAACATCCCTTAATAAAACTTGGCAATTGCACAGAACCTTCTGTCCCAGGATCTCAAAGTTTTTTATACACATTAGGGAAACAAGCACCAATGCCATTAGGAGGTGGCCAATACACGGTTTTACAAAAAGGAAAGCTAAGGCATCAACAGGCAAGGATTACAAAGCAACTCTTTGCCAGAGCCAGATAGGATGCTGCATCCTGGATCTTGGTACTGTGCTATAAGCAAATCTAGACAAGGATTTCTCAGTGGTCAGGTGCAACTCAGAAGTGGAAATTCTCCCCTAGCTGATGGAAGTGGGGAAAAAAAGCTCCAAAATTATGCATTCTTTAGGATCCAGGTCAGTGAAAGAGCTAGATGCTCCCTTCCTGTCCTGTTTCCACCCCTTCCCTGTCACCCCAACTATTCCTACTGCAACTCCTCACTCCCCCACCCCCATTCCCCACTTCTCCCTCCCCTCTATCTCCACACAATCTTCAGCTGTGAATCAATGTTCCAAAAAGCTGTGCAGCCTCCATAGCTTCTAGAAACAATGCTACACCTGCTGTGTAGGAAGACTGGAGAGGGAGATTATATGCCACTACCAGAAGCCCCTGTAAATCCAAACCGCCCAACTCTGGCAGTCTTCAGCAAAGACCACCTGCGGTTTCTTGCTGTGAACACAAGCCCACAATGGCCACAAAGAATTGGGGGACCAGGTGAATCACAAAAAGAAA
The DNA here is from genome assembly GCA_007922175.1 of Pelusios castaneus. Classification (NCBI taxonomy): domain Eukaryota; kingdom Metazoa; phylum Chordata; order Testudines; family Pelomedusidae; genus Pelusios; species Pelusios castaneus. Next base: position 953,678 of record ML685808.1, read on the forward strand.
TAATAGGAGGTCTTCAGATCCTCGGTAGAAAGAGACTGAGAATCATGGGTCTAATTCAATAGTTTTGTCAGCATGACCATTCTCATCCTTTTCATCCACTTTCAGCATCTCATCCTTACTGGTGGTAGTGATCGTTGCTGCAGTCGTTGTTCCAGGGATCTTTAATCCAAATCCAAGAGTACCCAGACTGGTTGTCGCAGCTGAAGTGCCACCAACTGTAAACAGAAGATAATGACACAGTTTCCTGTTTGCCCCATGGACGGGGTCCCCTTTAGAAAGTTATTCTGCCCCGTACACGGGTCCCTGTTTGAGCTCTACAATGAAGAATCAATAACTATTTTGCTGATGGCAGATTGAAACCATGGATACATGCAGAAGGCCTCATAGCAGTCTTAAGATATCTTGTCAATTCAGTTGCAAAGGTACTAATCATTATATTTGGATAATTTGAAACTTGTAACATTTAACTAATACAAACTGCTAGATAAGGCGATCGGATCCAAACACCAGGCTCAAAGTAGCTTGGGAATAGAATCCTGAAGGAAAACTTCTCGGAGGGTAAATGAAAGTAACGAGTGCAAGTAAGAGGTAACTCATTACAGAAACAAACCATTGTTGTCAAATACAGCACCCTGGATATGGCTAAACTCAAAAGAATCTCTTTCCGTATTTACTAAGCCCCACAGAGATACACTTCTAAGAAGGGCTGCCAAAATGCAAGCAGAATGAAGACATTAAGCCAAATTAATTTCTGGCGGATTCCATTAAGTTCAATGGAGTTACACCGGGGACAAGTTTGGTATGAATGACTCCATACTCAATGAGTTTTTGTAATATGTCATGTAATTTGGTTGCAGTGGTCTGATTAAATTGTGTTCCTATGAATCCAGAGTCTAAAGAACTCAAAATATTGTATGTTTTCTTCTAATGCAAGTGAGCTGCTATTTCTTACTTCAGGCAGCCTGGTTTTGCATATTCTCTCTAGCAAACTGCAGGGTTTTCTCTTACACAGAGAAGGGAGATGATCCTGAAGTTATGTAGTATTACACATTTATTGATGGCCCCAACTTTCTGCTTTTACATCTTAACACCTGAAACTGCTAAACTATCACATAATATTTAAACAAAATCATTCTGGTCCCCGGATAAAGAAAGTGTAATCTGTGAAAAAAGCAAGCAAGCAGTGCAGCCAAGGTACAGACCTTTATCTAAAGAAGGAGAGGACACCTGAATGCCATTGTCAAGCCAAAAACCCTCGTTCAAGGCTCTTTGCAAAAGGTAAGAGCAAAGACAATGAGCATTCTGAAGAGCTTGAATCATAGCTAATCAGACCAAGAACCATCTTTTCTTGAAGCTACAAGATCTTAGAACTGCATGCAGTAATACTGCAATAAAATAAAATACAAAACTTCATTCTGGGATGTATTAGCAGGAGTGTTGTAAGCAAGATACAAGAAATGATTCTTTCACTCTACTTACTAAGCCTCAGCTGGAATACTCTGTCCAATTCTGGGCACCACATTTCAGGAAAGATGTGGATAAATTAGAAAAAGGCCAGAGAAGATCAAAAATATTTTAATATATATAAAGTCGAGAAAACATGACCAAGGAGGACGACTTAGGAGGGGACTGTGTTTTAGTATGGAAAAGACGACTGAGATGGGACATGATAACAGTCTTCAAATAAAAAGTTATGAAGAGGAGGGTGATAAATTATTCTCCCTATCCACTGAGGACAGGACAAGAAACAATGGGGTTAAACTGTAGAAAGAGAAATTTAGGTTAGACATCAGGAAAAGCTTACTAATTATAGGGCAGTTAAGCACTGGAACACATTACAAAGGGAGGCTATAAAATCTCCGTCATTGGAGGTTTTTAAGAACAGGCTAGACAAACATCAGGGAGGGTCTAGAATAATATTTAGTTCTGCCTAAGTGCAGGGGATTGGACTAGATAACCTATTGAGGTCCCTTTCAATCCTACATTTCTATGTTTTACATCAAGTAGTTAGAGAAAATCTGGTACACTATTCATACAGCAAATATATAAGCTACTACAAGTTACAGGTGGGCAATCAAAAGATGTTCTACAAAAGCCAAAAAGACTTAGTGCAGTAAACCCACATTTTCACTTCTCACAAGACTTTTGAAAAGTCTCTCTGGCTAGGTGCAAGGGGTGTTTTCTTACACAAATAGCTGTACCAAGAGCAGAAATTATTTTTTGTGGCAAAATGCTTGTAGATCAACATTAAAGCAATTTGCTGTAGTCAGGTTTGTTTCTCTACTGCTGACTGTAATGACTGTTAACCCTTCTTTATAGAAAAGTGAGAGAGCAGATGGACAAAGGACGAGAGTTGGACATCTACCCTTAGTTAGAATAGAAAACGGTTATGCATCTGACAAAGTGGGTTGCAACCCACGAAAGCTTATGCCTGAAGAAATCTGTTAGTTTTTAAGGTGCCACAGGACTTTTGTTGTTTTTGCTGTAAACAGACTAACACGGCTACCCCTCTAAAAGAAGGTTAGTATTTTCTGGAATGAAGTAAGTGACACCCACAAAGGAATAACCCAGATACACAGCATATTAAAACCACCAAATATTCACATACACCCTTCTCCAAACCACCATCTCACTTGGAATTAGAATGTGAAGACCTGACCTAAACATCGTAAACGCTACTTCAGAGATACTAGCAGAGTGAGGGCAAGTCTACACTGCAAAATTAAGTTGACTTAAGTCACATCAACATACAACCACCACAGTAACTAAATTGAATTTTCATGTCTACACTACCCTCCTTCTGTCGGTGGTGCATATCCTCACCAGGAGCACGTCCACCAGTTTACCTGACAGTGTAGGAGCACTGACAGTTCCAAGCTGTCGGCACCCGGACAGCAGGGCTAAGGGCTGTCAGCTGTCACAGCCTGACAGCTAAAACAGTCAACGCATTGTCTCCACGCTGACCTAAATGCTATGATTCTCAGGGAGAGGGAATTATTAGGTCACTGGAGTAGACAGTGTACATTGGCAGCAGCAACATTGCAGCGTGGACACTTACAGAATTATATTGGCTTAAGCTGTTTATGTCAACCTCACTCTGAACTGTAGACTAGGCCTGAGTTTGACATGTGTAAGCAGAGCCGCTGGCATGTTCAGCCACAAGGACATCATCAGGACAGTGGACGCAAAAGCATTCAGTTAGTTAAAATTGCCACTCTTCTCACATTAATTATGGTCTGAACAAAGTTTTCTATGCAGTGAAAAGGGACAGCACTAACAAGACTTTTGCCCTAGAGCAGACAGAGAAAAGCTGTCACTATCAAAGACCAAAACAGCTGCAATTACCTTATTACGATTCCTCCACTTTACCGAGGAAAAAAATGCCATCGCTGCAGACAGAGCTGCCAACCTACTCTTTGACCAATTACTTGCCAATACTGTGAGGAGACTGTAAGGAGAACTGTCTAACATATGATCTGTGACTTACGTGAAAGGCCAGAAGCAGCAGAGGAGGCTGGAGCTGAAGAACTTGCTATGGATGCAAACAACGTAGGTCCAGATGAACCAAGAAGGGAAGTTGTGGTAGTAGGGGCTGTGGATGTTGCAGTCAAGCCTAGAAATAGAAAAAACCCCAAACTCATACAAACACATCCTTCTCTGAAGCTTCAAGACACATACTCAGAGTGAACAAAACAGAGAATGGGACCTTCTCTTGGACCTGAGTTTTCTCCATTCACCCCCATTAATCTTTTTATTGATGCAAGAATCTACGCCTTTGCAACTTCTGTCTTCTAAAGCAATTCTCCAGTATTATGCTTCATCACTTATCCATATCTTTTGAAGTTTAATCTGAAAGCATCTTTCCCCCATCCCCACACCACCCTTAAACTTCTCTTCTGTTTTATTTTTACCCCGTGAAAAATTGTGAAATGCAATTTCCTATGCAGAACTCTGTGCAAAAGTAAAACCGAGCTGTACAGTAAAATAAGATGCTTAGAGAACTTGCAGCCCTTTGAGAAATCTGACCAAGGAGCAAATTCACTGTAAGGCACAGTATAATGCATCCACTCCATTCCTATTTTGATCTTCTCTCTACATCCTAATAAACAGAACTATGTCAAGCAAAATAGTTAGCTCCCCTTCACCCTGACCCATCTTTCCTGCACCATGCCCCAATCACCACCTACCTCCGAGTTTGGTTCCAAATGACAAACTAGGTCCTTGGACAGTAGTAGCTGTTAAGGTTCCTGTGGGTGCAGAGGGGGTTGCTGTGGAGGCCAGTATTCCAAAACTTAAACCTGGATTAAGAAATACAAAAAGAATGAAACAAAAGCAAACAGTGGCTCTGAAGTACCTGGAACTGTGTTGAGAGATGGAATATAACCCCATAGTACCCCAACTAGTAGAGCAAATAATATCTTTTTATCATTTATTATGATGTTTCTCTGACAGACCTAGATCCAGCACTACCAAAAGGAATCACTAGATTTCATAAATTCTGCCTATAACAACTGTTAGAATTTGCTCTAATGTAGACTGACTGCAGTTGATTATCACACACCCAAGCTCCCCCCACTTTTTAATGGCCAAAAGACCAACACTGTAACTTTCTGCTGATATGCAAAACCTGACTTTTTGTGGCAGTCTACTTTTGTCCCTGTCCAAGGTACTGGAACTATTCTTCATAGCCTGGGAAGTACAATAGTGCCTTAAATACTTGGCACAGAGTCCATTGAGCAATTAATGATAATGCCAGGTCTTTTTACCTACATACAGATCTTACTTCTAAAGAGAACAGATTTACAAATGCAACAAATTTTCAACTAGCTGCCTGCACCCAGGAAGTGGCAAATTATTTCAGTCCTTTGATACTGAGAATCAGAACTTAAGGAAAACACCTTTCTAGGAAGAGATATTCATCTACAACAATCACAGTACTATGGTCCTTCTGGAACTGTGATTGCAAAGACATTTCAAGTCCTGAAAAACAAGTCAGATAATCACACTGTCATCTCTGCAGTTCTATTTCTTTCTACACTCTTATTTCATCCCATCATAAATGTATATGTCTGGATCAGTGTTTCTCAACCAGTGTTCTGTGGAACATTGGTTCTCCTCAGACATAGTGCAGGTGTTTCTGTGAGTGACCAACCTCACCACCCATCCCACCTTGGGGGAGGAGGAATAAATGGGAAGGAGCAATTTAATGCCTCAGCCACAGAAAAGCTTCCAGGTGCATGGCAGCAGACATTCATGCACACCTGGAAGCTTTGCTGTGACTGAGCATTTTAAATCTCCCGCCACTGTTACCAGCTTTTTCAAGAATGTTTTCATCAGGTGTTCCATGTAAAGTAATTAATACCTTTAGGTGTTCACCAGCTCACTAAAGGTTGAGAAACACTGGTAGATACTCACTCACAAGACATGAGCAACTCAGTAATCCAAGATTTAATGAGATAAGCCTGCAGACCATTCATCACAGCATCATGGTCTTAGATTCAAGCGCTGTGAAAAATAAATTTCCTCTGAGAAGTGGCCTACAAAAGAGACAGCTGCCTATTAACCAAGTTGGATTAACTAGGCCACAAACTGATTTGTTGACTAAATGCACACTTAGATACTTCTCAAATTCTTACCGTCACTTCCCATCATAACAATCTGTAGCTGCAAACGAATACATATTCTTACTATGGTTCTATCGTGTGCATTTTCTAAATCCTATATTATCTGGGTGGCTTCAAGAAAGAGATAAAACTGACTATGGCCACTTAGGATAAAAAGTATACTCTATAGTTCTGTGACATTACTGAGATCATCTTTTACCATAAATATGCCATTTCAAAGCTACATGAAAAAATGTTACAGATAACTGGAGACTCTGAACAGGCATATATTGGAAAACGCTAGCCTAGAGGTACCAGTTCCATTTCACACCCTAAAAATGGCAGACTTCAATGTCCATTTCTCAAACAACCCATTAATTCACGTGCATCATTAGAACTTTGAATAGGTAAATACCATTTCATTAAAAGAACTTTAGGATTCAGCTGCCTAGAGGAGTTTAATGTGGATATAGTATTGTTAACACTTGGGCTGCCAATTCAATCAGACACTCACCTGTGGACTGTCCTCCAAGACTGAAGGCTGGGGTTGGTTGTGCAGTACTCGCTGCAATGGTGGCAGGAGCTGGGGCTGTTCCAAAAGTTAACCCCGTAGGTGCTACTTGCTGAGTTGTATTTCCTACAGAGCTGATATTAAAGTTTGGGGTTCCAGTCTGAGCTGTTCCGCTGCTGGCAAAATTGAACCCTCCAGTTGCCCCAGCCTGCGTGGTGGTGGTGGTAGTGGGGCCAAAAACAAAGCCAGAAGGAGCTGCTACCTGACTTGATAGCACACTGGTTGGTATAGAGCTGGTAAGAACAGTACTGTTAGGAAGTCCAAACCCCGCAGCGATTCCTGAAGTCTGAATTGTGCCACTGCTGCCCAAGTTTAACTTTGGTACATTTCCTCTAGACAGAAAAAAAAAAAAAAGTGAGATGAACTAATCTGTTTAGGATACAGTGCAGCAAACTACTGAAGAGCAGGTTTTTTTAATAACTTATCTAACATTTCAGATAAGCAGTTTCAGGAAGGTCAATCCTTTACTAGATTTCTTTGTTGAGCACTGGATTTAATCTCAAAACGATAACAGCTCTGTTCTAATACACTGCATCACAACTCCTGTCATGCTCTAACTCCACTTATCTTGAGGCTTCCTTAATTATTTCTTCTCAGTAAAGTCTATACTTTCCACACCATTTTTTATGCCTGGAACAGCCATTCTCCTTTTATGTGTCAAGCATCTTCCCCATCTTTCTTCTTTTGAAATTCCCACAAAACTCAAAACTTTCAGCTGGCTTTCCACTGAGGTTCTCCCCACTGCAAAACCCATGCAAAGTATCATTAAAAAAATTACAGGAAGAAAAGAAAACAATGTCAATTCATGAGATTCTCTCTCATTCCCCCTCTCTTTTTCATCCTTTCCCATCACAATATATTGTTATCTACCTAATTTACACTGGTCAATCATCAGATTTCCAAAAATGCAAGAGGATGAATACCATAAACACTTCTGATGCTATGTAAATAACAAAGACCATGATTCTGATTTAATCACCCACCTACATGCAGGCTTGATGCATCAGATTCTGACATACATAATGATGGAAGAAGGTGGCTAAATAAAGATGACAAAATATTTTTGGAATGGATAAGGAGGTTTGTTTGATACATTTTCCCCTTATCTCCATTTAACAGTCTCAAGGATCATACTCACAAATGGTGGAAAGCATTGCTTTGGAAAGTACAATGGAGATATCAGAAAGGAAAGAGTAAGGTCCAACTCAATTTTTCCCCAGGGTTTGACTGCCACATGTTTCAAAATCAGAGAAGCAAACAGCAGAGCTCCAGGATATGGTGCCTGGTATATGGGTCTCAGATGACCTGAGTTTCAGTTTCCATCTTAGCATCTAATGCTCATATTTGACATTTGGGTAAAATCCCTTGGATTAGCTACTGAACCTGCAGCAATCTCTTTTCCTTCAGCATAACCATCCCGAAGTACATCACAATGGCCATGCTAGAAATAATTTCAACAACTAGTAGTATCTATCATTCTCTTTTCTCCTCCCTTTTCCAGTATTTTCTGGCTCTCTCACTGAAGATGACCACTCAACAGAAGATAGTTTGGGCTGCACCTGCATAGTAGTATTTCTCCATTAGTGTCAATGGAAACTTGATGAAACAAATACGAGTCTTGCAGAATGAAGCTGACTTTTATCAGCACTGCCCACAAAATGCTGCTGGTCAGAAGCAAAACAAGTATGATTTCACTGGGTTAGGAATTTGACAAGATTCTCCTATTTAATTATAGTTGAAAGTAACCAGAAGGCTTCCCCAAATCCTCAACCACTGCCTTAAAATGTACAACCTTCTTACAAGGGCTGGATGGTCCTTCCTGTGTTGAGAAGATAGTACTCCAGATGCTGGGTGCAAGGGAAGATATGTTTTCATGAGGACTTTTAAAAACCCCAAACCACATGAAGTCAACTTTTACTCACCTGAAAAGGACACAAACTCTTAGAAGAGTTATGATATTTCTGTTATCTATCCCAAGCCCTGGGATCTAAGTCTCAAAAGAACAAGCATACACATGACACTGTTAGCAGCTAAGCTATATGAAGGATGGGTTGGAGATTCTTAGTACATATGTCAAGGGTCTTTACAACCAGTGAGTGATATGACTCAGCAGAGGCTCTTCCAAATGTGGCAGATTATAATCTGGACTCCAATATGCACCAATCCTGAATCTGCTTCAATTTGAACTGCTTCAAAACTGATGTGTGAGTTATGAACCAATCCATTTACCGTAATACATATTTTAGTTTAATATGTACCCCAGAAAGTTGACACCCTCTGCAGCTCCACCCAACTAAAAAAGTGTGTGTACAGTTCTTACCCTAATGAGAACACATTTCCTGCTGGGGCTGCAGTTGATGTGGCTGGTGATCCAAAAGTGAATCCAGAAGTCTGCACAGACGTAACAGGGGTGGCCAAGGAGAACAGACCTGTAGACTGTGTGCTTGCTGTGGGAGTCTGAGTTTGTGTCCCAAAACTGAATCCTCCTCCAGTGGCAGGTGTGGAGAAGGAATATCCTGTTGATGCTGTGGTGGCTGTTGTCTTTGGAGTGCCAAAGTTAAACCCTCCCCCAGCAGAACCAGATCCACCAAAGTTAAATTGACTCATGATGTTTTCTGACTCTGGGAAGAAAAATAATTAATTAAAAAACCCCACCTAATTGCCCACTGAACTTTGTGCCACTCTGGTTTCTGACTAGCTAAGAAATTCAACTGTTGTGTGCAACCATGTACTGTGAGTAGATGACGAAATACAGTTAGTGTGATTCACCCTCAAAGTGTTACTGAGCTATACCCTGCAGAATAGGGAAAGATGAAAACACTGAAACATTCTATGAATATTTCTACCAGCTAAACCAGGGGTTGGCAACCTTTGCCAGCCTCCATGCCAGCCCTGCCCATCGCACCCTCAGCAGGTACCAGGGGCAGGGGCAGGGCCAGCAGGTGCCAGGAATTGGCAGCTCCTTTTCCCTGCTGGCCTCACCTCTACATGCAGCACCTGTCCTCTGTTGGGCGGTGGGCCAGCAGGGGACAGAAGCAGCAGCATGCGTGGCTCTTGCAGCTGCTCCCACTGGGGAGCAGGGCAGCAGCCACGGTGCCATGTGCCTCTGGCAATAGGCAGTCGTGACAGGTTTGGCATGCATGCTGGGGGTTGCCAACCCCTGAGCTAAGCACTAATTCATCACAGGGTGCATAACATGTTAACTAGAAGATTTTACCACACACTATTGCTTTAAGCATGAGCACAATGATCTTAGCTTTAATGTCTATTACTCTAAGAAGGATGGGAAAGGCTGCCATCCTAGCCTGGGACACACTTGAAGCTACAAGGCTGCACCCCCTGGAAAATCCATTATAAATGCATACAGAGATCCCTTACTGAGCAGCCAGGCTGAGCCATGAGAAGCCAACAGTTGACTAGGCTAGAGGTAGGATCACTGCAGAGTGACAGCTGTGGGGAGGAGAGCTGCAGCTGGCACTCTCTGCAGAGATCCTACCCCTAGCCCATGGGTCTGCAACCTGCGGCTATTCGGCTGTCCTCTTCTGGCTTCAGGCCCCATTCTGCCACCGGGGGACCCTGCAGGGTGCCCACTCCTAGTTCTGGGCTTGGCCCAGCTCCCCCCACCAGGAGGCTACACCCACTGTGGCTCTCAAAACACTTGGTTATTGAAGGAATTTTTTAAAATGATTATTATTATCTTTCGGGTTGCGACCCCTGCCCTAGCCTAGTCTCCTGCTGCTGGCCCAGCCCGGCAGCTCCGTGCGGGATCTCTGTATGCAGTTATAGAGTACTTACTGCAGCCGACACCACGGAGAGCACCCACCCCCTCGATAAACATCCCCTCGCCCCAAGCAGCCACGTGCTGGGCCGGGACAGAGGAAGGGGCCCTAGAGTCAAAGGCCGGCACCCCCCGCGCTCAGCCAGTGGGAGCTGCCGCATGGCACAAACAGGCCAGACACCCCGAGAGAGGTGCCCCTGTGGGGGGGATGGGGCGAGCTGCACGGGGCGGGGACTCAGGCGGGGGGGGGGGCAGGTTTCACCGGGAGCTGCCGGGCTGGGCCCCCGCTCAGGTCAACTCAGGTCCCCGCCCGAGCCCAGAGAACAGGGCAAGGCCCCGCCGCGACGCCACTCATGGCCGCCAAGCCCGCGCTCGTGCGGGGGCCTCCATCGCGCCCCTCAGGGCACAGCGGGGGGGGGGGCGGTGCCGCCTCACCTGGTCACTCAGGCCCCCCCGTTCTTTGCCTCAGACCACGCGCGCCACTCTCGCCCAACGGCGCCTGAGACGGGCTACGTGCGTGTGACGCGCTTCTCTGTCGCTTACAGAACGCGACGACAATAGGCGACGTGACAGGCGGGGGTGGCGGAAGGGCAGCCTCCACCAATCACCCACAGCGCTGGTGGGTTCCGGCATGTTATTGGTTGAACTGACTGCCATTCCGGTGTGCTCTCGTGAGGTTGGCTGAGAGGTTGAGATCCCGCCCTGCCCGGGCCGCCTGGAGGCGTGGGGGGAACCCTTGCCGCTGCCATGGTAACGGCGGAAGCTGCACTGGAGCTTGGCTCCGGGGCTGCAGGTGCCGCCTGGGCGCGCAGGTACCGGGCCTGGAGAGCGAGGGAGGGGCCAGCACCCCGGGGCAGCGGGATCCCAGTGCACTGGGACGGGGAGCGCCGCAGGTCTCCGCCCGGGGAGGGGCCGGAGACTCACGGCAGGGCTGAAACGGGAGCTGGGGAGCAGGAGGAGGAAGGGCCGGGCCCGGGGCCAGTCACCTGCGAAGGGGTCGAGAACCAGGCGCGCCCAGAGGCGTGACGGAGAGCGGGGTGAGGTCAGCGACCCCAGGCCCCACGTGGGTGTCTGCCCTGCGAGCCTGTGTCTATTGCCACCGTCACCTGCTGGCTTCCGTCGGGGCGCGTCCGCTTCCCCCGGGGTGCCCCCGCCAGGAGCCACTCTGTCAGTCTGTCTGCTCTCTCTGGAGTCTGTCAGGGTGGAACCAGCCAGGCGTCTGGCGGTACTTTTAAAGACTAACCAGTTTATTTATCACATGCGCTCTTGTGAGGTCCAGAAAGAACCTCTGACCATGGCAGATGGCTCTGATCCCAGGCAATGGGGACCAGAGTAAAGTTGGAATCAAACCACAGAGCTCAGGCAGCACAGGTTAGAAGTTCTGTGGGAGAAGAAAGAGCCAGATCATGGGTGATGGGCAGGTGCCCATGCCTCAACCTTGGCCCTGGAAAAGTCTCTGCCAGCAAGCCACCTCTTCCCTGCTCTGCAGCCAGATGTAAGAAGTCCAGTGAGAAGGCTACCTCCTTGCTGATCTCTCATCTCCCTGGCTGCAGCAGGGAAACTAACAGCATGCGCCCTATAGACCTGTGCACTCCACCTGGATCCCTTCCGTAGCTAGGGGACTGGGAGATCAGTACCCCTCTTCCTCTAGTTCCAGCAGGGACCCCAGTACCTGTGGACCCCGAGATGGAGCACTTTGCTATGCTGTCTGCTACAGCCAGTGGGAGAGGAGAACTGATCTCCCATCCTCTTGGCTGCAACAAGGAGTCTGCATGCTCCACCTGGGTCCTTAGGCAGCAGTTTCTTTCTGCAGCCAGCAGGAAGGCAGTCACTGGCCGTTTTGAAAGACTCTGCAGACCACTTTTGGCCCCCAAGCCACAGGCTGGGAACCATTGTTTTAAGCTTTATGGCTAAGATTTTCAAAAGTGGCTGCTGATTTTGCATGCCTCAATTTTCTGGTGACCAGTTTGAGACATCTTAAAGAGGTCTGATTTTCATAAAGTGAAGAGCCATCCACTCTATCAAAATCAGGCCCTTTTAAGATGTCTCAGATTGGGCATCCAAACACCAACTCACTCAAATCCCTAACCTCTTTTGAAAATCTTATCATAAAGTATCTGCATCTGCTCTGTGCAGTATTGGGTGACAGAGCAGTTAAAATGCCAGTGGCTCGTCTACACGAGCTGTGCCAGTGACAGCAACAATTGGAAGTTTTATGAAAAACAGTCAAGTATAGATATAGCCTTATATGTCCTAGAAAAAGCACAATTGTTGATAGAAGATGAACAAAATGATTCTGTGTGATTCCTGTAGAAACAGTTTAGGATTAGGTCTCATTGTCTGCGTCTCACAAGGGAATGGAACCATTTTAGGCAATAAAATAACAGCAGCATTAGAGACATTGGTACTGTCTGTCAACATTAGCTGTGGTGTTTTGTGTGCCATTTTGCCCTGCATCTCTAGTTAATGCTGTATTACATGCTGTGGTTGCATTGCCTTTGAGTAAAAATCCCACTGTTCCTGGCACAGCTATCTGAAACAATAATTTATGGTAGATTTTGAAAGATCTTCTGGGATCCCAAAGGGATTCTAGGACAAGAAGGCAAACACCACTGTTCACCTGATAGGCTTAGAGAATCAGAGAGTTGGGAAAATGGTATTTCATTTTCTGTAAGGATATCTTTATTATTTTTATATTATTAGCATTGGTTATAGGGACCATACAACTTTACTAAATGGTACCTATAACCATATAATGGCTATATTTCAAAATAATTATATATAAGTTAAAACAACTGAGAAGTCAAAATCATCTCCTTATCACAAAAAGCCTTCACCAGATTACAGAATAAACAACTGCTGCAGCAGTCACAGTAAATTATAACACCATATAACTCAGTAATTTTCTCATATCCATAACATCTCTGTAATGGAGATTGAAATCTTCTGGGTGATACACGGCTAGCTGAAATTTAACCTCAGTTCTTTAAGGCATTTAGATACGTCTGTTACCAATAGAAAGAAAGGGCTTAGGTACAAGCCTACAATTGGGAACACCGAGGTTCAAGTCCTTGCCTTGCCTTATTCTGTTGCCTCCACCACAGCCTTCATGTGTGACCTTGAGCGAGTTGATTAGTCTGTCTGGGTGAGTTGATTAGTCTGTCTACACTAATACATTAAGTCGACTTAAGCAGGCTTAAGTCGACTTAATTTACTCTGCATCCACACTGGCATTTCCTTAAGTCGACTTAAGCTGCTGCTTAAGTCGACTTAAGGAAATTTAAAGTCGACTTTATTAAACCTAGTTTAAAGTTGACTTTAATGCTTAAGTCAACTTCTTAAGTCGACTTAAGCAGTGTGGACGCCCTAAGTTGACTTAGTCGACTTAGGGTAGGGGGAAAAGGGAACCCCTGCTCCCTTCTCCCCAGGAAGCCGGTAGCGGCTTGTCCCAACTCCCTTCTCCCCCGGACCTCCCCAACAGCTGGAGTGCCAGCAATTGCCGGCACGGCACTCCAGCTGGCAGTGAGACCCCGGGCCTCCCCAACAGCTGGAGCGCAGTCCTGGCAAAAAGGGAGCCAGTGCTTCCTTCTTGCCAAGACCTGCGGGTCCGGCAAGAAGGAAGCGGCAGCTCCCTTCTAGGCAGGACCCGCGGGGGTCCCGGGCAAAAGGAAGAGGTGGCCCCCTTTTTGCCAGGATCCTCAGGGGTCCTGGAGAGAAGGGAGCCCCGTGGTCCCTTCTGGCCGGGACCGCGGGGACCGCTTGGTCCCGGGGGAAGGGGGGCCGGGGGGGGGGGGCTCCTTTCTGCCCAGGACCTGAACGGTCCCAGCCCGAAGGGAGCCAAGCAGTCCGGGCCAGAAGGGAGCTCCACACTTCCTTCTCCCCCGGACAGCTCGGGCTTCCTCCCTCCAAGAGAGCCAGCCCCATGCGGGGCTGGCTCTCCCAAGGACAAGCCATCCTTGCCTGGGGAGCCAAGGCTCCAAATGAGCCTCACCTCCCCGTGGACCTTATTAGTCGACTTACAAAATCTAGTATAGACTCTATAAGGCGACTTAGTAAGGCCAAGTTTAAGTCGACTTAAGAATCCTGTGTGGACTCTCTAAGTCGACTTAGTAAAGTCGACCTAAATCCCTAAGTGTAGACATAGCCTCTGTGCCTCAGTGCCCCACCTGTAAAAGGGGGATAATAGCATTTGTGTAGCTCACACCGATTTGTGAGGATAACTACATTAAAGATTATGGGGTACTCTGATTGTTTCCTTTTCTCCTGTTGGTCTATCTGTGTCCATCCATTGTGTCTCATCTTAGACTTAGATTGTAATTTCTTTGGGGCAGGGACTATCTCTTCGTTCTGTGGTTGTACAATATGTAGCACAATGTGGTCCTGGCCCACGACTGAACCTGATTGGCACCACAATGATAATAAAAAATAAAAAGGTAATGGGGTCTAGATAAGTACTTTAGAAAGATTTCTAAGTATCCTGCTTCATAAATAATAGGATCGGTGTGTGAGCTTCTGCCCAGAACTTATCACATCTAGAAAACAAAGTATTTTTGTATTATTAAATTAAAACACAAGGGAAATGAACTGTTCTTTCTTCAGCTGTTCTGTATGTTTTTGTGCACAGATGAGCAATAGCTATGGACCTAGACAACGTTTCCTCATTCTCTTCTCTGCAAGCTCTTGCTAAACTGCTTGCTGACCCTCAGGAAGAAGATGATGACAATGAGCTCGGGGTCAGTACCTGACAAGAAATAAAGAACTCTAAAGTCACATGGGGCCAAATGCAGATCTGGTAGAAAATGGTGCGACTCCCACAGAAGTCCTAAGTCCAAGGGTCTTATTCTTTTCTCTCTCACTGGTTTTACAGTGGTATAACTCCAAACTCACTGAAGTGATTTTGATTTTTACCAGTATAAGTTTAAAAAGAGAATCAAACTCCAGAAATCTTTTCAGGTGCTAGACTGATTGAAACAGGAGGAAAATTATTGTAGGGCTGCATTCTATACAGAGGAAAAAGAAAGAATAGTGAGAGAACTCATGGCCTGTGAGAAGGAGAGAGATTTAATGTGAAAGGAAATGAAAATATATAGCTAAAATAGCCTCAACTGCAGACTTAACCCTCCCTTTCCCCATAGACTGCTAGAGATGAAGGCATTTACTCCTAGAGACCAATGGCTTCATAAGAAAGAATACGAAGAGGCAGTGCAACTTCAGAGTAAAGACTGTGGGAGGAGACTGAGTGTACTAATTCTGGGTGTCTTTGATTGAAACATTTTAAAGATAATTGATCAAGTACAATAGATGTTGTTGGAGGGGATAGAATTGGGAGAGGTGAGTAATCATTGCAAGATGAAGAATTTAGAATAATAATTAAGGAGAGAAACAGCTATCATCTTGGGACTAAATGACAGTCATGGCATCTCTAGAAAGTGTGTTCCATGCCAACACTATGCGATTGTCACCGGTGTTGGGATTTTCTCAGTGTGCGTATCAGTCAGGGGAGTTAAGTATCTGGACCTGATTTGGCCACAGTGGCTAAGACGCCTGAGAGTCACAACTTACAGTCCCTCAAGGAGTTTTCACAACTCTTTGAAGAGTCTGATAGTATCTTATACATGTTCTGTTATGGCCTGGATAAAAATGGCAAATGTCTCAGTCCCCCTTTATAACTTTGCATCCACAGAGACCCCACTATAGGAGCCAACTGGTTTGCAGTTTCCCTCAGTGATAGCCAGGAAGTCTGTGTCAATCTTCTTGTATGCAGTGTAGTTGTAACCATACTGGTCATAGGTCCGTGTAGGTCATTAATTGAAGTTGGTCCTATAAAAGATATTACCTCACCCACCTTTAGAAAAATAAGGTGGGTGAGGCAATATCTTTTATTGGACCAACTTCAATTAAAGATATTACCTCGCCCACCTTGTCAATCTTCTTGGTACTTTGGAATCTTTGTTTTGATTTATTTTAATGTCCTCTGTGTGTAAGACACTTTTATCAAACCCAGAAATCTTTATATACATAGAAATGCTGCACATTACAGTGATTCATCATTTAAAATAAATGCTATTGCCTTGTGTGACTGCTGGCATTAAAAAGACTTTATATGCTATAATGGGACTGCATACACGGAATTGGTATGCTACATTGTCATAGCAGGTATAGCAGGGCAGTTTTCCCAAATGCCCTTGGATGTTAGCACACATGGCTCTAAGGCTGTAGCTATGGCATCCTTGTTTAACTTAAATACATCAAGGCCACTGTCTCATGGGTGAAAATGAGGAGGGAAGTGTTACTTAATGATTAGAGAACAAGACCGTGACATGAGACTTTTGGGTATTGCCATTGACTCGTGTGACCTTGGACCAATAATTTAACTTTTCTATGCCTCATTTTCTCTTTCTAAAATGGGGATGATGGTAATGCTCACAGGAAAGTTGTAAAAGTTTAATTACTATTTGTCAAGCATTCTGATATAGGTGTATATTGTTGATATCCTCTGATGGACAGTGCTCTGTAACTATAAAATATTGGTATTCATTATTTATTTTTATTACTGAGGTAGGCTGTGGAAGGATACATTCAGTTCATCTGTATTTGGCTTTTTTCAGCCACATTCTTCTTCTGTTAGTGCTGTGTGTCCTGGGGATATTGGACCAGCAAAGAAAGCAAAACCCACAGGTAAGCTGTATTGTAGGAGAACGAAGTCTGTAAAGACTAGGAGCCACTATTACACTACCACAATATAATAGCTGTAATAGCAGCTGCCTCTGATGCAACATGCCTCAGCTATGACTGAGACTGGTTGCTTCCCTCTGTGTTCAGATGGGAACAATAATATTTACAGGCATACTATATAGCATTTTTTATCCTGAAGGGTTGAAACTCTTTACAAAATCTGTACATACAGTGCCACTGAAATGAAGCCCCCTCTGAGATGCCACATGACAGCCACAGAAGGCTGCACACTGCCCAGTTATGCGGTGAGGGGAAGTTTTGGCCAAAGACACCAACTTGGGCAAGCCCCTATTCTGACAAAAAGTGCTGTGAACTCTTTAATGCTCACACAAAGCAGACCAGAGCTTGGTATTTAAAACTTCATCTTCACACAATAAACTGCATGGAACTCAGATATCCACCCAATAAGGGGAAGAAACCATTATCCCTCCATGAAACCATAGACTCCTCTCTCACCTCCCAAAAGTCACACAAACCCATTTTGGAAAAGACTTGAGAAAAGAACTAAGCCTTACTCTGTGCCCTGAAGAACAATAGACTCAAACTGTACCAAAGCAAGGGGAAAGTAAATTCCATATTCAAGATTCCCCTCATTGAACATGCTGTCTCTAGTCCTCAGTTGTGAAATTGGGTGCTGACAACTTCATTGGTCACATGTGAAAAGAGATGCATGCTTTCAGACAGCTGAAACCCACACCCTCTAGAGTCTTGTACATTAGTGTCAACACCTTGAATTTACATCTAGGAGAGTAAAAAAAAAAAAAAGAAAGCCAGTGTTGTCTTTGCAGAATGGGTGTAATATCCTTCTTGCAGCTAACACTATCAGACAGTTAGGCAGCTGCATTATCCACCAGCTGTAGCATTTGCATAGTCTTCAAGGCTGGCCTGAGAGAAGTGAGTCATTCTAGACAGAGGTCGCAATGACATAGAGAACTGTAATGAGAACTGTGTCCAAAAGAAACAGTTGCAAATATAACAAAGATGCTTGTCAGCACTGTTTGCTTAGGGATCCAGAAATAATGAAGGAGCCAAAAGAACCCCAACCTGTACACCAGTTGGATGAAGTGAAGACCCATCCCCTTAATAATAGGGTGGACACATCCCTGCCATCGTCCCTATATACTTTTCTCCAACGTGCATCATCACCTTTTTTTGCATATCCCCAACAATTTATGGAAAGGACTTGATATATTGAAAAATCCTATTTGGAGAAGTCTTAATATCTCTTGATCCCTGTAGATTTCACTCATCCCAATTTGATTCTAGAATGTCTGATGTTTTATGCCCTGGAGCAGAATGTTCCCTTACTTTTTCCACACATAGAGTGGGCAAAGGAGAGCTAAGTTGCTGGAAACAAAACCTTTCCTCCTGTTTTAAATCTCCACTTTACATTGTGACCAGGTAAATCATAGGGAGACTGTGATCCCAGAAGTACCTGGAATCAAGCAACCACACCATATTTAAATATAGCAGCCCTAGAAGGACCGACGTATCTTAGAAACTGACAGTATCAAATTGTCTCTTTCACCCCCTCTGCCAGTCACCCCTCAAGAGAAGCCTGGAAATAGTAAAAATATCTGGAATACAGAGGAGGTGCCAGAAGGATCAGAGTTTGATGATATCTGGGATCCAAGGGAACAGCCAGAGTAAGTCTAATAGAACTGAGATTGTGTGCATATGTTTTGTGCAGCTGAAATCCAAGTATGTTCTATGTAGCATATATATATAGTGTTTACAGTAAAACACACACCACTGAAAAGCTTCTGTTAGGGAAGGGCAGAAGAGATGTACACTAAGGGCGCCTCTTCAGGGTTAGTAGCTCAAGGTTAGTGGGACTCAAGTCAACTAACCCCTGTTAGGGAACCTTGGGCTTGAGCATCTTCATTGTATTTTAACCTATGGCAAGACTTTTCTAACAGCTGTTCAAATCTAAGCCTCTGGGGTCCACATTGCAGTGCACAGACACAAGTCAAAGTAATGATATCCCAGAGTCTCTATCACCCCCAACTTCCTCTACCCTAAAACTGTGGTGCACTGTGGGAAAACTTTACTGCCCACCTTGCACATTAGCAGCTTGCTTTGCAAAAGGCTTGATCAGTTCACTCTCCATTGCAAACCCAAGAGGCTCTCTGACAGTGTGCTTGCTGATCGGTGATCAAAAGAAAATGGATTAACACCAATATGAGCTGCTGTTGTTTGTAGAGTGGGGGTGGCTTCCATTTTCAATAGAATGGAGTGCTGATTGTTGGGATCGGGAGGGCTAAGGAAGTTGTCCCATGGAATTGTGGAATACTGACTTCCAGGACCCGAGTCAAGCAGAGCTGCATCTACATTGCAAAGCAATAGGGCTTGGACCTTGGGTCCTGGCTTAACTCAAGCTTGGAGCCTCCAGCCCGGCATAGTCCTGGGACCTTGAGTCTGAGTTCTGGATTAGCGTATATGCAGGGTAGACACAAGTAGGACTGCAGGTTTACATTGCAATGTAGACATATTTTGATTGGCTTTACCTCCAAAGCAGCAACAATTAATAGGTGACTTTAATGTCTTCTGTAAAGGATACCTTTTAATCTCATAACATAAATTTGGAGTCTGTTTTCCCTGTTATAAGATTATTCCCAACGTCAGATGCTAATATGAAGTAAGATTAGGAGGGAAAGAAGGCTATCGCCCTAATTTATTAGCCTTTATACTTGCCAAGTTTGTATACATTGTTACTGAATTCATCTGCTCCTTTTGTGACAGTGAGAGTTTCATTCTTTTGATAATGCTGTACTATATGGGGGGTTTTGGATTTATATTTATACTGCAGGGAATTAAATGCTTTAGAGGCAAATACCTACTGTTAGAAAAGTATTTTACAGGCAGTGTTACTCTCCTAATGAATGGCATTCAATCAGAGATGGATTGTAAAAGGACAGCCTAAAAATAGTAATAGAATTCTTCCCTCTCTACCTCAAATAAAACATTCTTAAGTGGATGCTGCCACACAGTTTAGGTCGTGAAGTGATCTAAAGCCATCTGGAAAATTCTTTAGCTCCAAAAGGTCAGATCATCCAAAAAGCAGCCTTTATATTTATCATCACAACATATTGCACCCTGAGGGCTAGATCCTTAATTGGTGTAAACTGAAGTAGTTTCACGGAAGACAACAGAGCTACACAGTGTTCACCTGATTAAAGATCTGGTCCAGAATTTCCAGTTCTTTCTGTGCATATATACTATTAGCCACTCTATTTCCTGATCTAGAAACTGGGCCGAGTTTTTCCCTTTAGAATTAGACCTTAAAAATGAACATGTTGGACAGCCCTCTATCTATTTCCACTTATGCACCCAGTTACATCTGTGCACACATTTTTATTTAAAACTATCACCTTTACTGTCCTGCCAGGGTAAAGTAAATTTGTCCGATGCTATATCAACCAAACTTTTTGGACCCATTCAGTCTCTGCTGAAGGAGGGGCAGGCTTTCTCTAGCCCTGAACAATTATGTACTGCATAGCACAGATAAAATGAGAGTATAAATCTTAGTAGTAGTTCATCAAATTAATGCACAGAAAAGGCTCAAAAAGAAAACAGATGTCTGGAAGGTAAATCTGGAGCTGTTATTAGACAGATTTTATGTTGACTGAGAGGCTAGAATTTTGTTACATGCATGCATAACCATGGGAGATGTAAAAAGGAGGTTCTTTCTATACAACCTTTCAACAGTCTGAAGAAATTGCTCTATTTATTTTGCTCAAGTTACTAAAAGTATTACATGTTCTAAATACAATCTTCAGTTGTGTTTCCTCATTCCTTAAATACAGTACCAACAGAAAGAGAACAGAATTCCAGATTTTGCTGCATTCTGAAATAGACAAACCTATTTGGAGGGGGAGGGGGGGGAAATCAATGTATGTAAAATGGAATATAGTTAAAATTAGCAGAGAAAGCTATGTTATTTTTTGGCTCCAGGACACAAACGATGAACAGGAAATTGTTTGCTGGATAATTACTTGACAGCATCCTTTTCAAAATTTTCCCCCGGGGTGCTATCTTGGAGGTCTAGTAGATAAAAATCATATCCACAGGGTTCAGTTTCCAGCCCCAGTGACTTATTCCCTGGTCCTGCAAAGGCTGATTGTGCTGTGGAGGCAGCATGCCCGGAACCTAGTGGGGAGTGAAGGATGACTCATTTTTCATCATGAGTCCTCCAGCCAACTATCAGAGACTGTGATGGTTCTCAGTAGAGTCCCAAACCATGTCTCTTTGAAGGGCATGTAAAATGGAGGAAAATGAGGAACCAAAGAGTGCCAGCAGGGAAGAAAAGGACCTACATTCCCAAGAGAGACAATATTGCCTTCCCTTCTCCTGCCTGCCCTTAACATGGAGATTCTGACAGGGTTTGATGAGCAGTTTTGTCTCTGCTAGGTATGAGATTTTATTCAAGCAGCAGGTGGGAGCAGAGGACATCTTCCTGGGAATGAACAGAAAGGACCCTTCCACAGCCTGCTGTGAGGACATGCTGGTGAGCATGACCCCAATTCCAGTTTCTTCTCCTTCCCCTTTCCTCACAGCTTCCTTTCTTTCCCTCTTATTGTCTCCTTCCATGTAGCACATACATACACAGGTATGTTACTAAGGAGTCTAGTGGCACTTCTAAAAACCAACATTTATTTATTTATTTATAAATTAATTAATTAAATGTTAGTCTTTAAAAGTGCCACTAGACTCCTTGTTTGTTTTGCTGAACTAGACTGACACGGCTATCTCTTTGGAGCTGTATTACTGTCTTTAGGGTTTTGCAGGATCTCCTAAGTAGTTTTCAGTGAATCTGCCATTGCCGCTGACCTGTATTGGGCTGAGGTAATCATGCAGCATCTTGAGAGGATGATATATTCAGAAAATACACAATCTGCCTAGGTCTTTTGGCCCAGTTTAAGTGGATGCAGATCCCACACAGTGTTGCATCCACTTACCTACCTGTGTGGTTGGGGTTTTTTTTTACACCTATATAAACTCATTGAACTGATAGTGCAAATTATGAATAGATTGTGTCACAGCCAGGTTATGGGTGGCCAGACCTATTAGTCAGCACCAGAGTCCACAGTCATGAGACAGGAATCAGCTGAAGCAGAATACTGGGAAGTCAGAAGCAGGACTGGAGATCAGGAACCACAAGTCAAAAGCCAGGAGTCAAACCGGGGTACAGTTCCAGGGGGGTGGAAGCAGGAAGAGGGTGAGGCTCAGGAGCAGGATGTTCAGACAGCTTTCTGTTCCTGCTTCTGGCTTAAGTAGGGCTAGTGGGCTGATCAGCCGCTCTGATGCCCTGCTGGTTGGAGCTTCTGGGCAGAGCCTCGTACTAGGCTGGGCTTCATGTGGCCCAAGTAAACTACTATTAGCAGACTGCGAAGTGGAGTGTTGGCATGTGGCTGCTGCCATTGAACCCCAAGGGCATGGATTTGAGACCTGTGGGTTGTGATACTGTGTGAGGTGGTGGAATGTTTTAATACTGTGACAGTCATCAAAATCACAGGTGCCTCTCCCCTTATTATAATGTCAGTGACTTCCCTCATCTACAACTTCTGTATGTGTGTTTTATTCTGGTTGGTGCAAGGTGCACCTAGCCTTCACCAAAGCAGGGGCTTTAGGTGACTACAAAATATCTGACATGTAGGCTTTCAACTCAGGATTTGTGTATAGAGTAGGAGACATCATGAACCTTTGAAAAAAATGATTACTACTTCATCTTTCTTCTGATACAAAGCATCCATGCAAAATACTGGCTTTGATCTTCTAGAATCAAAAGGATTCACAATGACATTGGAAATTTCCTACAGACCGTAGTACTGCAAAGTTCATCCTAGCCTCCAGTGCATCTCCAGATGCCCCCTGCCATTACCTCTCCTATCCTTCTGTATTCCTTGAACCTCTCATTTCAGATTAAAATCAAACTACCGGATACAAAGTCCTCAGACATTACACTTGACATCCAGGACAAGATTCTTGACCTTCGGACCCCAAAAAAGTAAGTGAAGCAGAATTGTTGTAAGTTTGTGTGGCATTTTCTCTCCAATGACATTTTTAAAAA
Source organism: Pelusios castaneus (assembly GCA_007922175.1). Classification (NCBI taxonomy): domain Eukaryota; kingdom Metazoa; phylum Chordata; order Testudines; family Pelomedusidae; genus Pelusios; species Pelusios castaneus. Next base: position 976,435 of record ML685808.1, read on the forward strand.
GACTTCAGGTGAACAATGCACTGCTGGGGCACAAAGTCAAGAGCATATTGAGAGTGAATCAGTGTTGGAATTATTTGATGGCCCAGCGGGCAGAGCCCCAGTAGTTCAATGAGCCCCACCCCCTAAATTAACAGTGGCCCACCAAATTTTATTTTCTGAATTGCAAACTCTAGCCTGGCCCAAGTAATTTGCATTCCCTTCTTTAATGCCTACTTAGGGATGGGGCTAAAAGATCCCCTCTGTCCTATTTTCTAGGAAGCTGCTACTGCATCTCCCCCACTCAGTGGACAGCAAGAATGGCAACGCTTGTTTCATCTCAGAAAAAGAGACACTGGAAGTCACCTTGAGGATGAAAAGAGAGTTTGACTTCATCAACTTTGCCTGAGGGAAAATGGGAACATTTTCAAACAGTGATCTATTTAGCTTCCCAACTGTTAGCCAAACAATGGCTTATTCCCCTTCAGAATGGTTCAGGAAGAATAGATCCTCCCACAGCAGTTCTTAGTTGTGCAGTTAGGCAGTGTGAAGGTCCAGACCGTATGTCTACTGCAGATAAATAGGAGTCAGAGTTGTCCCTGAGCAAGCATTGTACGGTATATCTATCGCTGAGCAATTCTATCCCTGAACTTGGGATCCCAGTCTTACCATATAAATTCTTAGTAGCTCTGAACTTTCTCTGAACTTGTCTTGGTGCATGAGTGTGACCAGAACACCAGCTGTAATGGCGAATGGAACAGGACTGCGAGACACCTTTTCTGCCTCCTAGATAAAATCCAGCAGAGACCATGCATGGAGATGATTCCATTTTTAGCCCCTCATGAGACTCTAGTATTTGCTGGGCAGGCTCTCAGGTTAAGCTTGATCTTGCCCTGTTAGGTAGCATTCATCTTTCCATATCTCAGAAAGGAGATGTCTGTGAGTATGTGTTTTGGGATAGAGGCCATTGGTCTGATCCAAAACCCACTGAAGTCATTGGAAACTCTCCTACTGACATCAGTGACCTTTGTATTAGGCTTTAGATGGTGGTGCATCACTTGGTTCAGAGAACTGGACAGAGGCCAGTTTGGTTTGAATGGTTTATCACTGGCTTGCTCCTGTTAATGTGATGCTTTAGTCCATGAATAATTAAAATGTTACTCCAACATTAACTAAAATGCCACCATTGACACCTTTTGGGGGAGATCAGGCCCTGAAACCAAAACATAATGGCTGGGAAAAACTGACTCTGGAAGTTTGGTTTCTGAATCTCATATTTAGCCATTGTATCAACATTCAGTTTTAATTTACAGATTGGTTGATTAATTATAAACAATGCATATTTGTAAAGCACTGTTACATTTCAAAATAGGAGTGTAAATAATTTCTATTCAGATTTGGAAAGGGCATAAGGATATCAAAAATACTGAGAAGAGTCATTCAGCTGGCATTAGTGCATTTAAATTGGGAGCATTTTGATGTGAGAGGGGCTTAAAATATTCTATATCGTAAGATACAGTGTACTTTATATTTCACGTATTTAGAAGGCCTATTCATAGCATCTGTTCCAAAAAGGAAAACTGGCCAATCTCCAATATTTAAATATATATTTTTTCCTGTAAACTATACATGCAACAAATGTCATTAATCATAAAACAAACACATGGAAAATATGTGGTATCTTTATGCTGATTTAATCCCATGAGCCTCATTCTCAGTTGTTCCATTCCTATGCTTAGGGCAGGAATGAAGAAGAAGAGGCAAAGACGGTGTTAAACTATCTGTGCTTGCTGTTTTCTGGGGGATTGCAAGGGGTCTGCTTGATGCCCAGGCAAACTAGAGCAACCTCTGGGCTTCTCTAATTTACAGTCTGGTTACCATAGTCCCCCAAGAATCAGAGAAGAGATTATAAATTCTTTGGGACAGGGAGTGTCTCTTTGTGTTTGTACACTGCCTAGTTCATGAGTGGGGTTCCTAGGTGGTACTGCAATACAAATAAATAATATTAGTGTAGTGCCACACCCCCAATATCCCTCCAGTGGGAGCATAGAGCCCTTGCATCAGCTCTCCACTCACCAAGTAGACCTGTACTGTAGGAATTCTCTGGGGTCGTTTCCACCAACTTTAAGGGCTCTTGGAGCTGTCAGGATAATGTTGTGTGCACTTTATTCTGACCATTAAACCTCAAACCTCTTGATGTTCAAAAGCAGTTTACTGAAATGGGTGGTGCAGTGTTAGCTACCCGCTCTACCATGCCTCCATCTCTACCCTGAGTTGTCTTATGAAAGGCAAGTATATGTTGCCGGCGGGGCGGGGGGGAGGTTGGTATGCGGGGGAGGTACTGAGAACCATTGAACCAAACTGCAAACCCTGTATAGAATGGAAACACTTCAAGCCAGTGAATGTGGCAGCACCTCTTTTTCCAGCACCTATGCATGTTGTAATGAATTTTGCCAGTTTCCTACTCATTCTACCCCTCTCCACAGTGGGTCCTGAGAGACTTTCTCTAAAAAGTAGTAATAAAGGAAAGCTTGTGTATCGAACTATCACTTTACAGCGAGGCTGGGCACTGCAGGAGTTTCTCTGTGGCCTTGGAGTACATTCCAGAGACACATCGGTGTGTAACAAGAAATACTCATCCTTCACTATCAGCCAGACTAATAAATCCTTGTAACACTTTACAGACATGCGCTGGAGTCAGTCATCCTGGAAGCAAACAGGTATCTATTAAATGATGAGAGTGCAGAGGACAAACTGGACCTGGGCTTGAGGGACTGGATAGGTTTAACGTTCAAGATTTTGTAATCAGTTTCAAAACGCAATGTCTTGGGGCTGCATCCTGCTGGCCTGAATGTGGAGCACAATGATTGGCTGGTTATGCTGCAGCCAGTGCTCATGCAACTAATTTCATGACAGCTTGTAATGGGGAGATGGATCTATCATGATGGAGATGACATACTGCTAACGATTTCCTACAAGAAACATTTTCTGTTGGATCAATGACAATTTTCAGGCTTCATTGTATGTCTCTATTAGGCTATGTCACATCCTAGGAGAAACTGAAGTGTGTCAAGCCATTTCAGTCACTGCCTTTAAATTAGTCCCTTCACTGAGGTCCAGGTAACACTACCCAGTCTCTGCTCTAGTGTTTATACACCGTCTGGAAAACAAAGATGCTAGAAGTTGCTCAAATTGCATCCTAGAGCATCTTAGATTCTGGCAAGGCCTAAGGGCCTCCTGAATTTCTATTTGCCAGAGGGCTTAAATAAATCACATCATGCATTGGCTCCAACTCAGAATCAATGCGCAAGAAGATTGTGCTTGTAGATGAGAAATCTGAGATCATTTTTGCTGGCTGAATATATGCGAACTGCTGCTGCCAGAAGTTACAGCACAAACCCTTCTTGGAAAAAGGCTAGCTTTGTAGTCAGACAAAACGCTATCTCTCATACATACTAGGAATTGGGTTTACAAGAATGGAATGGACCTCAAATATATACCCATCTGGAAACAGCAGTCACCCTGCTTCACTCTCCGTGGCCTTAGTTACAAAAAGCTATAATATTGAAGTCTTTACCCTTTTCCAGGACTTTTCAATACATTATAGCAAATTGACAGCCCTGGAGACAGGAACTCTCTGTCCATTAGGATGAGTATAGTATGAGCAGCAGCTTTGTCAGTTTCCTCTACCACCGTGACTTTGCGATGACCTGGAGAAACTAGCTCTATCTTGCATAGCCACTAAGACTGACAGCAAGGTGGGGCCGTTTTGGTCATGCTTTTTGTGCTCTCAACATCTCCAGAGGATGTTTGTCCACTGCCAGCCTAGGATAGATTTGAACTAATTTGAATTTGGCCCAGATATGTCCCCTACTTAAGTCATTGACTTACTGGGCCTTTGTTAGTAATAACATCTTGGAAACTCAAGACTATTTTCAGATCAATGAGGTGAATTTGGCCCACGGTGTCTTTATTTGCTTTATTGGTAACAGGAGTTATCCGAGTCAAATGTATTTCCCTAATTATGAGCTGAAGCCACTTGAAGTGGCTCTCACATTCTCATGGTCCTCCCATCAAGGGTGACAGAGGCTTGCCACTGCCAGAAGAGATTTTGCCACAAACTCGAGCTGAAATGCTGGAGGGACAGAGGTGTGGCCAAGTCTCTGAGAAGTCCTCAAATGCTGTTCGCCAGAAGAGGGTTAACTTTAAGCAAAAACATCATAGAAATTTTGCTTCGCCGAGTCAGCATCAGCCAAGCTCTTTCAGACGGGACACAAAGCACCATTTGCCTCTGAACATCACAGTCACCCACCACTTCATCACCTGCAGGCATCTTAATGAACCAAAATTACCAACAGCAGCCCTAACCATTAAGTATCATCAAGCTTTATTTGGTTTCCTGAGAAAGTAAAGAATATAAGAGCTACCATACTGGGTCAGACCATGGTTCATCTTGCTCCAAATCCTTCTCCACCAGTGGTCCACACCAGGGCTCAGAATTTAGTATGTCTGTGAAAGACTGTAGTACCCCATTAAGGGACAAACTGGAGCCTACAACCAAGACAGCATAGATGTAATCCTGTAGGCTCCTGCCTAGCCTGGGACTGGACTAATTAAACAGGAGGATTTAGAAGCTAAGCAAGTAGAGGGGATTAGAAGCCATACAAGCTGTAGTGGCTGCTGCCCCAGGTTCTTGGACACTGCCTGAGCAGGGTCAGAGACTTTGTTTTCTGGACTTTAAATCTGGGCGCTTTGAGCCTGAGTTGTGAGGCTAGGGCTTTATGATCTGTGGTTAAACTGTTCCATAACTGAGACCTGAATAAAGGACTGTGATAGGGCAGCTGCCCTGCACTAGTCAGGAAGGGGTTAAAAGGGCCCTACAAGAACAGCCAATGGGTAAGCGTGGTAGGAGAGCCAGTCAGGACCCAGATGCCTTGTATAAAAGTAGGGAAGCCAGCACAGTCCATCTGGGGAGCTTAAATAGGAAAGGCTGGCTGTCTGCCTGAAGAAGTCAGTACTTGGGACAGTGTCATGGCTGACTGCTGGGACTCTGGGAGCTAGGGCTCTGATGCAAGGTTGGACAAGATACTCGGGCTATGAGGAAACAGCCCAGGGAATTGATTGAAGAGTAGAAGGAAGAGATGGTGCAGAGGTTGCTTTACACAGGCTCCCTGGTCTGCCTCCCCAGACTGCCAGTGGCATGATGGCGGAATTGCAGTGGCCACAGACAGCAGAGTGGCAGAGACAAGACAGTAGGACCTCCTTTGGAAGAGGGGTATAGGGACAGGTGCCCAGGCATAGGGCTGAGCAGCTGGACAAGGGTGACAAAGCACAGGCTGTGGACAGGGGCTCCATTTGAGCTATTCCCGGAAAACACCACCAGTAAGTGCCTGTCCAGCAGAGACTGCTGCCAACCTGCCACAAGGAGGCAGACTTATCATCTTAGTTTGCATTTGGTTTCTTATTGCCCTGATACTTTTAAGTAAATGTATTGGTCTCCCAATTGGGGAAGTGAAGATGGGGCACACCCACAGTGCCACATCTGTTGAGCTGGGGCATGCAGGGATGGTACATGCCTTTTCGTTCTCCTCTAACACACTCAGGTACATCGTGTGGGCACCAGTTTCTGCCATTTATTTCAGTCTTAGGCTGGTCAGTTTAGGGTTCTGAGTGTCATTCTGATGGCTTTAGTTTCTTTCTCCATTATGCTGCATAATGTTTCTCTTAGTAGCCCTCTTCTTCTCTTCTCAGGTGGTGGGCATATTATCATTTGACATGAAAGCCATGTTGGCGATATCTTAAAGTGAGTCCTAAATACATCCATCGTTGTCTTCTTACCACATTTAATCCTTTAGGTTGTTTTGCTATACTTAGAAATTTCTAAGGTTGCAAGAAAGTTTTTCCAAAGGCCTCTGAAATTCTACCACAGTCATTTACTTTGGAATGAGTTGATCTTATCAATTTCTGTTGTAGACGTACATGCCTCTGTTCCATAAGGGAAGACAAACATAATGTCAATATTAAAAAATGGTGGTTTCGTATCAATGCCAGTCATGCTATTTTTGCAAATCCTTTCAATTTGATGAAAATTGTTGGCTAGTTTTGGTATTTCATGCTTGACATCTAGCATGGCATCACAATTAGTGCACATCTCACTCCCTATATAGGACAAAGGACTTATTATATAATTCTTCATCTGCTCTGATGAGACATAGACAGCCACATGTTGTCTTCTCCTTACCCCAGCTAAGTTGAGTGTATTGTGGCTACATCCTGCTAGTCTGAGTTCGCAAGCATAGATGGGTTGTCCTGCTACCTTGACTACACCTCACATACTGCATTATTCTTATTGTGTATGTTCACTGAATTGCTGTTTTAAACTACACTTCCCAGCTTGAGTTATGCCCCCCATGTGTCTCTAGGGGTGCATCTGCACTTACAAATTAAGTTGATTTAAGGAGGCTTAAATCGACTTAAACTACTCTACGTCTGCACTGGGCTTTCCTTAAGTCGACTTAAGCATTTCCTTAAGTCGACTTAAGGAAACATTAAGTTGACTTAATAACACTCGATTTAGGTCAATTTAACGCTTAATTCGACCTTATTAGGTTGACTTAAGCCAGTGTGGATGGGGATTAGCACCTAAATCCACCTTATTAAGTCGACTTAAAGTGTTAAGTCGACTTAATAAGGTTGAAAAGGGGCTATGTCTACACTAGAAAAGTTAAGTCGACTTAATAAGGTCAACTTTAAATTGACTTTATAAAGTCGACTTAACTTTTCTAGTGTAGACGTAGCCAAGGAGACTTTTTTCTGCCAGTTCAACCCTGTGCCAAGCCCCTTTCAGCCACAAAAAGAATGAATCAGATTCTGAGTTCAGCAAATAACTCTCTATTCAAGTTGCTTTTGATTTAGGCTGGTGCCACTGAGTTCACAATTACATTCAGTGACAGACAACTCTTCTTCCTTGGATGGCTCTCTTATTTAATGTAGAATTTCCTTAGGAGTGCTCTGACCTTTTGCCCTGCTGTGACCATCTCCTGGTCATGTGCAGTCTCCTTTTGTTTGTATTCCACAGTCCAACTTTGACAAAAGCCTTCCAGGCAAATGTTCCTAAGGAGTGATACTCAGCTGCAGCTGACACCTCTTTAATCCGGTAGCCCAAAGGAGGTGGATTAGATGCTGCAGGCACAGGGAAGTGAAAGCTGTCCAAGTTACCCACATCCACACATGGCTCCAGTCAAACCTCTTTCTTTCTGAGCTGGTTCTGTTATCTTTCTGATTGCATTTGTGTAGGTTGGGTTGTGTTCTGAGCTCTCTTTTCCCCTCTTCATAGCGTTGAATAAGCCTTCTCCCTGATCTCCAGAAGCAGGAATGCAAAAAGTTCTGGCTTTCCAGGATTGGCGTAACTTGCAGGAACAAAAAAAGTCCCAGTTATATTAGGCCAGAAAGTTTCACAACATAAGGACATTGGGCCAGATGCCCAGCTGGTGTAATTTGGTTTCGCTCCCTTGAAGTCATAGAGTTAGATCAATTTACACCCGTTGACTCACCAAGTCTTCTCATCTTGGCATGGCTCAGTATTATGTTGTTGTTTGTAAAGCATTAATAAGGTGATTGGCCCTGTACAGGACACAGAAGGGAAGTCTTGTTTCTGCTCTAGATAGCCCTGTGAAGTCATTTACACCTGAGCAAAGTGAGTGGGAAATGCTAGCCAAAGCCAATCAGCATGGCAATTTTTGATATGCACTTGACACTCAGCAGACTGTCAGTGAGTGAACAAGATTCAGTGGAGTGTCAGATCGAAAAATCTTTGATGCCTTTAAAAAATACCGTCTGGTACTCTGGGAGCAAGCCGATCAGAAAATGCATTGATGGTGCTGAAGGGAGCATGCTGTCAAGCTTTGGGAGGAAGTTAACGCCTTCCAAATGAATCATACTTGGCATATCCCCTTACAGCTGTAGATCTCAAAGCATTTTACAGACATCTTAACTGACGAGTACAAATGATCCTTTTAATTTTGGTTATTGGACAATAGAATATCTTGACTGGGGTTTGGGGGCTACCAAAGTGAAACTAACCCCCAGTGAATCTATCATAGGTTTTACTCAAGAGCTAGTGCAGTTTGCTTGACCATTTCTCACAGAGACAGCCTGGTAAGATGCATCCCATAAACCTGCTTGCTTTTGGAACTTGCTTTTTAATGTTGAATATTAACTGCTTATAACGTGTGACACAACTGTGTTTTGAAGGGGGAGCTCCTGAGTTTTTGGCACCCCTCTCTAGGCCTTCTGTGTGTCCTGGGGAGCTTGCAGATCTCTCCTTTGGTCTCTAACAACCTCCATTTCTTCTGCTGCTGCTGCTAAAGAGGTATTGGATCTCGTCCTGATCCCATGCCACTTATTTACAGCCTCTCCTGGACAGCAGAAAGCAGTCCCTACGCAGCTCCTTGTCTGCTTTCCTTCTTAGTTGTGCAGGACAAGGGAAATAAACTTGCTGCAGCCTCAGAGGGAGGGGACAGTGATCTACCAGTTGCATCACAAGGTTCAGCAATAAGCTAAAACAAGGAGTCTGGTGGCACTTTTAAAGACTAACAAAATTTATTTACCACATAGCTTTCATGGGAGAAAATCCTACTTCATCAGACTCTTGAAGTGGGATTTTCTCCCACAAAAGCTCATACAGTAAATTCATTAGTCTTCAAAAGTGCCATCAGACTCCTTATTTGTTTTGCTGAACTAGACTAACATGGCTAACCCTTTGGAACTTGTCAGCAATAAGCCAGTAGACCTCCCACTGAGCGTATATCAGTCAGGAGGGACCAACACCTTGTGGGAGTTGGGGTGTCTGCCAAGTGAGAAAGTGAGAGAGGCAAGTCTTGGGGATAGCTATAAATTTGGATAAGCGGTCAGTCTTTAGGTGTTTTTCCACCACTGGTTTGATATTGATTTTTACAAAGTGTATCCATGGTTTGTGTGCTTTGGTATACTTTTCATTGTGCTCCGTTCCATTTCGGTCATGATATAAATAGTATCCAATGGGGGCGCTTATGCCCTATGAAAGAACATGCTTGCCTTGTGGCACCCCATACACACCACGCATGACTTTGCAAAACTCTGCCTCATTTTTCCCTTCTAGGCTTCCAGGAATAATCCACAAAGACTTCTTCCCAGTAACAAACCCCGGTTCTGGGGGTCTGGTTTATGAACATAAAATAAACCCAAACTAAAACCAAACCCAAAGCAAAGTCTCTTCCACCCAGTCTTCCTCTGGGCACAACCCTATCTCCCTTAGGTCTGTCTGTCTAACTCAAGCTTCCCCACAAGGTACCATTTCCAGTCCTCCCAGGCTCTGTTCAGGCTCCTTCCTCTGCTCACCATGAGCACATCCATCCCCAGACCTGTAGTCACTCCCCCTTGCATCTACGGTCCTTCCTGGGGTCTGGGTTCCTAGATGCCTTCCCTTAAGCCCACCTACAGCAGATACTCAGTTGCAGGTGCACTGGACCTCCCCACTCTCTCTCAAAAGATATCATGTGACAGGCCTCTGTTGCCATGGCATCTGAGCACATCACAATCTGCAATGCATTTATCCGCACTGAGATTGGTTTCCCCATTTTACTGATAGAGAAGGGAGGCATCGAGAGACACTGAGCAACTTGCCCAAGGTCTCCCATGAAGTCTGTGGCAAACCTGGTTCTCCCAAGTCTGATATTAATGCCCCAGCCACTGGACAGTACCACTTCTTACCCATCCTCCATAGTCCCTCTCAGTTTCCATTTCTTACAGTTGTTTTTAAAAGGGGCTGTCAGGTATATATTTGTTAACATTTAAAAATCTGGACCCAAATTGCTATCTGCTTTCTGCTGTGTGTGTGAAATGCTGCCTACCGGTATCCGTATTCCAACTGAAAGAGGGGTCAGTTACTACAAAGTTTTATCTCAAATGTATCTTGCAACGCTGAACTAGCCTACTAACTCTCCACAGAAAGGATCTGTGGGAGAAATTCATCAGCAGGGTCATACACAGGCACAGCGTAATGCTATAGTTGTTCGTAGGCTCCTTGCTTACTGCGGTAGGAAAGGAAGAGGGATGACTGGGCTTTGCCCCTCCTTCATATAACCTGGGCTCCCAAACATCAGTGCCATAAGGCAGTGCTCATAACAGCCCCAACAGGCACAGCTTCCAGGAGGTCCTGGAAAACTGATGTGGGCACGTCAGATCCCATGAGTGACTCTGCAGAGGCAGTTCTCAAGGAAGCACAGCTCCTGGTAAGTAACCTTCCCATCTTTTCTCCTTCCCCGCAATACTCTCAGCCCAGATTTATCACTAATACTTTGGATTCTTCTCCTTCTAGGGACATTGCCAAGTGTAGTTAGTCATCCTCTTGTCTGCCTGTCGTCTTGGCCCAAGGAAGGCTGCCTGGAATCTATAAAGGGGTGGGTTCTTTGGTTTTATAATCCTCTCCAACAGCTGTGTCTCTTTCTCCTCTTGTCTTGTCCAAATGGATTTGAAATTCATCTAGTGACATTGACCAGCCAGTCTCCTCTTTCCCCTTTTTGCCTCTGAATGTTTCTTCTATTCCCCCTTCCTCTCTGAGCTTTTCATTTCTTCCATCTCATCCTCTCTTCTCCATGTCATCTCTCACTTTCCCTCTGACTGCTCTCCCGCTAGAATCTCTCTCATCAAGGTCTAATCAGAGCTTAAGTGATAACAATAACTGACCTTTACTGGATGTGCTAATTGACCCCTGGTGACCTTAGGCACCCCTAGATTCATGTTCTGCACACTACTGCAATTATATTTGTATAAAATATGCCATGAGGTGAATGATATGAAAGCTAATAACACGCTGGGTATTAATATTGTACAATGCATATGTTCACCTTAAATGTGAAGTTATGAATTCACTCTTTATAAAGTTACTAGAATATCTTTAAGACAAAGACAGACTAGCCTTCGTGAAGGTGATAAACAAGGTATGTCCAAAATAGTGGGTTTACTTCAATGTACATATTAGCCATAAACAAACCTATCAAGCTAAATCAGCGGTGGTTCTTTTGATTCTGAAATCTAGAGACAGAGAATTGACATGGCTCCTGCACCCCAGAGTGACACAGACGATTGAATCCCCAGAAGCCTTCCTGACTTGTAAACAAAAACAACTCTCTGGGAATATAAGAAACAGAGAGAGACTCCACCATGGTCCTTCACTTTATAGAGACAAAGAAACTAAACAATTTGATCTCTGTGATGAGTCCTGACCAGGCTCAGCAGTAAAAAGCTGGAAAGGACAGTGGGAGTGAGAGAAACCATCTTGAACAAAGACAGTATCCTGACAGATTGCTTTAGACTTTTAGATGCATTTTCACTTTTATTTGCCTCTACCCTTATTTCTTTTTCTTGCTATCGCATAAACTGGAGTAATAGAAACAGGATGGAATTTAATAGTGGTAAGTCCATGGTCATGCATTTAAGGACTAATAACAGGAATTTTTGCTACAAGCTTGGAATGCATCATTTGGAAGTGACAGAGAAGGACCTTGGAGTATTAGTTGATCACGGGATGACTGAGTCATCAACATGATATGGTAGTGAAAAAAACTAATGCGGTCCTAGGATGCATCAGACAAGGTATTTCCAGTAGAAAGAGTGTGGTATTAGTACTTTTATACAAGGCACTGGTGAGACGTCATCTGGAATACTTTGTGCAATTCTGGTCCCTCATGTTTAAGAAAAATTAATTCAAACTGGAACAAGAGCAGAGAAGGGCTACTAGGATGAACCATGGAATGGAGAATCTGCTTTCAGAGAGGAGACTTGAGCTTGGCTTCTTTAGTCTAATGAAAAGAAGGCCGAGAGGAGATATGATTGCTCTCTATAAATGAATCAGAGGGATAAATATCAGGGAGGGAGAGGAGCTATTTAAGTTCAGCACCAGGGTGAACACAAGAACAAATGGATATAAACTGTCCATCAGGAAGTTTAGACTTGGAATTAGATATAGGTTTCTAACCATCAGAGGAGTGAAGTTCTGGAATAGCCTTCTGAGGGGAGTGTGGTGGGGGAGCTGGATACACTTGTGGAGGGGGTAGTATGATGGGACAGCCTAATTTGGCAATTAATGGATCTTTGACTAGTGATGGTAAATGTTCCAATAGTCTGCAGTGGGATGTTAGACGGGGTGAGTTCTGTGTTGATGCAGAGAATTCTCTTTTGGATGTCTGGCTGGTGAGTCTTGCTCACATGTTCAGGGATTAGCTGATGACCATATTTGGTATCAGGATGGGATTTTCCCCCATGAGAGATTGTCAGGGGGGTGGTTTCCACCTTAACATGGGGCATGGGTCACTTGCTGGTGGTTTCTCTGTACCTTGAAGTCTTTAAACTATGATTTGGGGACTTCAGTGACTCAGTCATGGTTGGGTGTCTATGGCAGGAATGGGCATTGGCAGATCAGACTAGATGATCATATTGGTCCCTTCTGACCTTAAAATCTATGAATCCATGCTCTTTTGTCAATAAGCTTTATTTTTACTATAAACCAATTCAGGGCTGTATGTGAAGGGAAGGGCACGTTTACCCCAGTTAAATGAATAAGCTTTGATTTACTGAATCTTTACCAGATTGTGATGTTAATATCTTCTCTGAATACACAGAAGATAGAGACCCCGTGTATTGCAGAGAAACAGCTCTGAGGAGCTTGCTCATTGTTACCCGGTAGGCAGGGTCTGGTCAGGGTTTTCGAGTGAGGAAGACAGAGTGGAGTGGCAGGGACCTGATACACAATATCAGCTTTCCAGCAAAGCTCCTCTCGCTGAGGCAGAGAGGTCGCACAGCTCTAGGTATCACCAGCAGCATGTTCCACATCCGTCTATCAGCAGAAAATGCTGTCTCCCTCACCCAGCTTAATGCAGGGACAAGAGACTTTATTTTTCTGTAGTCCCTGTGGTATGTGAGGGGCAGAAATGTAGATGTACTACAGGTTGAAACCGAGGCACATTAACAGAGCTTTGTAAGCTAAAAGTCTAGAATGTGTTCTGACGTAATGGTGGTTGAATGGCTGGCAAGACAGTCTGTCAAAGGCAAGGCTGGCTCAGCGGATTCTGTACTGAATCTCGCTTTTTGTTTGCCCTCTGTGATAGACAGCTGCTAAGGTAAGCTTACGTTTTCCGAGTCCCTCTCTGTCAGTGTAGATCTTCCTTGCTGCATCTGATGGGGAGCAAGCTGTTCTGGTGGAGAACTGGCCCAGAAGCAAGAGAGGTTGATGAGATTGCCGTTCAATATTGAATGCCAATGCCTTGTGTGCTGGAGACCCAGACTAGCTGAATAGCAAGTGCCGTGAGTCAAGATGGAGGTGCACTGCACAGGGGGGAGTCTAGAGCTGGGATGGCAAGTACATACAGTTCCGGAGAAAGGGGCATCGGTAGAGCTGGATAGAGGCACATCTCTGAAAGGACAAGCAAACCAAGCTGGCCCCACAACTCTAATGTTAAAATAGGTTTGGCGAGGGACATGAGATGAGTGAACTAGTTCAGATAAGGCAAGAACCTTCACCCAGAATTCTCCAAGAGGTTTAAAAGGGTTCAGTGAGCTGTCACCCGAGCTGTTAGCATTTATTTGGTTTACCTCTGTATTTCTGCATCCCAGGCAGGCCCAGTAAAAGTGTGCCAATATCCATATCCAGGCCAGACAGCCAGTGGTTTGGACAGCACAGAGAAGAATCTCAGCTCTTGGGGGCTCATCTGATCTAAACCAAATCTCTCACCTGTTTGAGGTTCACTCATCACAGCTCAGGGCTCCTCCCAGCCTCATTTCCATTCTTTGCCTCCCTCTCCTGATTCACCTAAAGGGCTAGTGAGAAGGAAGTGGTGACTGATAGGTTGCTAACAAGAGAGCCAATGATCCCACCATTCCTACAGCCCTGTAAGACCTTCTTCCTCCTGGCCTCACAGTCGTCCCCCCCTGAGCCCCCACCCCCCACTGTGTCATCTCCTCCTACCCCATTCCCCTTTGAGCCTCCCTCATGGTGGCATACAACAATCCTAGCCTGTCAGGTGGGCCTTACTGGTGGGTTATCATCTCTCATGATATGGGGCACATAGCCCCAGAAGTCTGTGACATTAATTCAGGGCAGACAGAGAGACTGCCACAGCATGTAAGCCACACATGGCCACTTATCTCTTGCAGCTGCCACTTCCAAACAGGAGAGGAGAGGGCTACAGACCCCTCCTGGAAGCTTCTTGCTGGGGAAAGGAATATAGCACTGCAGTTGTATATATAAAGGGGATGGGGAGGGGTTGGCTGCATGGAGAGAGGGATCCGGTGATGATGTCTTCGGGGTCAGCGGTCCTGTGGCCTGTGAGAAGGCTACAAAAGGGAGCATTGTTGAGTGATTGCTGGCTGGGAGCCTTAAAATGTGTGGTTAGGAATGCTTATCTGAAGTGAGTCTCTGAATCCTTGCGACTGGACCATGCCCCAGGCTACCATGTCTGCATGAAGGAGTGAGATCCCTCCTTACACCTTCAGGTGGGTTACTAAGACCTTGGGCCCAGGCATGTAGGAGTAAGCAGGGCCCCTCGCCAGAGTCTTTCCTCCATCGGCCTTAACTCACTTGCCAGAATAGCTGAGCCAGCACCGCGCCAGGCTAGCAATTTGCTGCTGCTACGTTGCTATCTCTGGAGCAAGGAGGAATTGTGACTCAGAAGAGCGGGGCTACTCCTTGGGCAGTTTAAATACTATCTTTTCTCAGAGCTGTGTGTAAAGGTATAACCTAGCCCTTTGCAATTTGTCCCATAACTTGAATAACTGGGGATGCTGTCAGGTCAGGAGTATGGTGCATCTGTGAACCTTTGATGGGGATAAGGACATGTACAGCATGGAGATGCATGTCTAGCCAGTAAGCGACATAAAGGCTAAGGTGTATGTGGGAGATGGTGGTGGGGAGAGAGACTGACACGTATTATACAGTTGCTAACTGGAAGGAGAGAACAGTTATAGAAGTTGCTCTAAAGTCACAGTGCTGGAGGAAAAGGACAGAGCAGACTGATGAGAAATTCAAGCCAAGAGGGTAGCTGAGAATCCTGGGCACAAAGGAAGAGGTAGTGGAAGATTCCCACCCCCTGAAGGTCACTTGGTCTCTGAGAACAAGCTAATGCGAAGGCTGCACAGATCTATGCAGTCAGGAATCCTCCCTTCACTAGGAGCCCATCCAACAGCAACTACCAACCGTAGAAGAAGAGAGGAATCCTGGAAGCAGTATGAAGTATGTGTGTTTGGAGAAGATGGGGACTAGAAATGAAGGAGCCAGAATTCATGCACCTGCCTTCCCCTGAACAAAAGTCTTGCTATTAAACCACCTTGATTTTCTGTAATATTCTAGCTTTTTTTGTTTTTGTCCTGCGCAAATTAGAGTATGAATTGCACAGGCATCGTGGAGGGGACTCTCCACCAAAACAGGGCCAATGGACAGTTCCTGTGTTCTAGAAGCAAAGTTTCCTACTGAAAGAGGACCTAGTGAGGCAGGTTTGAGTCTATTGGTTACACAGGGTGGGTGCAGATTATTTCTGAAAGCATGCAAAGACTGCAATCCCCTCTCATTCTGCAGAAAGGAGCCCCCTACAGATCAAGACTGGGATATTCAGCTGGAAGAAGAGTAGGTACTTGAAGTTCAGTACAGAATGGATATGAACACTCAATTTCTCTTTTGCAATGAGGAAGGCTCTTTCAGGTTGTGAGTTGGCCACTGCTAGGGCAGTGTGAAGGTGAAGCCCCAAACAGATGACTTGTTCCAAAACCCACTGAAGTCAAAAGAAAGGCTCTCATTGGCCATTTGCCTTGATTCATCCCCTGAATCAAGAGCAGATTCCTCCCTGGGGCTGAGTGAGGTGGTTGGAAGGCAACAGAGCACAGTCGCCACCATTCTCTCTTTAACCCTGAAATCTCTGGCTCATGTTCTGTGAGTTTATTTAAATCAAACCTTTGCATTATTAGCAAGTAGTTTTGTTCTTTTTGAATAAAACATTTTCCCCAGTGCTGTTGTCCCTCCCTGAACCACAGAAAAGTACTGTCTCAGCCTGACCCTTTAAATCATTAGAAAATAGTTTGTGTCCTTAAAGGCGAGGCTAATAACAACAAAGCCAGCAACCATGGGAGGAATTCATTTGTAAGTTAATGAAGATTGTGCAGAGGAGATGGGAAGAGGATACGGGCCTGTTCTGGGCGGTGTTTGCCAAGCTAAGCCTCCTTCTGTTGGCCCTGCATTTCCCATGGAGAGATGACTGGATGGTTTTTTGTGTAACTGGGGGGCAAATGATAATGAAACATTTCTTTACACAAAGACATCCGCTGTGTTTCAGGGAGGCAAATCCAGCACTGCAGGGAAGAAGAGATGGGGATAAATGAAGGGGGAAGGAAGGGAATCCATTCCTTAGTTTTGCACCGTACCATAAAACTCAGCCATCTGTGTGATCTTTTTCATAGAGTATGCAGTATGTTGCATTGAAGCAAATCCATCCCTCATTGAAGTCCATTGTAGTTGATGGCAGTGCATAGTGGGTGAGTTGGGCCCACTTGGCACCTTATTTATGTGTGTGATCCATTGTGTGAAACACAAAACATCTGAATGGGAAGGGTAAATGTGCCCCTGAGATCATGCTGCTGGCCTTCAGGCCAAAGGGAAGGGCCACTAGAAAGGAGAGGAGGCAGGAAGCAGGCAGCAGCTCAGCCTCCAGACAATGGAGGTACCTGGGAGGTCTTTTCCTAGTGACTTTAGGCTCAAGATGAGGTCACTGTGGGTGCTGGCCATGCTCCACGATTGCAGTTTGTGCAGGCTGCTGAAGGTGGAGTGGGATTGGGTGCCCAAAAGCTAGTTGGTCTTTTTGAGGCAGAGATTGTGTGCCATGGGTGCCATAAACTCTTGGGTTGTACTCCCAGTTCTGCCATTGCCTTGGTCCTTCGGTTTGGACAATCATTTAACTGCTCCAGCACTCAGTTTCCTATCTGTAAAATGGGGATAATAATACTGCCAGGCCTTAACAGGCCGTTGTGCAGATTAGTTCATATCTGTATAGTACCTAAAGGCACAGCTGTAATAAATACTGTATTTTCCTGACCTACCCCTGCCAATCCAAGAAGAATGAGTGATGCTATCAGGGAAGAGAAGCTGTATAATAAGAGATTTGTTAAGTTGTTTACATATGGCCTGCTCTTACTTAGACTTCTGAGGTGATGGGACTCATAGGCTGTGGACAGAGTGAGAATAAATATCCATCAATAACATTAACCCATAGCCCCAGTGCACACGTGGACATTCAGACTATCAGGACAAATACCCCTGCAGTAGGGTTTAGTCCCACCTAGGTGGTCATTATCAGCCAAGTGAACCTGCAGAGAGAAAAGCAGCAGTGACATGGTGTGAGAGCAGCAGCCTTTAATAACAGGAAATAACAGCTTCATGGAAGGAATCACCTCTGCAAATGAGCTTCAGTGGGTCCATTCAACCAGGCAGTGGGCATTAGGGGAAAGAGAATGGACAGGTTGGGGAGGGAAAACCTATCATTAACTGAGGTTTAGTGGCAGCGGAGACACTGATGCTCAGTGAGGGCGAGAAAGGGGATATGTCACACTCGACTGATTCTCTTCATAGAATTATAGAAACTGGAAGGGACCATGAGAGGTCATCGAGTCCAGTCTCCTGCACTCATGGCAGGACCAAGTACCCTCTTAAACCATCCCTGACAGGTGTTTGTCTAACCTGCTCTTAAAAACTTCCAGTGATGGAGATTCCACATCCTGCCTAGCCAACTTATTCCAGGGGTTAATCACCCTGACCATTAGGAATTTTTTCCTAATGTCCAACTTAAACCTCCCTTGCTGTAATTTAAGTCCACTGCTTCTTGTCCTGTCATCAGCAGTTAAGGAGAACAATTTTTCTCCTTCATCCTCATGACAACCTTTTGGGTACTTGAAAACTGTTATCATGTCTCCCCTCAGACTCCTCTTTTCCAAGCTAAACAAATCTAGTTCTTTCAGTCTTCCCTCATAAGTCAAGAGTTCCAAACCTTTAATTATTCATCGTTTTATTCCCTGCTTAAGGGGTAGCACCAGATTCAAGTCCTGCTTAGTAACAAATTCTCACTCTCCAGGCAAGAAAGAAAGAACCTCAGCTGGAGTAAACTGGGGCTGTTCTGCTAAAGTCAGTGGCACTAAGGCAACGTACACTGGCTAATAATCTGGCCCCTTCAACAACAGACTGAACTCCTAGGAATGAAAGGCAGACTTCATTTCCTTTTGTTTTCTGGTGCTAGATGCTGGATGGACAACCCGGAAATCAGAATCTCTTACACCATAGAGCAGTCAGGTAAACTTCCCAAAATATGCCACCCCCTCAGCCCTCTTACCACCAAGATTGGAATCCATCATCTGACAGACAGAGGCCAGAGAGGTGATGTGACTTGCATAAGGCCATACAGCTGGTCAGTGGCAGAGCCAGATTCCCATTACAGTGTCCTACCTTCTTCTCACTGACCTGGAGGGACAGTCTCCCTAACAGCAAAAGGGTAGTTCACTCTTTATGACCCATTCAATCCTTGGTACCTCTGCAGAGTCTGACAAATAAATGGGAATGATTTCTGGGAAATGAATAACTTTCCAACTGGAGGTGGACTAAATTCACTTTGATCCCTGAATAGCCACCAGATGGTAACAACTTGCAGTCCTTAACTGACTGGATGGAGGCAAACCAGCCACCTTTGTTCACAGCACATGGTGAAAAGTCTCTCCCACTGCACAGTCCCTGAACTATCTACTTGCCCAGATGCAGTCTGACATCTTGTAGCGAAGTCAAATGTAGATTAATTTAAAAGGATGGAGGTTGGAGAATGAGAGTCATCATGTGTGAAGAATGTGAATATTATACCAATACTGACATCCCCTTTTTACTGAATCTGTAGTGAGGCAGCCAGCCTTCCGTTTACTGTCTTGGGGCTTTCTGGGATGGAGAGTGAGCACAGGCTACCAGATTAGCAGGCAGGGATTCCAGCAGTGAGAAGTCAGATCCAGCCATGTTTTCAGATTCCATGTGGCTTTACTCATGGGTGCTCACAGTAATCTGCTGGCTAGTTCAGATTTTAATTTCCAAAAGCCAGTTTCCAGGTGTGCTAATAAGCTTTCCCCTCATCTTAACTTGCTGTGTAGGACTCTCAGGTATAAGATCTGATCGTAACCATTGCAGATAAATAACATTACATATATTGGGAGTGCCTCTGTGAGCCAGTTCTGACCCAGATAATTTATCTTGGCATTATATAGACTAATAAAATCAGTTTGTCCTTCTGAGATGGAGATTTTCTTCCTTTTGATGTGTCTGATTTGGGAAAGTGACTGTTCATTCAGATGGCTAGGACAAAAGAGGAGCTGTAAAGTTGATCCTTATGACAGACTGCCACAGTGCATGTGTGTCTGATTTAATCATAGCTATGCATGAGTTTTTCAATATATGTATCCATTAACTGTGTTTATGGGTTTGTATATAGCTAACTGGACTATTTGTGCTTGTGTTCTTTATATAAAGTTCTGTACGTTCTCTATAAAAAGGGCCACATTGGTATGATTCTGTACACATATGTGGCACTTATCACATACAAGTGTGCTTTTTAGACCAAGTGTGTGGGTGGATTATGCACATGGAATTGTGCATGCAGATATGGATGATCTGTGTACATTATGTGTGTGTTGGATTAGTCATGTGCACAGGTGTGCTAATGCATCATGCACACATGAGAGTTAATCATGTTCCTCTTCAAGCGATTCACATGCGTATTGCACTCAGGTGTGCACAGTGTGCCCAGAGCAGGGAAATTTTCTGTAGCAATGCTGCTTGGGGAAGCACATGCATCCAATGTCTCCTCATGGCCCCTCCCAAGGCTATTTAGGGATGACACCACCCCACCCCCTCAGATCTTTCTGACCTCCCTGTCTGGATTTGGAGCTCCCCATGTGGTTTACCTCATGATGACTATGCTATTAGCAATTTTTTTGTCTCTTACCTGCTAGTGTTTGTTAGTTTTTGTACCGTTAGCTGGCTTCAAAACTGAGCTTGATGAACTTGGAGAGGAGATGGTGTGGAGGGACAGCCTCGTTTGGCAATTGACCAATCTTTGACTATTGGTGTTGGATATGCCATGACCTGAGGTGGGACGTTAGGTGGGGCGGGTTCTGAGTTATTACAGAGAATTCTTTATGGCTGTCTGGCTGGTGAATCTTGCCCGCATGCTCACGGTTTAACTGACCACTATATTTGGGGTCGGGAAGGAATTTTCCCCTGGGGAATATTGGCAAAGGCTTGGGGAGGGGGGGGCACAACTCAGTTGATGGTGGATTCTCTGTACCTTAATCTTTAAACCATGATTTGAGTCATAGCTTAGGTGTCTATTGCAGGAATGGTTGGGGGAGGTTCTGTGGCTGGCAGCGTGCAGGAGGTCAGACTAGACCTGACTTTAGAGCAGGGGGCAGCAACCTTTGCCAATCCCTGTTCCGGCCCCTCCTCCTCAACCCTCAGCTGGTGCCGAAGGCCCTCTCACGGAAAGAAGCCACCTGGGTGACTCCTCTCGGCAGCGTGCCTGGGGACCCCTATCCCCAGGCACGTCACGGAAAGAAGCTGCCTGGAATGATGCCTTTTTGCAGTGGCACACCACAGAGAGGAGCCACTCTGGGCAGCTTCTTTACACGGTATGCCTGGGGCATGGATGTGGCACTGCAGCCACCCCTGAAAGAAGCCACTTGGAGTGTCTTTTGGTGGCAGGAGTGGCAATTTCTGTGGCACCACAGAAGATGCCGAGTGCTTCTCTGAATGGGCTCGTGTGCCATTGTTGGCACGCGTGCCAGGGGTTGCCTACCCCTGCCTGAGAGTCTATGAGTAGTAGTGGCCAGTAGATAGTGATAGTTTAGTAGTAGTGATTAGAGTAGATTAGATTAGATTAGATTAGATTAGATTAGAGGCTGGTGGCATGCCATCACCAACCAGGCTTCAAACACTGGCTGTATGGGGTAGCTATTCCTAGCAGTGACCCCCACCAGTGCTGCTTCTAATCCCTGGGTGAGGGGCATATTAAAAAGAGGTGTAGTACTTGCCATTCCTTCAAAAAGAGGGTGCAGATTTCTAGAAACTTGGGTCTAAAGCAGCACCTCCTGGAACAGGTGATGACTCCTGCAGGCAGGCCTGGGCACTGGGGCCTTTGATTTTTTTTTATCTGGCCTCACTGCAGTCTTGGATAGGCCCCTGAACTCAAACTCCTCTCTGCACAGGAAGAAGGTTTGGTTTTTCTCTCTGGACCCTCTACGTTAGAAGACCCATGAGACAAGCAGGAGTTCCAGGTCTGTGACAGGCTGCTCCCCAGATTCGGTCTGGTGTGCCGCTGTAACTCCCCAAACTCCACTCCTGTACCCCAATGCACCGCCCCCCCTGCCAGGTGACCACTCACTCCTGAGTCAGTTCACACCACCCACAGGCATGTAACTGGTCCCAGGCAGTGGGTGTAAATCCACTAGCCACACAGGCGTCGGTCTCCAAGTGAGCACTCCCGCCCCCAGATATTACACCAGAAGCCACTCTCTTGCAGGGATTGGGACCAATCAGCATAGTCTCAATCCATGCATTTAACAAACCTTGCTACTGGGGCTGGGTCCCAGGGTTCCCAACGCAGAGAGATGGCAGTTCTTGGCTGGGCAACCCACCATAAAATGCCCAAATTCCCCATGGTTCAGACAGAGGCCTAAAGTCTTGTCTTGCTTATTTTCATTGGTGGAGAGCTGGGGTTGAAATTGGTTTGCTTCAGCTCAGGATCTTGTAGATTATCCAGACTTGCATAGGATGGAAGGGCCCAGTTCAACCAGAGACAGGAAATGAGGTTTCTTTTCCTGGTCTTATTCTGGTAGCTGGTCATCAATCCTGATTCGCAGATCAATCAGCGCCCTGTAGCTAGGTGGGGATTCCACCTGACCTTTTCTCAGACAAGACTAATGAGGCTCTATATTAATTCATAGACTCCTGAGCTACTTTACACTCACCAGACGTCTGTGCACCACCCACTAATGGCAGTCCTGACCTCAGCACCAATAATGTCAGGAACAATATATGCAGCCATTCTACAGATAACTTACTTTCCCAGGCAACATGACTTTTCCAAGAGGCGACTCAAGACTCAGAGGAAGTTCAAGTTCCAGCCAGTCATCTCATCCTCATCCATCGCTAGGATCAAACAACCAATCTGAATTCTCCCTGGGGGACAGTGATGTAATTGCCAGCCACCTACCAGTGATATCTCCTTCATATGGGGACAGATTGTTCCACTTTCTCAGTGTCTGGGAGACTATATCCCCCAAAAAATGAATCCTAAGTGCTGTAAGACCAGGATAGTCTATCCCAGTCATTCCCAACCCTTTTGGCTCAAGGGCCACAAGTATCATTTTTACAGTCCTAAAGGGCCACCAATCTATGAGTTCACGAATACGTTTGTAGGATAATCCAGTGCACATGAAGCTCCATGTAAATAGCATGGCTTATTGGCCAGATCACAGGAGTCCTCTGTTCTGTTCCCAGGTTGGACACTTGTGTAATCTTGATCTGTGCTTGTGTTTCCCCTCCTGCCTTTGTTTGTCAGACTGTGGGCTCTTCAGAGCAGGGGATGTATCTTACTAGAGGCTTGCACAGTGCCTGGTACCATGGAACCCAACCTTAGCTGGCTTTTATAGGTGCTACTGTGATACAAATAACATCAGCCAAGTGGATGTTGTGGTTTATATGTCAGGCCGTGGGAGAAGGTGTACTGCAGAGGTTGCACAGGAGTCTGGATCTGTGTGACCATGGCTGAGCATCTGTCACAGCCGCTCTGCTGCACCTCTGCATCTCCAGGCCCATCAAAGACAGTGGGTGTTGCTGGCTCTGTGGAGGGACTGCAGGTCATGAAGTGGCAGGAGAAAGACTGCAGCTGCAGCCGGGCAGTGAAAACATCCTAGACTCCTGGCCAAGGCAATCTGTGTGTGAAGAGCTCAAGACAAATTAAATAATTACCAGTGAAGCTGTCCAAAGGGGAGGAGCCAGGAGGCAGCCCTTCATTTTAACTATGAGATTAAAAGATGGTGTGTGGAAAATGAGCCACAGCCACTCCCACCATCCTTAATTCCTTTTCTCTCTCTTTTCTGCCCTCCTCAATTTCTATCCTGCTCAGTGTCCTCCCGCTGATTAGCATGCAACATGGCAAAAGTTACAGGGTTGTCCCCAGAGCCATTTCCAAGACAAGGTTTGGATTATTGTACAGAAGGATTATTGTGTTATTGAATTAAGTGGCAGTGTGACAACTGCTGTGCATGCGGCCCACCTCTTGGCACGCTCCGAAGTCATGGCGAAGACCAGACCTAAAGGGCTTGTAACCAGCAGCTTCGTCTCTTCCCTATGTCGGCAGTGTGGCTTTGTGGATAGCTCATTGGTGTTGGGAAACCTGGGCTCTAGTGCTGACTCTGCCCGAGGCTTGCTGGCTACTGTGGGTAAATTAGCTTCCCTTTCACAGCCTTGCATCTGCTGATGAAAGGACTGAAGCCTAAGGTCTGGGCATGGTTGAGATTTCAAGCTTGTTGGGGCTGGGACCATTTTTGCTGGTGTGAGGCCAAGCACTGTATTGGCTTTCAGTTGAAAATAACTAATAGCAGAGCTATTTTTCTGGGCTCCAGCAGGGGTTTTTATTCCTCTCTTTATTTATGTAATTAGGCCAGGCTTCTGGTCTAAAGTCAGTAAGGGTCAAGCATCCGTAATCCTCCCTCCGGCCATAAAAGAGGTAGCACTTCACTTCATGACTTCGGCTTTATCCTCTGCCCTTCATTAGCACCAACTGTCTCTGTCTGTCTGATAGAGGGCTTGTAGGCCTCTTCCCATTGCTGGGGCAATACAAACATTGCTCAATTAAACCGTAACGTTCCAAATGCAATTATTCAATTAACACCATAATTGAATTATTTCAGTTTAATTACTCAATTAGGAATTCTCCCTGTGTCTCAAGCCTCTGTCTCCCCCAGTGGGAGGCCGCACACTGCAGGAGAACTGGTCTCATTCAAGGGGCACTAATTAGGCTCCGAGAACTCTGGCACTGCTGAAACATGACTGATTTGCCCACGTCCCAACCTAGGGGAAACACTGTGACGGTACTGGAGGCGCCTTTGCTTTGTTTTCCTTCAGCAAGGGAATTTTGGCATGCAACAACGTTTGTGGGAAGAAAAAGAACAACGAATACTCATTCGACTGTGCCCTTGCATTGGGAATGAGTGCCAGATGTGTTTGGCAGCCATCTTCTGGGCGTGGATGTCATCCAATAAAACATCAGAAGCAATGTAATCTGTTTTAGATGACCAGTCACACAGTGCAACTGTCAGACTAGGACTAGTGAATGCTCACAGCAATGGTTGCTGGGATTTATTCATGATAAAGGAATCGGCTCAAGACAGCTGATTAAGCCCAAGTAATGAACCCATCTGTGCAAATGGAAGTTACTCTGTAGACGGTCCATAAGCAGAAGAAGGAACTAAAGGCAAGGCTTACAAAGGCAATAGATATTTGGCACCTAATTCCCTTAGGCCACCTTTGAAGACCCCAGTCTAAGTGTGCTGAATTAATTGTCTGCTGGAATTAGTTTTCCCAGCTCCCCTCAAGACATTCTTGAAGCTAACAGGCCCATCCTAATTCCCTTCTCCCCAGGAGCACCTCCATAAACATCCCAATAGAATAGCCCCTAAAATTTCCCCTTTGTTCCCAACTTTCTCCTTAGCCCTGTTTTTTGCTCTTGTGGCACATTCTGACCAGCGGGTTCTTTAACCCAACTTCCTTTCTCTCACTTCTGATCATTATGAGCTTTTTAAATTCCAGGGTGGTGTTGAATGTTTTGACTCTCCTAGCTATGTCCCTGGCCTTTCCTCTTGTTATATCCTGGCTCACTTGGAGCAGTCTTGCTCTAGCTCAGCAGCTCAGGGGTTCAAGCCCCATAGACAGCCCTGGGTGTGTGCTTAATGCCAGCACTGCAGCGTAGTAGTGGGAGAAGGCAGGTATTGCACCAATCTTCCAAGAGATACCATGAGATCCTTTTGGCCTGTTCCTTGTGGGACTGAGGAAGAGAAAAAGTTAATCTAGCATCCTGGCCACTATTCCATCCAGTGAAATGGGCCCTTTGTGTGAGGCAAGGCTGAGCACGTCAACTGCTGTGTTTGCCTGCACCCCCTTCCACCATGTCCTATATGCCTGTGTCTAACTCATCCATCAGAACACTACTATGCCTGGGAATTCCCTTAAATGGGGGTGAAGAACTGCACCCCTGAAGCCCCTGTTCATTCACACACCCCACTGCACTTTCCCAGGTCCATCTTCTGTGCAGTCTTTGAAGCAAACCTCCCACATCCCACTACGTGACTCCACTCCGGCCGCTCGCTTCATTCTGGGACGAGTGCTGTCTGGTGGGTGCCTGGAAAGTGGCTTGTACAGGGGAGAAAAGATAGTCCAGTGGTGGTTGGGTGCTAGCTGGAGGGAGTTCCCTGCTGTGTCACGCACTTCCGGTGTGGCCCTGAGGATGTCATTTACAGCCAGATTTCTAGAAGTATTTAAGCACTTAAAGAAGCAGATAGGTGCCTAGCAAGATTTTCCAAAATGCCTTGGTGCCTAGCTGCTTCTTTATGTGCCTAAATTCCTTTAAAAATCTGCCCTTTGTCCTCTGTGCCTCAGTTCCCCATCTGTACAGTTCAGGGCCAACCCAACCATAAAGGTGAACTCGGAGGTCGCCTCGGGTGCCAAGCTTTAAGGGTGCCAAAATAGAAGTGAATTTTTCTTTATTTAAAAAAATATTAATATGTTATCTCTTATAAGGAGGGGGGGCAGGCACCAAAGTCATAGTTGACCTAGGGTGCAAAGAATCCTTGGGCCAGCTCTGAGTGGAATAATAACACTGCCCTACTGCAAAGGGGTGTTAGGAAGATAAATACATTACAGATTGTGAGGTGCTCAGAACTAGAGGAATGGGGGTTGAGTAAGGACCTGATGTAGATGGCAGTCTCTAGCATGATCCCCCATTTCTTCCCCTGTCCCCGTTCCTCTGCTCCCCTGTTTTAATCAGTCAACAATTCCCCTGTGACCTTCCCAATCCAATTCAAGGCAGCAGCCCTCACCAAGATGTCCGAAGAAATCACTTCTGGGTTTCTAGACCAAGGTTCTTTGGAGTTGCAACAAACCAGACAGAGTTAGAGGGTACTGCAGAAATGAGACTTCCTTGTTAAACCGTTGCCACCAGCCAGAGTGGGACTATGGCCCAGGGCGAGCTCCTTAATGCCATGCTGCACGCTATACTGTCATATGTTTCTCTAGGGCAGTGGTGGCGAACCTATGGCACGCGTGCCAGAGGTGGCACTCGGCGCCCTCTCTGGTGGCACGCACGCCCAGGGTTCAACAACTTATGGCAGTTGTTTTTTCTAACTAAAACCTCAGTATTGGCACTTTGCGATAAATAAGTGGGTTTTGGGTTGCAGTTTGGGCACTCGGTCTCTAAAAGGTTCGCCATCACTGCTCTAGGGCCTTCCATCCCCATGGGATCCCAAAGCAATCTGCAGGCTATGGACCGTCTTGTGGCTGGCCACTCTTGCAGTGGAGTGGAAGAAACATTGACACTCATGCTGGATCTCTGCCTGAACATGGGTAGACTCAGGAGCTGCTTTTGCCAGCTCCCCATGCTGCCCTGGCTGCCCCAAAAGGGAAGGGGGGGCATTGCACCAGATAGCTCTGCTGCCTGTATAGGGAGGGGAGCATGTGCTGCACCCAACTAGGAGTGGAGCAGACAGCAGCTGTGCTCCCACTCAGCTCAGGGGGGCTGGTGCTGTGGCTGAGATACTTGCCTCCCCACACTCCTGCGGGAGGCAGGGGAGGAGGCGTAGCTCCGACTGCCTCTCTTATGAGCATGCGTGTACCCATGTGCCTTAGACACTACTGCCCTACAGCCACTTGGAGAGCGGAAAGCAGCAGTGGTTTCTAAAAGCGAGACAGCAACAACGTTGCACAGAGGTTAGGACAGGAAGTGGTGAGGATCGTAGCCACAGGCCGTGAGCAAGTACAGCAGCTGGAATTCTGCCAGGACGCTGGTGGGTAATAGCTAGTAGCTTCCACACTAATGACATTATAGTTTTAAACATGCCTATACATTAGGTGTTGCTGAAGGGGACTGGCTTGACAGCCCAGATTATTTTACCCCTAGAACATGCAGTGACAAATAAACTGCGCCCCTTGCATCTCAACCACATCCTGCAGGGGAGTTGTCTCCATGGCCTATGGTCTCCTCGGCCTCTCTGCTGAGACAGCCAGCAAGGCACGAGATACTGGAATGAGTCCAGGAAACTCATTTCCCCACAAGATCTCTAATGCCATGTGTGATCAGGCCCCCTGTTTTACATTGTATCTGAAAGAGGGAATGTTCTGGATGAAAAGAGCGAATCGCTCCATGCATCATGCAAAATGCATGGTATAAAATTGCAAATTACCATTCAAAAATTATCATAGAATCATAGGGCTGGAAGGGACCTCAGAAGATCATCTCGTCAAACCCCCTGCTAAAGGCAGGACCACTCCCACTAAATCATCCCAGCCAGGGTTTCGTCCAACCGGACCTTAAATATCTCCAACAATGGAGATTCTACCACCCCCCTAGGTAACCCATTCCCATGCTTCACCACCCTCCTAGTATCCAACCTCAACCTCCCCAGCTGTAACTTGAAACCATTGCTCCTTGTTCTGTCCTGTGTTACTGCCGAGAACAGCCTAGCTCCCTCCTCTTTGGAGCACCCCTTCAAGTAATTGAAGGTTGCTATCAAATCCCCCCTCAGTCTTCTCTTCTATAGACTAAATAAGCCTAGTTCCTTCAGTCTCTCCTCGTAAGTCATGTGCCCCAGCCCCCTAATCATTTTTGTTGCCCTCCGCTGGACTCTTTCTAATATGGCCACATCCTTTCTGTAGTGGGGAGCCCAAAACTGGACACAGTATTTCAGATGTGGCCTGACCAGTGCCGAATAAAGGGGAATTATCACATCCCTCTATCTGCTGGCAACACTCCTACTGATGCAGCCTAATATGCCATTGGCCTTTTTTGCAACAAGGGCACAGTGTTGGCTCATATTCATCTTCCCGTCCACCATAACCCCCAGATCCTTTTCTACAGCGCTGCTACTTAGCCGATCAATCCCCAGCCTGTAGCAGTGCATGGGATTTTTCCTTCCTAAGTGCAGGATTTTGCACTTGTCCTTGTTGAACCTCATGAGGTTTCTGTTGGCCCAGTGTTCCAATTCGTCTAAGTCTCCCTGGATCCTGTCCCTGCCCTCCACAGTATCTACCATTCCCCCCAACTTGGTGTCATCCGCAAACTTACTAAGCATGCAATCTATCCCATCATCGAGATCATTAATGAAAACGTTAAACAGAACCGGCCCCAGGACCAACCCCTGGGGCACTCCACTCCTTACTGGTTCTCCAAAGCTGGGCAGGCTGCAGTACGTTCCAAATAGATGGGGCCAACTCCACACTGCTGTAATCCAGTGACGGCATTGGCGTGGCACTAGGGATGCTTCTAGCTCATTGAGCCAGCCACGTATTTTAATCTCCTACACGCTGCTTGATTTTGTATATTTTCCATATTTCCCTGTATTACAGTTCTTTCTGGGCTCTCTCAGTCACACCCCTTCCACCCGCTTTCCCGCATCCATGACCTGCAGCCTTGTCTCTGTTCTAGAGCCTTTATCCTATCAGCATTATCTTCAGTGTACTGCCTTTTCCAATTTAACAGGGAATTGGATTTCCTTAGCCTGCGGTATCACAGAACCCCTCCCCTTCCCACTCCTCCTCTCTGCTCACAAGCATGCTCCATTTTTATAGACACTATATATAATGTCTCTGCCACTTTGTCATTGCCCTGCACACAAGTTAGGTTCTTGGAGCCAGGTTTTCAAAGGTATTTAGGCACCAAAAGATGCCGTTAAAAAACTGCTCTCAGCACCTCTTTTTTAACTTTCATCTCCCATTCTCCTTTCCTCTCTCCGTCCTCTCCCTTTTGTGCACTTTGTTCCTCAATCCCTTCTTTTCCTTTTCTCTGCCCTTCTATCTCTACCATGCCTTTTTATTTACTAAGCAGCAGCCTCTTGCATGGGCCCTGCTGGATCTTAAGCTCTAGCAGACAATTTTGCACTCCACCTGAAGGAGTCTTCATTTCAAGATTCAGTCACCCATTTGGCTGAGCCTGATCCATTGCCCACAGCAGCCTATACAAAGATTCCTGTTGAATTGGGGAAAAAACCCCCAAGGAGTCCTGTGCCAATTTTAAAGACTAACAAATGTATTTATTGCATGAGCTTTCATGGGAGAAAATCCCACTTTGTCAGATGCTAAGGAGGGACTCCTCGTTTGTTTTGTTGAACTAGGCCAGGGGTCAGCAACCTTTGCTGGCCCCCGTGCCAGCCCTGCTCACTGCACCCGCAGCAGATGCTGGAGGTGGGGCCAAAAGGGGGCGGGACCAGGCCTCCAGTTCCCAGCTGGGGCCAGGACCAAGCCAGGGCTGTCTCCCGTCAGCCCGGCGGCCCCTGGTTCTTGGCTGGGGCCGTCTCCCGCCAGCCCCTGGTTCTTGGCTGGGGCCGAGCCAGGGCCATCTCCTGCCGGCCCAGAGGCCTGGGCAGGCTGACCTGCTCTCTTCCCAGCCATGGCTGGGGCCGGCTTGCCAGCTGCGGCGGCTCTGGGCGGGCTGACCCGCCTGCCCCGCTCCCCTCCATCAGCCCTGCCCAGCAGGGGATGGGGCCAGCAGGAGCCAGAAGCCCCGTGCTGCAACTTCTTTTTCCCTGCTGGCCACACACCAGCAGGGGCCTGGAGCCACGGCACACGGCTCTTGTGGCCCCAGACCGCGCTGGGGTGGTGGGGCCAATGGGGCAGTCTGAGAGCGCTGCGTGCCACTTGACTAGGCTAACACAGGCTAACACAGCTACCCCTTTGGAACTGGTTGAATTGGATGGGCTTTGGATCAGGGCTGTTGCTTTTGGTACATATCCCTTATGCAACAGGACCCCGCAGGTGTATAGACAAAATCGATGGGTAATAAAGGTGGTTTTAGAGTCCATTTAAAGCAGCATTTCATAACCAAGGTCCGACAGCCTCTGCAGCAAACCAGCCCTGAACTGTGTGTAAAGGCTGCTGGTTCCTGCAGAACTCCATCATGGTAAGGAAGGATGGCCCAGTGGATAGCCTGGGACTTGGCAATCGGGCTTTGATTCCCTGATGCACTGTGTAACCCAGGGAAATCACTTCCCCAGCTGTCAAATAGAGACAGTACTGCTTTCCCTCAGACAAGCACTACATTAAAGAAGGGGGCACCTAAGAGTGGAAATTGTATGGCAGCTCCTGAGAAATTAGCAAATGGAATGTTTTCTTTAATTAAATAGAATAATGAATAATACAATCAGGAGAGATTTCCTTATGTGATTCATCACAAGCCAGATTCTGCTCATTGTTACTCATGCTGAGTAGCATCTTGTTCCACAAATAGTCCCCTCTGACTTCAGCAGAATTATTCATGGAGTAAGGAATTATACTCAGTGCGCTATCAGAACATAGCTCTTTGATATGAAATTCAGTCCCTTTGGCTCTGGTTCCCCCCTTTTTGGCAATGTATGACTGCCTTGTGGAAACCAGCAGGGGGAAGCTGGGGGTTCCACAGGCTTCAGAGTTAACAGTTCTGGAGATGAATGGGGCCATTCACACCTTTTATAGCTCAGAACAGGACTTTTAGAAGTGCTCACCATTGGCCCAACTCTTCTCCCATTACTGAAGTCTTTTGAGTTCATGGAAGAGATAGGACAGGATTGAGTGCTTTAGACAGTCCCATGCATTCTTTCTTTATTTTATTTATTTTAAATCAAAGCCTTGAGTCTGGGACCCTCCCAGTTCTGTGGCAAAGGTTAGATTATATGTCAAAGTCTGTGGCTGTCAGATGCACAGGGCCTTGATTCAAAACACTTTTCTTTTCTATTCTGGGTATCAAGTCTCTCCCCCCTCTTCCCCCCCCCCCCCATGCAGCTAGGAGACTCATCAGTCTTGCAACCACAGCTCTGGCTGATATCAACTCACAAGAGTAAGACTTGCTCGCTTGAGTATAGATTGCAGGATCAAGGCCTGTCTCGGAAGGGGACTAGAATTACAAATGAGCACACTCTGCTTCTGTTCCAGGCTCAGCTACAGAACTCCCATTGCTGCTAACAGGGAACCGCAAACTAAAGCATGTGTGCAGCGTCCCTCTGTATTTGTGATCACCTCCCTGACGCTGCTTCTGGTTATTCTTCAGATCTTTTTGTTTTCCTTACCTGCTTCAGTCACTATCACTTTTCTTCATCACTGTAGAATTATTCTTCTCAGTCTCTTCAAGAGCCTCCTCTCGTCTCTGAAGTCTTTTCATTTCACCACATTTAAATCTTGCAGCCCTTTCCAAAACCTGATAAGGCTGAGTAAGATGAAGATTAAGTCTTAAATAAGTATTCAGAAGAAAAGCTTTCATTCTCCCCCCAGAGGGGACAGAAATTATTTTAAATACAGAGGAGGGAATTGTTAAAGGGGAAAATCACTTCAGCTGTCATACTATATTGATTTACACTGGCTTGAGCCCACTATACACTGTTCGGGGGATTTGAGCCATATATTCCATGATCTTTGGTTCTGATAACACCATCTAAGAGGGGCTGAGCCAAGTCAGTACTTGCAGACAAGACCTCCATGGATGGCCCAGATATTGCTTTCTTTCTACTGCCCTAGCATGGTGCTAGGCTGGCTGTGACATTGACAGAATCCTGCAGCGGAGGCCATGGGCCACTTGTGTTTAATTAAGGTCCCATGGAATTGTTTTTCCCCACTATGGAGATTGCTAGCTGTATAGTCCTGGCTCAGTTCCCATGGGAGTAATTCATTATGTTTGCTACTTTCCCCTTGCTTGTTCTGATGTATATAGGGACACAAGATGATCCTGTACTGATCCTGGGAAGAAACTTTCCTGTTCATTTTTTCATCCAATCCGATCCTGATATTCTGTAACCACCTAGTTCTCTTTGGTTCACCCACAAGTGTTCCATTTCTCTCTGCACGGCAGGGGGAGTTTAATCTCCATTCATTATTTTCTTAACACAGTAAACATTTTGTGCTGTGATTTACATGCTTGCTTTTAATTAGTGCATCCTTTAGGGCCTGTTGTGCTTCATTTAATGACTAGCTTTGAGGTCCTCTCACCCAAGCAATGAGACAATTTACTCACACTCTGTCCTTTGACTGAGAATTGTAAACTGTCTTCCACTGTGAAAGGTGTCATTCCGCCTCACCAACTGCATGTATCTCATATCACTTGCTCAGTGCTGCAATCTAACCCAGGCCATGTACACACAATCACTTTATCGTGCATTAACAGTCATTACCGCGCAATAACAACAACAGCATACACACGTGCAATAGGGCTGTTGCGCATCAACAGCCCTATTGTAGCGCAATAGAAAAACCACCTCGATGAGGGTGGTAGCAGTTAACGCGGAACAGCTATTGCGCATTTCAACTCGTGTGTACGCTTACCGCGCAATGATTGGCCTCCGGAAGTGTCCCAGCATTCCAAAGTCATCCTCTCTGGTCTTCCCCCCAACCGCTCTCTGTGGCCGTCACGAAACAATCCCCGTCCTGTTTCGATTCCTGAGGTTTTTGAATTTCTCCTCTGTTGTCATTTCCTGTTCTCTTGCTCATGGAGTGGAGTGCAGCTCCAATCTTCACTAGCAATGGTGGCGCAACGTGGAAGACACACACCCATTTGGAGCACGGCAGAGGTGGTGGACCTGATCAGTATCTGGAGAGAGTCTGCTGTGCAGGCACAGCTACGCGGCAGCAGGTGAAATTATGATACATATGCCATAATTTCTCGGGCCATGTCAGAGAGAGGTTATGATAGAGACACTGCAGTGTAGATCGAAGGTGAAGGGGCCAAGAATAAGCTAACAGTGAGCAAAGGAGGCAAACCGCCATTCGGGATCAGCGCCTGCTACATGCAGGTACTACAAGGAGATCGAAGCCATCCTCAGTGGGGACTCCACAACCACTGCAAAGAGTCCTGTGGATGCATCGGCCCCCCCTCATCCAGTGAATGCCAGAGCAGAGCAGGACGTCCACCCAAGACATGAATTGCAGCGTGTTCTCTGAGGCGGCAGAGGGGGTTCAGGTAAGTTTCAATTTCGTGGAGCTATGGCTCCTGCTAAAATATCATTGTCCGGGGTGGGGGTGCTTACTGTCTCAGTCCCCACTGTGCACGCTCTTTAGTCTGCATTCATTAGAAGTGCATCAATACAAGCAGTGATTGTCAAAAAATCATCTGTATTTAGTTCAGTAAAGGTTTCCTCGATGTACCTCCAGAGCCTACTACTCAGGTTAGATGGGAGAGCGTATGTGTCTCCGCTCCCGTATAAGGATATTCGGCCTCGCCAGCTGCAAAGCACAGCCCTGGGAACCATGGCAGCACACAATCTGGCAGCGTACGGTCCTGGCTTGCATCCGGTGGCATGTAGGATATGTATTCTAGCTGGCAGGGGCACTCTGAGGAGAGAGATATCGGGTTCCATCTGTGTGCCCTGTAGAGAATGTTAGCCCACAGTAATGTTTCTATTAGGACGTACCTTGTCCGCTTCAGCGAAGCATAGGATGTTGACTGCCCTGCACCTTCCAGTGGAATGTGCTACTGGAAGGTTACATTGGTTATCTATATTATCTGTTAACAATAGCTTTATTATTCTTTTTTTTAATAGATTCGACCTTCACAAGGCCAGTGTCTACCCCAGCTGACCGCATGAGAAATATTTGGCGGCATGCTTGAAGAAACAGGGAGGATATGTTTCAAGAGCTGATTAAAGCAACAGAGGCATCCGCGAGGGAGAATCAAGCCTGGAAAGAGGAATCCCAACAGAGGAGACAGAAACACTGGGATGAACTGATAAGCGTCATGAAGGAGCAAACAGAACTGCTCAAGAGCATGATTGCTTTGCAGACCCAGGCAATTAATGTATGGGCTCCACTCCAGACAGTTCAGCCGTGTCTGCCTCCCACACCCTGTAGTCCTTCAAAACATTTCTTTGAAGGCCACCCGTCCCCCTGGTACACTGCAATATCCAGTCCCCCCCAGAGCTACTTTTTAGAGACCCGCAGCTACACCCACCTGTAACACCTCCCACCAACCCCCCTTCCCTTTCATCTCTTAATAAAAACAGTAACAAAAATTTTGAAGAGTGGCTTTATTTGTACACAGTGAAAATCTCATAAGGTGCACTTGATGCATCCTTGAAGTGAACTATGGGAGGGCATCATTGAAATGGTCCCTGAGTGCCTCCCTTATGCGAGCAGCTCCTCCTTGGGCCCCCCTGATACTCCTAGTGGCTGGCTGTTTGGACGCTTCCTCGAGGTGCTGTGCCTCCATAGCCCACCCCGGGGAAAACTTTTCTCCCCTACTTTCACAAATGTTATGAAGGACACAGCACGCTGCAATTACAGCAGGAATGTTGTCCTCGTCCAAGTCCAGCCTCCCATACAAACAGCGCCAGCGCCCTTTTGAACAGCCGAAGGCACACTCCACAGTCATTCTGCAGCAGCTCAATCTGTAATTGAACTGCTCCTTGCTGTGATCTAGGTTCCCGGTGTACGGCTTCACGAGCCATGGCATCAGTGGGTATGCTGGGTCTCCGAGGATGACTATGGGCATCTCCACATCCCCCACAGTAATTTTTTGATCTGGGAAGAAGGTACCCCCTTGCAGCTTCCGGTACAGACCAGTGTTCCTGAAAATGCGGGCATCATGTACCTTTCCCGACTACCCAGCATTGATGTCCGTAAAACGCCCCTTGTGATCCACGAGTGCTTACAGCACCAAGGGGAAGTAGCCCTTCCTGTTGATGTACTCGGTCGCGAGATGGTCTGGTGCCAAAATCAGGATATGTGTGCCGTCTATTGCTCCTCCGCAGTTAGGGAATCCCATGGCAGCAAAGTCGTCCACCATCTCACGAACATTGCCCAATGTCACCGTCCTCCGTAGCAGAACGCGATTGATGGCTCGGCACACTTGTGAGAGGGCTAATCTGACGGTGGACCTCCCGACTCCAAACTGGTTTGCAACTGACCGGTAGCAGTCAGAAATCGCCATCTTCCAGACTGCTATTGCAACATGCTTCTCCACGGTTAGGGCAGACCTCATGTTGGTGTCTTTACGTCGCAGGGCAGGGGTCAACTCTGAACACAGTTCCAAAAAGGTTGCTTTCTGCATTCAAAAGTTCTGTACCCACTGCTTGTCATCCCACAGCTGCATAACAATGCGATCCCACCACTTGGTGCTCGTCTCTCGTGACCAGAAACGGTGTTGCACCGTGTGCAGATGATCTGTGAAGGAGCTGAGCAATGCGGTGCTGTTGCTCTGCAAGGCATCAATCAGCCCCTGCTCCTCAGTGTCCTCGTCTGATTTGGAGTTCATTGCGTACTGAGCAACCAGCCGAGGTGTATTTAGAATGCTGAACGCGACAGTGGAGATTAGAACTGGATCCATGCTGTCGCAATTGTGATTGCTCGCAAGTAGTGCGGCACTGCACTATTGAAAATAGGCGCGAGTTGCTATTAGCAATGAGGAAGACGCAAGGGGAACACAGTGCACCACGGGAAACTGAGAGTTTACCCATGGCGCTTTGCGTTCCTTTCCTTCATCCCAGGATTCCATGCGCCGATTCAGGGAAAATTGAACTATGGGATAGCTGCCCAGAATTCATTGCACTACACTACGATATTGCAAAGAGCTGTGTTGCGTTGCAAGGAACGATGTGTGTATGCACTCTCCCGCAATAAAGGTCACGTGTTTTTTATAGTGCGATTGCCTTGCTCACTTTAATCTGATCATGTGTACATAGCCCAACTCTGGAAGAGGCCTATACAAGCAATTCTCCAGCAGTAACACCCACAGCAGTTAGAACAGGATGTCAAAAAGAATACTGCATCTGGCTACATTTGTCTTGCAGATACACAATATTTTCACTTCCTGTGCTAAACTGATGTGCAGGGTAACAAAGAGCAAGTTGCATCCTTACTGTACAGAGTCTTGGGCAACCAGAAGGGCAGCTCATGCCCAGATGGCCAGGAGAGCAGCCAGGGAACTGGTACGTAGGTAGTGCCAGAGATTCTCTGGAAAAAGAACAAGGTGAAGCAGGGAGGAAGCAACTGGAAATTACAACTGAAGGACTATCTCTAGGTTGAGTTTGGGAGGTGATGTTCAGACTGGCTGGAGAAAGGGAGTAGGAGTCAAGGGTTCCTGGCTCTGCTACTGAGCCACTGTATCACCCTGGGTAAAAGTCACTTTCTCCCTTGGGCCTCAGCACCATCAGCTGTCAAATGGGGAGGACACTTCCATAAGGGAGTTGTGAGGTTGAGTAAGTTCCAAAGGGGCAGCCGTGTTTCTCCCACAAAAGCTCATGTGATAAATACATTTGTTAGTCTTTAAAAGTGCCACCAGACTCCTTGTTTGTCTTGAGGGCGAGTAAAAGTCAGTGCTTGAAAAGCAGGCGTGGATGGAAGTTGAGGGAGAAAGGCATAGGATTATTCTCATTAGACATGGGCCTAAAATACCTGGAGAAAAAGGGGAAAGCAATATCAATGCTATGTTGATAGCACAAATATAAGAAGTGTTTGCATCAGTGAATGGCAGGTCAACAGCAGGGCTTAGACCAGGGGAAAACATCCTACTCTGACCATATTCCCAGAATAGCTGGATGCTCTACTACAAGCACTAGCATTGAAATGGTAAATGGTGTTCACGTTGGCACTGTACTCATTAGTCTTCAGATTTAACACCCACTCTAAAGAATGCAGTAGCTCCACCTTCCCAGGGCAGTTTCTGTTTATCCACATACTTGTGAAGAGAGCACAGCAACTGGTCACACCCAGCCACTGGAGGCTATGGGCTCGTTTTCATTAATGAAAGCTTAAACACTACAGAAATTGAAGGGGCACCAGAGCCAGCTTTATGGCCAATTCTGCCTTGAGTACCACTTTTGCTCAAGA
This sequence comes from Pelusios castaneus, assembly GCA_007922175.1. Classification (NCBI taxonomy): domain Eukaryota; kingdom Metazoa; phylum Chordata; order Testudines; family Pelomedusidae; genus Pelusios; species Pelusios castaneus. The sequence continues at coordinate 1,013,564 of ML685808.1, forward strand.
GTGGTAGCCACTGGACCATTCATTGTGGCAGAGTTTGACACAAATTTCCTAGTCAGAAGTGTGAGATCAGTTGGATTCAGCTAGGAGCAGGAAGAATCTGTGTTCAGGGGCCACACTGCAGTGAATATTGAGGTGGGAGTTAATCATTCGCAGAGCCAGAAATAGAGTTCCCGTCTGCCTCTGGGACCCTGGGTAAGGCACAGAATATGGGGCTTTATTCTCAGAGGCTCATCCTGTCCCAGCCATGTCAGAGCATGCTCAGGTGGCTGGCACCATTTCAGACTGTTTACAGGTGGGAGGAGTGTTTTCCCTGCATACCAACATGGCCATGTGGGACAAGCCACACAGCGCTCCCATCCCCTGCCCTTCCAGACTGGTACATGGAGGAGACCACACACAGCACTCGGCCTGTGCACTCTCTTCTCAGGGACGGGTGCCAAGGTGGATGGAAAGTGGAGCTGCCATTGTCCAATGATTGTTGCTGTTATTGTGCTTGAAACAAAGGGAAGTGAATGAGAGCCGCAGAGCGGAACCAGGAGCACAACAGCCTTGGGCACATGAATTGTGCGACAGGACAGTCAGACAACAAAAACTTAATTGCAGCTAATTAGGCTGGCTTTCTTCTGCCAGCCTGAGACAGACGGTCTGGAGAGGTTCCCAGCAGGGCTGAAAGCAGTGTGGTGGGAGGAGACAGGCATGGTGGAAATGGACAACAGATGGGTTGTGACAGGAGTGAGGGACAGGCACACACATGTCCCTAAAGACTGTGGGGGCCTGGCCAGCAGAGCACACGTGTGAGTGAGCTAGCTGTGCGGGGTGGGCATGTGAAAGGGCTGGACCAGTACTGCCAGTCAATGAGAGTCCCTGTTTGAGAAGAGCCTGGATTAAACAAGCAGCCTCAGTCGGGTTTAATCCACACATCTTTGAGGTGCACACTATTCCCCACCCCAAACAGAGAGCAGCCTTAGCTGTGACAGAGGCTGCCGGGGGGGTGAACAACGCTACCTCGGTAATTGCCATGGCATGAAATGGAATACTTCGGTTCCCTGACTGGGACTTTCAAAGACCAGTGAGGGAGCAGAACCTGTTTTCAGCACGGAGGCTGGTGCTCCCGGCCAGGCAGGCAGTGGAACGAAATAATTGATTGCCTCCTCGCTGCGAATTCAAAATGGTTTTTGATGTCTGGTCATTCATTGTTGTAAGTGGAATAATAACACAATTCATTTTAGCCCCAGCCCTGCAAATGGATGGCTTTAATAATGGCTAATTTGGGATGATGAATGAGCCATTTGGGGTGACAATGATGCTGAATAAGGGGAAGGGAGAGAGGGGAAGGGAATAGCAGGAAAGAGGCTGCACTAATCTCTGATAGGGGAGAGATGGTACCTCTACCTGCCTGAGGAAAATTCAGTCACCTCCTGGAGTGTGCAGCCAGGAGAATGTGTGACTGGGCTGGTTATGCAGACACATGTGAGCATGTGTTTGTGCCTTGGTGAGGTGTCTGTGGGAGCACCACAGTGTGTCTGCGCTAGTGTATCGGAGATACCTGTTGGTGCTAATGGATCTCTTTTGCCTGGCATGCCCACAGTGTGCACGACTGGCCAGGAGAGGTGGCTGTGTGAGGGAGTGAGGCCAGGCCCTCGGTAGGAGCACTTTGCACTGCCGTCTAGGAGCTACACTGCTATACTGTATTGGCAGGGCGCTCCGAGCTAGACTGGCTTATCCCAGCCAAAGGGTGCTTTGGCCAGAGTATCTTATCCAGTGCCATTATAACTGCATCTTCACCAAGGGATTGGGCCAGCACAGCTATGGCGGTCTGGATCCCGCCCCCACCAGCATAGCTCTCCCAGCAAAAGTGTGCAACTTGTGTGCATGCCCGCGATGTCATCAGGAGTGGTGTCTGTAAGTGTGCACACTTCTTGGGGCTGTTCTCCAGCCGGTGCGAATTGGTGCTCTTCCCTTGCAACCAGGGGAGTACGTTGATCTCCAGCAGCTGAGGTTCTGGCCCTTTGTGTGAAAGCCAGGGAGGTGTCTGTACATCTGGGCTCCTGAGTGCGTGTCTGGTCGCATGAGCATCATTAACGCCTGCTGAGAGCTTGGGCCAGCACTGAGGCATGAAGAAGGCTACAAGAAGTGAAGCAAAGCATATCAGTAAGGGGCCTCTGCAAGTAGGAGCAGTTGGTTGGGTGTTCAAGGCTGTGGTGTCTCAGAATAAGAGTGTCAAGCTAGCAGGGCTTACATCCATCTGGAGAGTCTAGATGTTATGAGTTTGGGGGGCTCAGCCCAGTTGCAGTGGACAGGAGTCCACATCCACCCCAGGAAAACCAGCAGCCTGTTGGCTAGGAGAGTCCTGAGACTGAGCAGAGAGGCATTGACTTGGTTGTCTCTCCAGCTGGCTCTAGGCCAGGCTGTTCTAGGGAAGCATGGGTAAACCTAAGTCTGTGTTTGCAGGAGGGAGGATTTTCTGCTTTTACCCTATCTGAGTGGGGCAGGTCCAATCCCTCCAGGTCAGTGAAGCTTAACCTGGATTATGCATTTGTGCAGTCTCTGAGCTGTGCACTGAGAGCCTGTGAGTTAAGTTCTCACCCCTACTGCTCCTGGAGCCAGTTATGAAAATTAGATTTTTCTTTATTAGATATGTCCCAGGGTCGGTAAATGGAAGACAAAGATGAATATGAAAGGAGGGGGGGGAGCAAGAAACAGGAAGATAAAAATACTCCAGGAGAACATTCATACTAATTAGAAGTGCTCAGAGACTGGGACAGGCATTTCTGTGAGCTTTCATCTGAATCTAAAGAGGAATTTGCTTGTGTGCCTTTTGGGCTAGCTTTGGAGCTACTGGGCCTCATTCTCCTCCTTTTCACACCTGTGCAAGCACATGAGCCTTCTCTGGAGTTGATCCTGATTCTCAGAGGGGGAGTATCCAGCTTTCCCCTGCCCTGCACCAGTGCAAAGTGGATGTAAAATGCTATCATGTCAGGATAGTGTTGATGAAAATGACCCCACGCGGGCCTGGACTCTCTGGTCTGTCCACATGTGGCTCTGTGATGGGCAACAGAGCCCCCACACCAGAAAGAAGTGGTTAAAACACTGTCCTGGACCCAGATGCAAAGGCAGCAGCTCTGCTCAGCCAGAGGGCAGACAGTGGGAGCGAACCAACCTGCATTTTCAGCCCTTGGGAAGGAGTGCTGCAGGAGGTCCTGTGGCCTGAGACCACTGGCTAGGGTGGCTTGGCCAGACCCAGAGAGAAGGGACTGGTGACACTCAACAGATCTGAGACTTGCTCTTTAATTTCAGTTCTTTAATGATTTTACTTTATCTGTTGGGAAGGGGGGGTAGGAAGTGTTCCAAGGAAGTAGCACTTTTGGGGACAGAAGTTAGAGGCCTGCTGCTTGGCTGGAGAGGGTGGGCCTGGCTTCCCCTACTAGCTCCATGGCAGTGCAGAAGGCAGAAAGCTACTTGTGATATGGGAAAATCAAGAAGAGAGAAGGCCCCAAAGGGTCCAGACTCCAATATCTTGGTCCTGGGGAGGCCAGAAGCTCCTCGCCTGATCACAGGGTTATCCTTTACCAGACTGTATATCCGAAAAGGGAGGACATAAATATGTGACCTAGCTAGAGGGCTGGGTCATAGGAGAGATAGCCCATTGGGCTGCCCGGGCTGTCAACAGAATGCACCAGCAAAGCAGAGAAGAGCCTCCCGTGCCCAGCTGCAAGGGGGCACCTGTGGTGAGCAAACTGCACTTTGGCTGGAGAGTCCCCGGAGAGACTGGTCCAAGAGGAGGGAACCTGTGCTGGCAGGGAGCGGAGACAGTGCAGCTCCTGTGCTGGGAGGCAAGCTATGCTAGAGGGCAGGGTGAGGAGTATCAGGGCCAAGCTCCACTATGCCTGATTCCTTAATGGTGCCAGCTCCCAAGTGACTTTACTAGCGGCCAAAGCTAAACCTGCCCCTACCGCTTAATTTATACTGGGGTCGGGTTACTCTGGGGTAAATGCAATCACCTGTCAGCCCCACAGGGCTACGTTGGAGAAACAAGCCCTAGGAGCAAGGCAGTGGCTTAGATCCATCCAGTGTGACCCTAATGAATGTGGAAGGAAAGCCAACATGGGGCTCCCACAGTTGTGCGTTCTCCCCAGAAACAACAAATATCCGTGTATGTGTGTGAATGACTTTATTTTAGCCAGTCACTGGCAGAGAAGAAAACTCTCTTTTATTTTTTCATCTCGTTGTTACATATTTTTTATCTTTTAACTAAGAATATGGTGGGAGGGTAACAAAAGGAAACAGACATTCAATAAGATGCTCATCCTCATAAAAAGCTCACCCCACCATCACCTTGTCAAGAAGTCCAGTGAAATGTATGCAAAGGACAAGGAAAATGAAGAAGCAATTCAAAGACAAGATCAAAAGGCACTCACTGTGCATTTTAGCATTTAAGTGGCGTGACATGTGAGATCAATTTACTATCAATTATGTCAGCTTGTAAGGTAACGAAGCAAAATAGCTGCATCTGAACAGCCATCCGCATCAGAACCTACAGGAGCATCTTCCTTTAGAATAGCTTCCTCTTGACCCAACTTCATTAGTAGAAGGGCTTGGGCATCATCAAAGCAAGAAGAACAAATCCAAATTCCTGTATTTTTGAAGCATCTACTGGTTTATTCCCATCATTGACAGGGATACAGAGCCTTAAATTTGCATCTAAATTTTTGGTAATTCTCCTAATACAAGTTAATATAAAGAACTTTTTACCTAAGATGTGTATAGAATGCCTCTTTCTCCATGCTGTTATCATGGTACATCCCAATTTCATGGCAATGCCAGAATTCTTGAAACCGTTCGAGATGACAGATGAAGCAAGTCGTGATTTAACTGGGGGAGATTTGCAAAGTCTATGCAGTATTACCAACTCTTTCTATTTTATTGAGGGACTCGCAACATTGGGTGGTTTATTTAAAACCCCAGCTCCTGGAGCCATGTGATTATGTGAGAATCTTAGCTTTTATCGACAAATAAAAGGAAGTTTCTCACCCCCTTGACCTTCAACTCCTTTCTCAGTACTACAGACAAGGAGTCCTGTGGCACTTTTAAAGACTAACAAGTTTATTTAATGCATGAGCTTTCAGAGGAGAAATCCAACTTTGTCAGATGCTACAAAAGTTCATGCATTAAATAAATTTGTTAGTCTTTAAAAGTGCTGCAGGACTCCTGGTTTGTTTTGCTGAACTAGATTAACATGGCTACCCCTATGGAATTTCTCAGTGCTGACAACTTATGGGTCAGAACTAGCTGGAGAGAACCTCAAGGCTTTTTTAAGATACAGTCAGAGGTGGGACACTGCTTGGAAACAGCTGGGCGATAGATGGGTTGAGCACCTCTCTCAGGGTTGTGAGCTCTTTGGTACAAGAGCCATCTCTTTGTCTTTCTAGCACCTAGCAGTGCGGTCTTGGTCCCAGATTCCCAGGTTCCCTCAGCATACTCCCTGTAACCCATCTGTGCTTAGGGAGTCTGCCTGAAAATGCCAAGGTCCAGACAGGCTGCAAAAGGAGAGCAGATTCTCCCAAACTGGTGACTAACACTGCATTTAAATTCATCAACTAGTCACAAACAGCTCTTCTGATCCTCCACACTGGTTATCAAAAAGCTAAAAATGAGATGTTACAAGATGGCCCTTTAGTGCATTTCCATCTCCAGCCCCCAATTAGCAACTAGGTCCAGTAAAGAAATAAGTTATTTAAAACTCTTATTTCTTTTACCAAAAATGTTCTGGCCCCACAGGGCCAACCATATTGCCAGGCCAATATAAGTTTGGATCTTACCCAAAATACCCCACTTCCAACCAACCCTTTAGTAACTACACGAAAGGTTTGTTATAAAGGAAAGAAACAAATAAGAAGAGAGTTTTTAAATGATTAAAGCAATCAGCTACATATAAATGACTTTAAAGATTCTATCTATCAGATACTCAGCAGAATTGTGGAGTTGGAAGGTTTATACGGTTCCTCTGGAGTACATCCAGTACCTAGATGAATCTCAGTCCTTTGTTTCAAAGCTTCTGTTGTAGAGGCTGATTTAGAGGTAGGAAGCTGGAATGAAAACAAGAAGGAGATGGTGCAGCTGCATTTTATTGTTTATGCCATAAGGTTTGTACTTCCCTTGTCCCAAAAACAGCCCTGCAGCACATGTCATGGCAAAGCCTCAGATTTCCCTGTCCATAGGCATGTTCCTACATGACCCGGTGACTCACAAGGTGTAGTCCCCTGGATTCATGAATCTTTCACTGGGTTTATTGTCCATTCGAGTTCCTTTGATGGGTCATTAAGTAGGCTTAATGCTGCTACCATCCTGTCTGTGGGTGTCACTCGGAAACATAGCACAAGTGTGAGATACAAATATACCATACAATTTAATACAAAACTGATGCATATAAACAATATGATATGTAGCAAATTTTAATCTTTCCAAAAGCACTTGACACAGCATGTTTTGTAAGATTCATTGTAATTTTGCAATATTGATATCGATAATATTATAAATGATCACTTATATTCCAGACAGCATCACACTCCCTCTCCCTGAGAGAGCCAAATGTCCAGTGGGTTCTTCCTGCTCTCCTCCTGGTTATCAGTTATGCTCATTCATTCAGGAAGCAGAAAAAACAACATATGACTAGTGTTACCTATCACAACTAACCAATACAGCCCCAGCCTTAATTATTGAATGTCCTTGCAGCAAACAGTATGACCAGCCCCAGAGGTTCATAAAGTCATGAGTCAGGGTCCCAAAAATCATCAGATTGGCTTAAAAATCCATGAGACATTTAAAATAATCAGTGCTGGGTTCTTTCGATTTGCCCTCTTGTTTGTGACCCTTTACAATTTGCATTCTCCAGCTTTCCAGTGCAATCATGAAGTCTAGGAACTTCATTTGTTACAAATAGTGAAAGCAACCTTTAACATGTACTCATGTCACTCCAGGAGCTGGGGCTTTAAGAAAAAAATACCCCACAGCAAATACCATGAGATGCGCACTAAAACTGAGAGTGCAGGCAACATCTAAATGGTTTGGGATCAATCTATTGAGAGAATTATGCTGAAGGCATTTGAATAAGGAATCCACTTGAGGAAATAGCTTTCTGCTCAGGGGACACTCCAACAAGCTAAATTCCTCAAGTAAATTATTCACTGCTCATTATTCATGCAGCTATGAAAGGAACATGTGTGTTTCTACTGACTGTGACACAGGGGTCTCGGAGAACGTTACCACGCTTAGTGAATTAAGTAGAGAAGGATGTTAAGATTGACTGAAACCTCTGAGGGAATTTTGATGTTAATTAAAACTCAGCAAGGTTCTTTCCAGAGTGGCCTCCTTGAGGTGCTCCTGGCGTGGTGCAGTAGCAGCTCTCAGGTGGGCAGAATGTAATTACCGAGTGGAATTGAGGCAGGACACCAGGAATAACACCTATATTCTGACAAAAAAGAACCATAGGAGCTTTAGTCACCACCATCAGTTTGCTACTGGACCTTTCCCCTCTGGCAGACACAGTGTGGCTCTGATTGAGAAGAGCACTTACGGACCCACTAGTCCGTCTCCTACAACGTGTGCTGAGCACAATGGACCCTGCATTTTGGAGCTGCCACGTTAGATCAGCCCCGTGGTCCATCTAGTCCTGTAGCCCGTCTCCAGCCAGATCAGCACCAGATGCTTCAATGGAAGGTACAGAGCCCTGCAGTAGACACATATCAGACATTCTTTCCCCCACCTTCAGTCTCATCCTGCTCTTGAGTAGTTAGAGAGTGGCTTGAGCCCTGAGGCATAGAAGCCCCTCCATAGTTTGTGTTCTCATTTATTATGACAACTCGGGATTTGGTTATGCAGGTACGTGTCCAGCCCCATTTTGATTCTTGCTACGTTTTGAGCTCAACAGCTCCTCGTGGCAGTGAGTTCTGCAAGCGAATGATGTGTTTTGTGAAAAAAGCACCTGCTCTTGTGGCGTTTGAATGTGCCCCCTTGCCAATGTCATTGAACAGCCTTTGTTCTTGTGTTATGATGAGACAGGGAGAGTAGATCTATCTTCTCTAGCCCATTCACATCAGCGGGGGGCTCCAGGCACTGCCATCAATAGAAATAATATCTGTTCCTTGAAGAGTTCCCATTCAGGGGCCGAGCGCTGAGCACTGCAGCTGGAAGGAGGAGATACAATCTGACTGAGCTAGTGAAATCCAACTAGAATTGCAGCCATAGTGCCATGAGAAGCTACTGCCTGAGTACGTAGGGGAGATCTCGGATGGGGACGGCTAACCCCTCCATGGCTACTCTGCTATTTCGATCAGATCCTGGGCAGGGATGTTTCCTTGAGCTGGAAGTTGCTCCGTACAGCTCCAGTGCAGCTGTACCCTAACAGAACCGCACACAAGGGTAGCACAGCCTACTGCAACAGGCGGGGGGCTTGCAGCTGTCACTCTGGCTACGAGGGGCAGGGTAGGCTAAGAATAGGGAGACCGTGGGAGAAGCAGCAGGAAATAAGACTGCCTTTTCAGCACGCCAGTCACAGGGGCCAAGGTGCTTTTCGTGTTGTTGTCTTCCAATGTCCATGACTTCTGACACTTTGGGAGGCTGCATGTGGGTGGATGCAGTGATAAGAACGGGAGAAGCTTTCTCCCTGAGAGCTTCGAGAGAGCATTAAATCCTCCAGAGGGGAGGAGGTTTCTCCTTCCCCTGCACAGCTATAAACTGGAGAGTTAAAGCTGGGTCTACAAAAGTCGGCTCTGGGGTGGAAACACGTGTGTTCACAAGCGCCACCCTAGCTGCTTGTGCTAATGTCGGGATATTAAAGTTTCTTGGGTTGGAAAACAAGAACTGCGATGCATGGCACCATCTTTAAATACTCTAAAGGGCTGACTAGTCGGCATGTGCACACGAGTATGTATTCCTACATACTCCTACTACACTCAGGGCAACTCTACACCACCGCCTAAATCCACACGGGGTATGAGGAAGACCCCCTTCCCTCCCCGAGCCGTGCAAGTTACTGCGACCTAAGCACCATCCACACCAGCGTTATGTTGCAGATGCTCTCACACCAGCACAGCTTCTGCCTCCCGCAGAGGTGGAGTAATTGTGCGAACAGGAGGGCGCTCGCTCGTCTGCATAGAGTGTCTTCACCAGCTGTGCTACAGCAGTGCTGTGCACGTGTGCATCTGCCCTGATGTACTGCTTCTAATGTAGATCTGCCCTCAGACAGAGAGCTGGGAACCCTTGTCTATTCCACACATGCCTGTCTCCTGTCATAGGGAAGAAGGCAGCACTCCTTAAAGGCCCTGCCTACCTCCTTCCCCACGCACCTGGAGTGCCATAGGACAGAAGACAGCTATATGCTCTGCACACATGACAACGATCAGGTAGGTGGTGCGCAGAGACCATTGCCTATCATGCCAGCCAGTATTTTCTCATTGTTTCCTTGTGCTCCCCTGTCTGGATCTTATTTTTAGAATATAAATTCTTTGGAGGATCGTCTTTTTCTTATGTTTGTACAGCATGTGACACAACAGTCTGGTCCATGACTGGGGCTACTATGTGCCCTGACAATATAAATGATTAATAACAATAATTTAATACATGTGGAGAATCAAAGGAACACCAGCAGGCCACTAAGAAATCCAGTACATTTCTAACTGCCTTAGAACTTTTGGAAAGTCACAGCTCATTTTCACCAGACTTCCTGAAGGCATCTGCAAGCAGGGGGTTATCGCTCTATCGTGTTTTAAGTTTCTGGTCTCTACCACCCCGGATATGCTGGAGCTGTTAAAAAAGAAGAGTCACTTTTTAAAATATAGTCGGAATTCACTCTTCAAAATGGCTGAAATGTTTCAGTTCAAATGTAAGAGACTGAAAGAGATAGAGGCAACTCCTTGGAGTGAAAACACAGGTGCAATCCTGATTTGCTATAATTGATACAGGGAAGACCCCACGCTTGCCCTGAAAGGATTAATATGGATTGAGAGGGGGCTAATTAACACAATAGTCCACAGCTGAAGGGAATCACGACTAAATAATCCAGGGACCCAGTGAGGGAGCCCATCTGAGGAGGGATAAACTGGGCTGGTTTTATAAAGCCTGGACATTGGCAGTAGAGAGGATTGTTAGTAGCCACTTTCTGGGGCTTGGAAATAGCAGAGACATGTACCCTACCTACATTTACTCCAGGTGGGGAGGAGGAAGTGTGAAGACTGACACATCCAGAGAGGGTGAGCATGTTGGAGGGTAGGGAAATGCAGCAAGATCTTGGAGGGGGGAGACTTTGACTGCTGGCTAGAGAGTCCCTAAGCTGGAACCTGGAGTAAAGGTGGCTTCCTTGCCTGCCAGCCAGGGAATAGTGCCATGTGGCAGTGAGAGGGAAGACTGCTTAGGATTCCTGGAAGGGAAGACTGGGTGGGGTAGCCTGGCTGGAGGGCTGAGTCATAAAGAGTAGGTTGCAATGTACACAACATGCATCTGTGGGAAGGGGTGTTGACCTCATGACCTATTCCAGAGAGACCAGGCAGAGGTGCTATCCTCAGTGGGGGGTTGAGCAGCCTGTCAGATAACAATAACAGAGATGTGCTATATAGAGACTGCCTCCTACTGGATGGACTCAGAACTGCCCACCTGTGTATCGTAGGTTCTAAATGGCTATATATAGGAAGGGTCCATGCTATGAGAGCAGGAAGAGTTGAGAATCTCTTACTAAGTTCTGAGTGGCTATGGAGTGAGGCACAGTCCCTGGGTCCAGTAGGCCACTGATTTATGGGGGAGTTATCATATGGCTCCATGCTATTGGACCTTTCCACCATGATGACAACCCTATGCCTTTTCTACTAAACCTACAGCCACAGGCAGGGGCTGATCCCTGAAAATGGAAGCAGGAGGGGGCTGTCAGAGGAGAAAGGGAATCTGGCTATCAGACAACAGGCCTGAGTACAGGCCAGTGCACCAGGTGTTAGCCTCCCTCACCCCCATGGCCACTTACCTCCACTCTCTCTCATCCACTCTTCCACACATCCATGTGGCACTTCAGCCTCTATTCCCAATTAGCAGGAACATGAAGGCTCCACTCCCAGCTGGCAGCAACAGGCCATGCAGCATTTTCTGCTGCCAGCAAGAAGGCCTCCATAAATTCAAATGCATACATTAGAACAAGAGGCAGTGCTTGTTTTTGAGAAGGTTTAGCTTCACAGCAGATTTGTCCTGGAGCTACTAAAGAGGTGCCAGAGGGACGTGGATGGCTGGAGTTTTGCATACATTTGCACCTTCTAAGCTCTCACTAGCCTCCATGTGATTTCACTAATGGCAATGAGAGAGCCTGCACAGATGAGGCAGTGGTGTTTTGACTTCCCTGCCAGTCTGACAAGGCAGAAGATGTTTCTGACATTCATTCTGTCTCCTGAGTGGTGAAGCAAGAGAGAGAGGAAAAAAAAAAGGGACAACCCGGGGGGGGGGGGGGGAGGAACACTGTGTTCTTTCTCCCATCCATTCCCAGTGACCTCCCTGATCACCCAAGGCCAGCTCTGGATACACTGGACTTTTCAGAGGGGGTAGCTGTACTAGCCTAAAAATGCTGCAGGACTCCTTGTTTGTTCTAGTGGAAGACGTCACATCCCTCCAATGCATCAGCTCTCAAAGCCTTTGGAGGGAGCAAGATTCCAGATGCAGGATTGTCAAGGGGTGTGGTTTTGCCCTGGCGGAGAGACCATGGGAAAAGCAATCATGCCCCGCTCCGTCCTGAGCTCTTGCATGCAAAGAGCTTCCCAGGCAGCAATTGTAACCTGGCATCAATTACCCCAATGAACCAACCCTGATCTGGCTGGTATTGGGGCCACAGAGCCACTGGGGGAAGCAGCTGTGCCCAGCATGGTGACCAGGTGGTCCACGCAAGTTCCTCATAGAGTCATGCTGGTAGGGCAGAGTCCCTGGTGCTAGTTCAATGGCAATCTCATTGCAGATGGTTAGGGAAGATCAGTTGCCCATGTTTACTTGCCCTTTAGCCATAAAATGCAGACCCTGAGATGACACTTTAGTAGTCTTCCCACTCCACATGCCTTCTCACTTCTCCATCATTAGAGGGTGACTGCCCTATGAGGTCTGTGGAAGAGTAAAAGCATATCCATTTCCTCAACATCTACCCACAGAGGATCAATTGCCTGTGGACTTCTGTAGGGTTACTGACTCAGTGAATTGAAGATTGAACTGTCAAGTGCCTAAAATGGGAACCAAAGCCATTAAATGAAAGAATAAAATCCTGATTCTCTCTTGCCAGTTAACACAGATTAGACCATGTAGTTCAGAGGCTAAAGTTCAGCTGAGGACAAAGTAAAATTATTTACCAGAGGTAGATGGAAAAAATTCATTGGAAAAAAAGAAATTGAACTTCTTTCCTTTTGTCTCTGAAATCTGCTCCCCCCCTCCCCCTCCCCCACTGCAACTCTGTCCCTCTCCCACGGATTCAAGCCATACAAGTATTTCAGGGGTCACAGGAGTCCATGGAAAGAATCCATGACTTCAGTGAGCAGTCCCCAAGGTGAAGAGCACATCTTAATTTAATTGGCAAATGATAATGCAAACAACAGGTAGATAGTGTGGAGATGGGGATGCATACAGAGCCAAGTGTTCCTGCTATTATCCCCCAAGTAACCCAGTCCCTAACCCCTCTCTTAGCTGCAGATCCTGTTCCCAGACTCTCTCCCAGCATGTTCCTAGGAACCATCTACCTACACTCATTTCAGAAGTGTTCTTCTGCTTAGACCTACCTCCCATCTGGCCACCATGGAGTAAGAGCCAGTAAACCAGTGCATGTACTGCAGAACGTGTACGTCTCAGCTGCACTCTGATCCTTAGTACTGGGGGACAATCCACTAACTGGCTCTGATGCAGTTAAGATGCAGGTTTGGCTCTGCAGCAGGCACAGGACTGACCTTGAACTGAATCACAATAGAGGTGGAGCAAAACCATACCAGTTAGACCATGGACTGGTCCCACCCACACAGCCCTTTGGATCCATGGCCCTACCTCATTGGGGACAATCAAATTGGAGCTGTGTCCCCACAACATTCAAATGTACAATGCAGACAGGACCTTAGAGCAAGGAGAGTTGCGGGGAGAGGGAGAGAGAGCATGCGTGTGAATATCCTCAACTTTTTACTGCAAATAAATCACTGCTCTCCATGAGTCTAATTATTTCTCTTGCCCCGGGTATGCGCCAGTTTAATATGGACAGACTCGGCAGGATTTATTGCTGCTGCTCCTTGAGGTTTCATTTTTGATATTAAAATATGTTTAATTCATTGCAGTATGGAGTCAAATAAGTACAACAGTGATGGCTGGACTTCAGTTGCCTTTCCCAAAAAGCTGATTTCCCTTTCTGCTTTTCATACTGGGGGCAGACTTGTGCTAGTTACAGCGATGTTCTGAGCCAGTTGTCAAGCATGGTTCTGTCTGAATCATGCATGACAACTGTTTTCCACTCTCTGTAGACAAGGATTCCTGATTGTTTAGGCACCTCTGCTAGCAGAGACTTCTGTAAATCCATTATCCCCCAGGCCATGAGAGGAAACTTTCAGCATGGCTTGTAGCCATGTTAGGCACAGGCAAACTGTCTTAGAAACACATTTGGTTATAAAGTCTTAAAAACTCATGACTGCATTCTCAGTTGGTGTTAATGGATGCAGCTTCATTGATTTCAGTAACACTTCACCGATTTACACCAGCAGAGATTTTTTTTTTGTTCCTCCCCTCTCCTCCCAGGGAAATACCTCTGGGCTTCTAAATAGCTGATCATCTTTTAAAAAGACCAAGACACTGTATTGCAGATCAACAGGAATAGCTGATGTTTATCAAACAAACAAGGAGTCCTGTGGCACTTTTAAAGACTAGCAAATTTATTTATCACATGAACTTTCATGGGAGAAAATCCCACTTCAGATGCTTTGAAGATGGGGAACTTACAGAACGGGAGGAAATTAAATGCAGGAAAGCGTAAGTCATAGGATCAGGTCAGGCTGTAACAGCAAATCAGAGCAGTTAAGATTCAAACACTGGGGAACAGCACACATAGGAAGGTCAGGTCAAAGCACCTGTTGTAATGAGAAAAAAAATCCATAGTCCCTGTTTAACTCTGAGGCAATGGTGTCAAAGCTACATATAAATTCCAGTTCTGCAGTTTCTCTTTGAAGCTTCGATTTGTTATTCATTTGTTTGAAACAACTGGAGGTGATCTGTCAGTGGCAATTATGTCTTGTAACCAACACTGATTATGACACACACACAGGAGACAAAGAAATGAAAATGGGCAGTTACACTGGCAACACACATACAAAGTAAGCACTGTTTACCTGATGGGAAAAGACAAAACCCAGACGAAGGGGAGTGTTCCTTTCCCTTGTCCAGCATGTGCGAAGCCTGAGGTCTTTACTCAGGCAACAGCAGTCATCTTCCAAAGGGCCACAATCCTTGCGTCTATGTGAGTGTTTCTTGTATAGATCCCTTGGCCACAAATGTTCCGCAGTCGATCATATTTTGTCCACTACGTGACTGGTTCGCCACTGTTTCTGTACGGGTGCTTTCCTATCTAGCAGTGTAAGAAGGGGAAGGTGGTGACACCCCCTTGACACGTCTGCAGTCCCGTTTCAGGAATCCTGCACTAGACACTGAATAATACAAAGGTTTCTCTTCCTTGCAGGAGATGTGGGTTAAATGGGTAACTCTCACAGTTGCACAGGGCTGCAGGCAGAGCATTGGGAGCACATGCTGACTGGTGAGCTGTGGAGATAAACTGTGTGGGCCCTTTTAAGTGCTCACCCCTATGATAGTTAGAGCGCAGGAGCTGGTGCGTGCTGGGTGATAAGTCTCAGCTGCCAGGCTCTTTGATTTCATCTGCCTCTCAAGCCGCCTTGGGGCCTACTGGATTGGAGATGGCTATTTTGACTAATGGAGATTTCTAATCTTAGCCTGGCCTCGCCAGTCGTTCTGAGAGCTCCACAAGGAGAGACTTGTTTTCCAATTAGAGTTGTGGTTTGTGGCTCCCTGTTGTTTCCTGGTATCTGTTCCTAGTCCTGCTGCGCTGCAGGGCAGTGATTGTTCCTGGGGTCTGATGAATAGAACCAGGGTGGGGGAGGCAGGCTGCAGTTGAGAACACTCGTGGGCGCGTGGAGAGGAAAGTGGGAGGAGAAAAGGGAAGGAAGATACTGGGGGGCTTGTCTTTTATGTGCATGCTTGAATGAAGAATCCCTTTCCTGCTAAGGACTGCTGCTGCAACAACAGTGAGGGCTCTGGGTTACACCCTCTCCACCCAGAGTGCCCCTGCAGGGAGCGTCCTCATTATAATGACTTCACCCACCCCACCTCCCCTCCTCCGGACTCCAGCAGTCTGTGCGCTGACTTGATCCACCAACCGTGGCTGCCCCTAGAGCTCTGCCACTTCTGGGAAACCCTCATTTCTCAAATAAACCTCCAAGGAGCATAAAACCCTCCTGAGCTCAGCTCTGTGTTCTTCCTGCTCCCTGACGGACCACTGCCCCTCCAGGCTGTCTCCCTGGCTGTCCAGCTCTTCATCAGCTATGGACTGCAGGGCAGCTCTGTGGAGTCCTCTACCTGATCTCCCTGCAGGCCACCTCTCTGGGGGTTGCTCTTTTCCCTGGCCTGTCACAGACAGGAGACTCTGCTCCCTCCCCCCCAGCTCACCTCTCTCAGTGCCATGCTGGAACCCCCTACCTGGCTCTAATCAGGGCTGGAATTAGGGGCAGGAGACCTAGGTGATCGCCTGGGGTGCCAGACTTGGTTTATTAAACCATCTACGAGCCATAGACCCTAATGCGACTTTATGAACTGCCCCCAGACTCCAGCATGGTTCAGAGAAGGTTTCAGATATGGTCTGGCTGCATCTACATTAGCAGCCAAACCATTCTGACCTGGGCAGTGGAGAGCCATGTCCGGCTAATTAGTTTCAAATAGGGTTCCGGCTAGCATCGGTTGGGGATAGACTCAATTCAAAGCCCTGGACCCAAACAGAACATGGAAAGTGTTTCAGACCCAGAGTCTAAGGTGTGTTTTCCTAAATGGCCCACATTGCAACCCAAACTCCAGATCTAAAACCGCGGCAGTGGGGATTGCTCTCAGCTGAATGTGTAGCCCAGTCCTATGTGTTAGCCCTTCTCGATGCTGTCAACCATCAGCCTGAGAGTCAGTAAGCAAGGTCTGAAGCCAATGGTTGGGCATGTCACACCAGGGAGCTGTGTCTCAGACAAGTCAGAGGCATCAGTGAAATGGATTTCAAAGCCTTTTTCAATTAGATTCTTCCCCTTCTCTCTATCTTACGTTCCCTGATAAATATCTGTTCAGAGCTGCAGCCAGAAGTCCTACCTGGCTGTCAGTGCTCTTGAAAGGTTGTTTGGAATTACTCTCACTCTGAGCTCCGGTGAGATTCCGCTCGCACTCAATGCGGGACGTGAGCTGGATCCACGCTCCAGCCATTTGCTCCCTGCAGGGGCCCATGAGCAACCCCTCTCCCGAACTTTCCACCGCAGAACCCTCTCTGGCTGATGCCAAGTTTGGAAATGAAAATTAAGAGAACTCAAATGCGAATGAAGGAGGGAGCAGAGTCGGATGGAGTGTTTGATCAAGCCTGCTGATGGAGCTTGGTATGCCAGCTCAAGGCTGTCTGGCAGCATCCGTCCTCAAACAAGTATTGGTTGGAGGCTGGTGAGCAACATTAAACCATTCATGGCTTCAGCTGGGGTTTTCAAAGGAGCCAAGCGGGAGGCAATGTGGTCAGTAGATAAAACCCCGAGTGAGGTTTCTAGTCCTTTCTCTGCACTGGGCTGCTGGTGTCCTTAGGCCAGTCACATCACCTCTCTGTGCCTCAGTGTCCCTATCTGTAAACTGAGGCTAATGATACTAGCCTTCTTTATTAAGTGCTGTGAGATTGAGTGCTATGTAAGAGCTAAGTATAATTATTTATCATTAAGAAGAGATTGGATTTCAATGGGATTTGGACAACTTACTCCCTTAAATGCCTTGAAACGCCAGCCCTCATATATAACAAGACACTGGGGTAGCCAGCACCATTGAGATCTAGCTGCATGCCTATACAGGCTCTCTGTCTGGGACGAAAACCTGCCGAAAGTCCAAGGAGCTGTGGAGCTGGCGAGGCATTGTGAAACATGCTAGCTACCGCCATTGGTACACTGGCTCCCAATTGTCCCTTCCTGCCCATCAGCCACACACCTCCATGGTTCTCAGCTGCCTTGGGGCAGAAGAAGAAATGTGAGTAATGGTGGAAAGAAACCTGGGCTGCAGCAGACAGTTGCAGAATGTCCATTTTTGCCCTGAGCTTGCATTACCACCCAAGAGAACCTTCTTTGCTTCCATAGCAGACACCAAAACACCCCCACATTAGCTATCTGGGCAGGAAAGTGCTTCCTCCATGCTGAAATCCACAACAGAAGCCAACCCCACTCCATCCTTGGCTGAGAAGATCGCAAAGAAAGGCTCCTTGGGGAACAGGAAGAGAACAACACATGCAGGTCGAGGCCATGGCAAAAGAAATGTTATGATAAAAATAATTCAAGTCATGAGGAACCTCAGCTCTCATTCAAAGGGAGAATTCTGCTTCCCTGTCACTGTCAAGCAGGTGCTAGACTGGCCATCCCTGACCTGAGCTTCCCTGGATGGAACAGACCTTGTCAGTCACCACCCAGGATCAAGTCTGCTTTTCCTGCCCTAGCTTAATGAGAAGCTTTAAAGGGCCATATCCAAACACACCACTCCACAGCCAGTTCTTTAGTCCCGTCCCATTCAGGGTTAAGGCTGAGATTTGGAACAGACAGCTCTGGGAACCATCTATTATGACTTCTATGTAGCATTATTGGGTTTGACTGGAGAGAAGGAGAAACTGCAGAAGTGAGGGGTTGACTCCGTGCCCCCAGTAACTCAGCGCACTTTACTACAGAAGCAGCTGTTTTTCCTTGGTGTTGTAAGCCTGGCAGGAGGAGGGAGGCAATGGCTGAGCAGGAAATGAATGATGGGGGAGAAGAAAAAGGAGAGTGAAACAGAAGATGACAGGGCTGGCCTTAGCGGTACGCAAGCTAGGCAGCCGCCTAGGGCCACCGATTTTAGGGGCCACCTAATTTTGAAAAAAAATATTAAAATGTCCACAGCTGGGGCAAGGAAGCCCCCACTGGGGCGGGACAGTGAGTAATGGTGGGGGCAGGCTGCCGGGGGCGCGGGGCGGGGTTCAAGCAGGAGTTAAAGGGGCCCAGCAAAGCAGAAGACTGGGCAGAATGCTTGTTCCACCCTGTCCTGCTGCGGCCAGGCTGGGGAGTTTGAGCGTGCTCAGGGAGGGAGTGGACAGCTGGCCAACGAGTGGCTCTGAGTCTGGCCACCCCTGCAGCTCCGGGCCTCCGGCCAGGTAAGGGAGGCCAGAGATTCGGGGAAGAGTCCGTGGGGGCGGGGCGGGAGAGGATCGGGGAAGGGCCAGGGGTTTGAGGAGCTGGCAGTCGGGTGGAGAAGGGGTCGCGGAGGGGCAGAGGAGCAGGGAAGTGGGGGTGAGGAGCAGGGAAGGGGCTGCAAGGGGGGCAGAGGATGGGGAAGGGGTGGGGGGGCCAGAGGAGCAGGGAGGGGGGTGAAAGTAGACGTGAACGCTTTGAAGGGGGGGGCCGCCAAGAATAAATTTGCGTAGGGCCGCCATCCATCTAAGGCCAGCCCTGAGGCCCAGGGACTAAGGAACAAATGAAGTGAACAATGGAGTGGACTATTAATTCACACCTACACTTTCCCTTAATGGGGGGCTGAGGCCTGGCCTGCCTTTTAAGAGAGTGCTGCACATTGGTCCCTAGCTGAGGGCCTCAGGATTAAACAGAAATCCTGCTGGCAAAATCATTTCCTCTTCTGTTATGGAAAATAGTAACATGAGTTCAATTTATCCATCAAAGTGTTTTCACCTTATTTACCTACGTTAATGTGCATCATGCGTCCCAGGCTGCTACTTTTACGTATGTAAATTGCAGCTCATGGAGAGCAAGGCAACTGGAAGGCAATCAATAGGCTGAATAATTCATCATTTTCTGACAATACACAGTGTTCCTCTCCTTCCCACAATACATGCATGTTCCCACAATGTACAAAAACACACACGCTTGGAATGTATGCACTCACATTTCCAGAATGCACAGACACACTCAACCCTGTAACGCACACATGTGCACACGCACCCCTATAATGCACAAGTGCATAGCTGCACGCTTCCCAGAACACACAAACACACACATAAGCTCCTTTCCAGGGTGCTGTGAACTATGAAAAGTGCCTGCTTGTAATAAAGAGAAGGTAAGGCCAGGTTAGTCCCAGGAGCAAAGCAGCTGGTCATGAGGATGCTGGGTTCCACCCCTCTAGAACTCTAAGTGGATACAAAATTTGCATCCAATCCATGTGAATATAAAGCAGATATCTGCAGATTTGCATGTCTACACATCACTTCCCCTAGGGCTCCACAACAGTGTCAGGAGCCCCATTCTATAAGACTCTGAACAACCTCTCAGCCTCTCACAGCTGATCCACCACAAATTGTGACTGGGAGGGTTCGTCCACACTGGAGCATTAGGTCAACTTAAGGACGGTTAAGTCGACTTACAGACCGCCGCGTCCACATTGGGTGCTTATTAAATCGACTTAAGCGCTTCCTTAAGTCGACTTAATAACACCACCTCTTACAGTTGACTTAATGCTTAAGTTGACCTTATTAAGTCGACTTTAATCCAGTGTGGATGGGGAGTGCCCTTAAATTGACCTAATTGGCTTCCAGGCCCTGGTGCAATGTGGGATAGCTACCCACAATGCACCACTCCTCCGTCGGCTTAGCACCTGCCAGTTTGGATGCTTAAAGTCAACCTTGTTAAGTTGATTTAACAGAGCCTCCAGTGTAGACATAGCTGGAGAGACTCAATATTAAAGATGCTTCGGCCCTGGTGGGAAGGGAATGTGGACCCATCCATCTCCCCAGGTGGTAGACGCAGTGGAAAGCTATAGGGCATACACTAAATTTTAACACTCCGCTTAGACCAGAGCTACAAGATGTGGTAGAGAAAACAATGGCAGCTGATCTGCAGTAGCATTTCCATCATCCCTGCCATCAGTGGAGAAGTGTAGACAAGACCTAGCAGACAGCTTCAATTTGAATTAATTTCCAGAGGATCTTAGGGACTTTATCTTGGTTGATACAAGACTCATCACAATGGAAGATTTCTGGAAAATTGTGCTCTGCCTTCTCTCATAAGCAAAGCCAGGGGTAATCTATCAGAAGGTGGGTCTAAATTCTGCATCAAGGTCCCTGGATTCTGCAGCAGTCAGGTACAGCAAATTGGAAATTCTACCACAGCTTCATGTAAATAAGCCTTCCCTTTCTCCCCAGCCCAAATGAAATGTCCAACATGTCCCACCTCTCCCAGCGGGGACCTCCAGCAGGAGCCTGCCTTTCTCTGGGGGTTTGCAGGAAAGAGGGGGGGTCATCAGGGGATCAATGCCCGATGATACAAAGACTTATAACAGAAGTATTTACAGTTGTTAGCTCACGGGAGAGAAAAACAATGACAGATAGATTTAGGGAAATGGCTGCACCCACCCAACCTCCTCATCCCCATCTATGATTTATGCACTTTAAAGCTGGTTGCACTAGGCACTCTTCCATCCCATAAGTCCCGGCCCTGACCTGTGCTCCATGAGCAATCTGCCTGTGTGGAGTATTTGCATGTTGCCCGGTTGCAGGGTTTCTCTGGGATCCCTACTGATCCATACCCTCTCCTGTTTTCCAGCTCATTCTGTCCCCTCATTCTCCCTGCGTTTTTGGATATGTGTCTATCAGGCATAAGCTCCTTGGGCCCAGTTCTCCTTTCTTACTCATCTGCACTTAAGGAAGGAAGGCAATTTCCCTCTTCTCAACTCTGCCTAGCTTTGGGCTTCTGTAACTTGTGTCTTTCAGAAATCTGCTCCAGGGCTGGTAAGGCGGCAGCACAGAGTCATCCTGCTGGTTCTGGTCCATCCAAGAACCATCCTGAAGGATATTCCCCAGATGATGCATGGCACCCTTTTATGTTGCTGGAGAGACATAAGGGTCTGCAGTGCAACAGAGCATCTGGTCCATTGCCTTTCCAGATGTGCACAAAGCCCCTGGCATACTGCCTAGGCCATACAAACAAGGAATGCTTCCCAGAGCAGAGTGGCCCAAGGGCAGTGCTGGTGAGAGCCCCTCGGTCTGTGACTTAGTCCTCTCCCATGCAAGTCATACCATGGGCCATCTAAACAGTACTGACCATCCTATCTTACACTCCCCCGGTAGCGATGTTTGGAGGCTGTGTCTGTCCTATTCTTAAGAAGGCTCATTCCCACCTTTGCAACTTGCTGGGCAGAGTGGAGGGGAGACGTGCGAAGGAGTTGTGAATCAAAGAGCCCTGTGCCTTCCCTGAAGGACCGGAGTGTTAATGAAACTACCAACTAGGAAAAGCTTCAAAAGGACGTGACGGGGGGAGGAGAGGAACTAGCAACAGAGAAAATGAATCGTGCTGCTATGGCAACCCCAAG
This sequence comes from Pelusios castaneus, assembly GCA_007922175.1. Lineage (NCBI taxonomy): Eukaryota > Metazoa > Chordata > Testudines > Pelomedusidae > Pelusios > Pelusios castaneus. The sequence continues at coordinate 1,035,167 of ML685808.1, forward strand.
AGTTACATTGCACTGTTTGTATCCAGAATTTAAAAGATTATCCTTGGCAAATAAATAGCCCCATTCACTGGTTTCAGCACCGTGGCTTTGTCTGGAGACGCAGCTTCCTCCTCTGGCATGGGGAGGAGAGGCTGGGTGCCTTTTCTACAAGCTTGTTTGTATCGATTTGTTAACCTGCTTTTGCACAATTGTATTTTGTCTCTTGTGCATGGCCAGCTGAGCCAGAGGGGATGTCGCTGTGTGAACAGATGGTGGCATGAGTCTAAGAGACAAACTCTTGGGCAGAAAGCATGGTAGCTGCCCCTGCATCCAGAGGTCAGCTCTGATCTTTCAAGTTAGCTGGGCGCCTTCTGAAAATCTCAACTCATCTCCAGATCTTTCATTTTTCCCGGCTAACAGGCAAACCCGTGTGCCAACTCCCAGTCAGTGTATCTGGGTTGCTGGGTGACGGATCTTTGCTTTGCAGAACCACTTCATGGAGGCTGTCTCTGCTCTGTACTGTTTAAGCAACCCCACTGCAGGCTGGATGTCTGGGTGTTTCATGGACTGATCTGGTCACACGCCACCTGTCTCCCTCCAGAGTCTGCTCTCTGAGGAGCAGAACTATGCTGGCAGGATGCTCCCCAGCTGCACCCTTCCTCCTTCTCACACATGGGTGCATTTGATCTATTAGGCAGCAGAACCAGTGTGGTTCTACCGCAATGGGACAGCAGGAGGATTCCACACCACCCTGGCCTGCCCCTGTTATCAGTGAGACAGAGGATTTGGCCTGAAGCTGTTGGGAAACCATGGAAGTAATAGCGAAAGGCAAGTTCCTGCTCTTTGTGTGAGCTCCACATGGCAGAGCAATGAGGAGATGGTAGGGACCTCTGATACAGAACCATATCGCACAAGTGGGCACCTCATCAATGATGCCACATGGCTGGGGTACTGGGGACTGAGCCTTTAAGGACTGAGCTTCCCAGACAGAGAGCCTGCATAAGGCATTGTGAAGCACCTGTCATCGTAAAAAAACAGTTGGAATTGGGCCCAGAATAAAGCAGAGCTCTTTCAAGCACCTTATTCTCTGAAGGATCACGGGATACCACAGTGCCAGGAATAAAAAGGAATGAAGACATACTCTGAGTGGAAGAAAGCAGCAGTTGAAAGCCCTTCCTTCCCCTAAGTTGAAACTCTCTGGAAGCGTGGAAACAACTGCAGAAGGGTTAGGCAGCACTTCCCACAGTGCAAGGAACCTGCTCACCTGGACCACTAGTTTTCATAAAGCTTCCCAGAGCCCAGGGGCCCAAAGAATTAATGGTTGATGCAGGGGTTTCCTGCTGTGCTTATAAGAATAACCGGGGTTATTGAATGTTTAAAAAGTGGCCTGTCTCGGCCTGCACCCTCACTACATTAAAGATGCAGGAGCGTTTTGTTACTCAGCGTGTCCCATAAGAGCAGAGACAGGCTCTAGGTCAGTTAGGGATGACACAGTCTTTAATTACCGTTCCAGTAAGTGACGTCCTACTCATCCAACAAGACCCTGATTGAGGCAAGATGCTCCCATAAGCATGGCAAGGTCCATGGTGGAAACAGTGATGCCATTAGACCCTAAGGTGCCACGGCTCTGTGCAACTTTTAGATCCAGGCAACAAGTTCACTGCTCTGAGGGAAACCCAGAGCCCTGTCGATAGGTGTGACAGTCCTGGCCAGCTCTCAGTTTCCATTTCTCACAGGAGCAGGGAGAGGCTAAGTAGCAGCACTGTAGAAAAGGACCTGGGGATTATGGTGGACGGGAAGATAAATATGAGCCAACAGTGTGCCCTTGTTGCCAAAAAGGCCAATGGCATATTAGGCTGCATCAGTAGGAGTATTGCCAGCAGATCGAGGGATGTGATAATTCCCCTCTATTCGACACTGGTCAGGCCGCATCTGGAATACTGTGTCCAGTTTTGGGCTCCCCACTACAGAAAGGATGAGGACAAATTAGAAAGAGTCCAGCGAAGGGCAACAAAAATGATTAGGGGGCTGGGGCACATGACTTATGAGGAGAGACTGAAGGAACTAGGCTTATTTCGTCTACAGAAGAGAAGACTGAGGGGAGATTTGATAGCAACCTTCAACTACTTGAAGGGTTGCTCCAAAGAGGAGGGAGCTAGGCTGTTCTCGATGGTAACAGAGGACAGAACAAGGAGCAATGGTTTCAAATTACAGCTGGGGAGGTCAAGGTTGGATGTTAGGAAAAACTTTCTCACTAGGAGGGTGGTGAAGCATTGGAATGGGTTACCTAGGGAGGTGGTAGAATCTCCATCTTTGGAGACTTTTAAGGCCCGGTTAGACAAAACCATGGCTGGGGTGATTTAGTGGGAGTGGTCCTGCTTTTCAGCAGGGGGTTGGACTAGATGACCTCGTGAGGTCCCTTCCATCCCTATTATTCTATGATTCTATGATTCATTTACAATTGTCTCACAGACAGACCTGCCCCCCCTTTTATTATTATTTATGTGATGGCAATAGGGAACGGCTCCATATTACCAGGCACTGTACATCCATCTAACAAGGCTATGTACACACGACAAACTTGTCCCGCAATAAGCTGTTGTGGGACAAGGAAAGCGCTATAAATATAGCACTTTTGTGTGTGTATACGTGCTCCTTGTATCGCAAAGGAGCATTCACACGTGTGAAGCTCCTTTGCGATACAAGGAGCAGTGCATGGTGGGCACCTGTCCCACCATGCACTGCCCACAGCCAGCCTAGTCCAGCTGCAGGGTTTGGGTGGCGGCAGGGGCTGCAGCGCTTAAGCTCGCAGCCCCCGCCGCCACCAGAAGGCCCAGGGCTGAGCTAGGCAGCTGGCCCGAACCAGCTGCCCTAGCCGGTCCAGGGGGCAGCTCCAATAAAAGTCAGTTTCACTGCTCTGCTAGAGCAGTGAAATTGACATATTTGACAGCTCCAATGTCCCAGAGTGGCCTGGATTGGCACTCTGGAACATTTCTGGAGGCTGTCTATTGCAGAAAATCCATCCACATGAGCACTACTGCAGAACAGCTGTTCCACGGTAACCCTAACCACTCTCAGTTGGAGTGGTTTAACTGTTGCACGGCAAGAAGGTGTTGCCACGCAACAGGGAGAATGATCGAATGGACACTCCAAGATTTATTGTGCGGTAAGGAGCCTTATCGCGCAATAAAGTGATCGTGTGTAGATGGCCCAAGGAACAGTCCATTCTTGCCATGACAAGCTTATAGTCAAGGCAGATCTGTTATACCCATTTGACTGGTGCGGAACTGAGGCACACGTTGGTCGAGTGTCTTGCCCAAGGACACTCATGGGATCCATGCCAGATCCAAGAACTTGAACCTAGTTGCATGCCCATGTCTTCCCCCCAAGACCTCTTTCCCCCTCAGCTTGGGCTTGGTATGCAAACAAACAGCACATTCCCACCTTCGGAAAACTCTGGTGATTGCTCTGGGGGAAGCTTTGACACAGGATTGAGGAGCAAGTGCCAGGGCTTCTTCACCTTTCGTTGGTTTCAAAACACAAATGCCCAAGCAAATGGCTGGCTGGAGCTATTGAGAGGAACATCCCAAAGCAGAGCAGGGGAGGGCTGGTAACAAACAGCTACAGCATCTTGCACACAGTGGAGAACATCATCCTAGAGTGCCTCGCGCTCTTCAAGAGCTCCGCCTCCACCTGTGTGAGCAGCAGAGCCTGCAGCACCTCCGGGAGCCCAGACCCCAGTGTCAATGGGCCCTGGAAACCGCCCCTGTGTGTGAGTAACCTCGATTGGTTTGAGTAACCTTTCTGCCTGCTGGGACCAGGATTGTTACCTGGCTACTCTTCCTGCCCAGGACCCTTGTAGTAGGTCTTGCTGGTTTAGTGCCTCCCTTTGCTGCAAGTTGTAACACGAACTGCCCCCCAGCAATGCCTCCTGGCTAATTTACTAGCTGTTTTTATCACCTCGCTCTACTCTGGCATATTAGCAACTCCCGCATAGGATGGACTGGCTCACCCAACATGTGTCAAGCCCTGGCTAGAGGCTGTGTTTATAATGAGTTTGTTCCTTGTCTTCTTTCAAACCCTGTTCACAACTCACAGAAAACATATAGACAAGCCCTGTTCTTCCTTGGTAACTCCCCAGAAGCAGGGGCCCTCCCCATCCAGCAGAAACCTGGCTGAGGCTGTTTAGAAACCATTCTGCTTCCCTTTTGTTCAGGGCCAGCCCAACCATATAGGTGAACTAGGCAATCACCTAGGGCACCAGGCTTTAAGGGGCACCAAATTAGACATAAATAAATTTTTTTTCTCTCTATTTAAAATAATATATTAACTAGTTATTATTTCTCTCTACATTGAATTGCGGGGAAGGGGGTGCCAAAATCATAGTTTGCCTAGGATGCCAAAAACCCTTGGGCTGCCCCAGATTGTGTGTCTTGCTGGTTGCTGGGTCATTCCTCATTCTCTTCACTCATAGAGGCACTTCCATGGATGGCATCTGTGGGCGTGTCTTCACTGCAGAGTTAACTGAGGTGATAGGCAGCCAGGGCCAGGACCCAGGTTGGCTACTCAGGGTGTATCGTGAGCAGTCTTACAGAAAAACCATGCCCCAAGTTACCACAGCCTCTCTGGTTCTGTGCCTATAGGTTTGTCACTAGCACTTCTGGGGGTGCAGCTCATGGATCTCTGTGTTCCTGTCCATGGAGCTGATCTGTGACTCTTTCCAGTGAATTGTGGGAGACCCGGTCTGTCCGTCTGGGCACACAAGGGCGGAAGGGAAATTAAGGGAAGGTCTGGGTAGGAGGACTTAGCCTGCATTCTCACTGCAAAGCAGGCAGGTTCCAGTCCAAATAAAAGGGGCACCCCAGGCTCTAACCCACACCTCCAACTGCATCCGCTGAACTCAGGTTTTGCATGTGGAGCGGAGCCAAGTGAGTCTAAGAGCCCAGTCTAATTCTGCAGCAAAGACCTATCCTTTGTTTCCTGAATTTAGCTGACCCTCAACCACAACTTCCCTCCTCTCCTGGTGTGGTTAGAGAAGGGCCCAACCCATCTCCGTGCACCACAACACTCCTGAACTTAGTGGTGAGGGTGAGGAGTAAGAACCTGAATCTGATCTGAATCTTGCAGCTGGGCCCTGTCTCTATAAAGTACTGAACAAAACCCTGGCTTCAAACCTTCGGCCTTTGGCTGATAGAGAGCTCTGCTGCTTAGGTCTGTCGCTTGTTGGTGTAATGCAGATCGCCAGGGCACAGTGAGATAGAGCAGCAGGAGGACTGAGAGGAAGGGGGCCTCGATACAAGAGAACTCTCTGCAACTGCTGGGTCTATGGACAGAGTTGATTGATGATCTGCTGGTGATTTCATCTTTGCATCTGCTCTTAAGACTTGTTTTCTGCGAGCATCCCTCCGAAGAGAGAGTGAAATGCAGGCTCTGCCAGTGGGAACGTTTCTAAGGGCAGACCCTGTCTGTGCAACAAGCCCTTAACTGTTTGTTGATAGCAAAGCAATCCCTTCTGCTCAGGCCCCACTTGCGGTTCCTTTCCATCACTCTGTGTGCTTAACACAAAGGGGAGCTGGTTTACGTGTCACGCACATCACTCAGTTGACTCTAAAACAAGTGATTAAGCGAGGGATCCCCGAAAGAGGGTGCTGTGGGAGCAAGAAGTGGGGCAGTCCCATTGGCAGCTCCTGCAGGGAAAGGGGCTGGGTGGGAGTGGCTGATTGGCACCCCTGTGCATGCAGTGGGTATGGATGTGTAAGAGAGGAAGGCGGTAGGAATATAGACCTGCACCAGTTTTAGTAGTGTTAGTTAACCTGAGCGACAGGCTGGCTTTAGGCATGTGACCAAAAAGAATGAGATGATGAGAAAGAAGAGTTGTTTGTGCTGAACCTGCAGTGCCTCTTAGTTCGTTTTCTTATTGGGTGAGATAATGGAAATAAAGAAAACATGGCTGATCGGGTACCGGGTGCAGTAAACAACTGGCTGCATGGGTTTGTTTCATGTATTATTTAACAAATATCTCCTCTGGCCTTGGCCAAGGCCCATTAACCAGCTGTGACATCACTTGTTAATTACAGTGTATAAAAAAGCCAGGTTTTGGGGGGTCTCTGTCAGAGCTTTTCCTAATCCTTCCAGAGCCGCGCCATGATGGGAAGGTATCTCCTGAGGCTGTCATGAGCAGTTGGCCAATGCTCTACTGTACTGTTGCTAGGAGATAGAGTGTAAGCGTGTACACACTTGTAGTTGTATTTTGGATGAAACCAACCCCACATGACCTTTGGACTAATAAAGGGATGCTTGAGTGGAAACTGAGTCATGGTGAACACTGATCCACTCGCTAGGGAAATTATTGCCAGTCAAGGTCGGGCTGCACTTCCCTGTTAGCAGAACACATCCTAGGCTGAGAGCCTGCAGAAAGGATGCTGGAACCTCTGTTGGAGTTCAAACAGGAGCCAGGCTTGGAAAGCACTTTTCAGCCCAACTTTAGTTTAAACTAAGCTTTTATCTATAAGATAATACAGATTGCTGAAAACTACCCTGACGGGCTGGGCCAGCTCCCTATGGCTAGAAGCTTTGATCTGTGTTTGGAAGGAGATCAACCCCATCTCCCTGGCAGCCAGCCATTTGAATCCAACCAGCCTTCCAAGGCAGAGTGCTCCTATCCTGCACTATGGCATGATCCCAAAGCCAGGTGGAAGCAGGGTTGTTTGCTCCAAGGCATTATCCCTTCTTAGAAACTTTCCAAAGCTCTTTCCTATTGCGAGTTGATGTTCTGCAGCTTGGGACTGGATGGTCCTGCGGACACTGAGCATTAGGACATGAAGCTTCTTGCAAGACCTGAGCCTGTCTGCTCTCTCTGACTTCATTGAGGTCAAAGTTGGACTGGAGAGCCTGGTCCAAAGGCCATTGAACTGAATTAGGTCAGCCTAGGAATTATATTTTTTTCTGGTGGTGTCTCTTTTGCTTTAGTTTGTGGCCTTCATGACCAGAGGGACAGACACTAGAGAGGATGCATCCAATTAGCAGAGCCCCCTGCCTGGTGCTTTGATTTGCTGTGTGTGCACCTCCTGCATATTACTGCAGCCAAGCCTCCAGCTGGATGCCTTCTGGTCCGGATGCCCCATCACTCAGGCATTGGCACGCTTGCAGCAGGATTATCTGGCTATGTGGACTCTCTCCTCAGACCCTATGCTATCAACACACCTAGCTGTCTGAGAGACACTATGGATTTCCTGAGAAAAATCCAATCCATTGGTTAACTTCCAGAAAATACCATCCTGGCCGCTATGGACGTAGAGACTCTTTACACCAACATCCCACACAAAGATGGATTGCAAGCCATTAGAAGAACTATCCAAGATGATGCCACAGCAAACCTTGTGGCTGAACTTTGTGACTTTGTACTCACCCACAACCATTTCAGATTTGAAGATAATTTATATCTTCAAATCAGCGGCACTGCTATGGGTACCCGCATGGCCCCACAACATGCCAACATCTTTATGGCCGACTTAGAACAATGCTTCCTCATGTCTCATCCCAAAGCACCTCTACTTTACTTACGCTATATTCATGACATCTTCATCATCTGGACCCATGGTAAGGATGCCCTTGTAGATTTCCATAGAGATTTCAACAACTTCCACTCCACAATCAAACTTAGCCTGGAACACTCCACACAGGAGATCCACTTTCTGGACACTACAGTGCAAATTAGTGATGGGCACATAAAGACCACTCTATACTGAAAACCTACTGATTGCTATAGTTACCTACATCCCTCGAACTTTCATCCAAGACACACCACACGTTCCATTGTCTAGAGTCAAGCCCTAAGATAAAACCGCATTTGCTCCTATCCTTCAGACAGAGACAGACACCTTCAGGATCTCTATCAAGCATTCTTAAAACTACAGTACCTACCCACAGAAGTGAAAAAACAGATTGACAGAGCCAGACGGGTACCCAGAAGTCTACTACTACAGGAGAAGCCCAAGGAAAACAAACTAGAACGCCACTGGTTACCACCTACAACCCCCAAGTCAGACCTCTTCATCACATCATCAAAGATCTACATCCTATTCCACAAGATGATCCCTCACTCTCTCAAGCCTTGGGAGACAGACCTCTCCTTGCTTACAGACAGCCCCCCAACCTTAAACGGATACTCACCAGCAACTAAAGGTCAAACAACAGAAACATTAAAGCAGGAACATACCCCTGCAATAGACCACGCTGCCAACCTTGTCCTCATATCTACACTAAAGACACCATCACAGGACCAAATCAAGCCACCTACTACATCAAGGGCTCATTCACCTGCTCATCCACCAATGTGATTTATGCCATCATGTGCCGGAAATGCCCCCCTGTCTTATATATTGGACAAACAGGACAGTCTCTGCGCAAAAGAATAAATGGACACAAAACTGATATAAGAAATTGCAACTCTCAAAAACCAATAGGGGAACACTTCAATCTCTCTGCTCACTCCATTGATGACTTGCTAATAGCAGTGCTGAAACAGATGAATAGCAAATCACAGCTACAAAGAGAAACTGCAGAACTCGAATTTATATGCAAATTCGACTCAGTTGCCTTGGGGTTAAACAGGGACTACGGATTTTTCTCTCATTAAAACAGGTTATTTGACCTCACCTTCCTCTATGTGCTGTTCCCCAGTGTTTGAATCCTAACATCTATTTTGATTTGCTGTTAGAGCCTGACCTGACCATATGTCATACACTCCCCTGCATTTAATTTCCTCCCATTCTGTAAGTTTCCCATCTTCAAAGCGTCTGACGAAGTAGGATTTTCTCCCAGGAAAACTCATGCGATAAATAAACCTGTCAGTCTTTAAAAGTGCCACAGGACTCTGTTTGTTTTTCTGCAATAGACTAACACGGCTACCCCTTTGGAATTTGGTTCTGGTCTGTTGTTAGCCAGCATGGTAGGTGAACCAAACCAGACCCTCCTCACCATAGCCTTTACCCAGCCTGCTCCATAGCCAGAGGGCTAGGAGTCAATCCCCTTTTTATAATGCTGGAATGGAGCTTTCCCTCTAGGAGACATGCAGATCAGAGAGCCTACTCCATTGTGCTCCTTGGTTTTCTTCTCTTGGTTTCCAACCTGACTGCTCCAGCACAGGGCATGTTCCTAGGGGACCCTTCCCAGCCTGCTCCCTCTGTCCAGTGGTTATTTATCATGCTCTGCAGATGAGTTTTATCAAGGAGGGGAGCGGCTTGAAGGCTTCTCCTGCTCCCTCGCTCATCCACTGTCTCAGCTTCACTCATCGATTTCTTTTCCTTGTTGCCCTGAGTGCCTATGGGCGGGTATTGAGGGACATCAGAGCAGCCAGACAAGATAATAAGGCAGCCTGAACTGCCGGAAGAGGCTTTGATTTTCTGTCAGAACTAGGAAGAATGATGGATAGGGTCTTGGTTTGCACGCAGGTAGTCTGGGATTGCTACAGCCCTGTCCTCTGCATCCACCACTGCTACGGGTGTGCCCCCACCACAGGCAGGGCAAGCTGCTCTTTGTGCCGGTCAATTGTGGTGATGGAGGCAGAGCTCCAGCCTAGCGGTGGAAGGGCTGTGAGTCATATTTGCCTGTAGAATTCCCCCCTATTGTGGTCCTAATCTAGACAGAGCTGTAGCAGATCTCTTGAAATTCAGCCAGCCCCTGAGTTGTTCACCCATTCCATTCCAGATGGGTACAGAAATACAGTTCAGGCTTTTCACCTCCCAAGGAATGGATGTAGAGTCCTGTGCAGTTGAACCCAGCCAGCATTGATTTGCAGCTGTCTGGCTTCCACTGCCCAGGACTGGGAGGTTGTATGACCTGGGAGGAGAGAGTTTTTCCATGGCTGGCTTTACTGCAGCACGTGCTATGATTCCAGCATCACCTTGCCCTTTCAGCAGGTCCCATGAAAAAACGCTTCCCTTTTCCTCTGGGATGTATGAGTAGGTTCCATGAAATATCTCGCTCCCACTAGACTGCAGGTCTCTTGGCTTTCTACAGAACTTTTCCTTTGTCCCTTGGCTTTTTTACAGTACCTTTCCTTTCTACATTACCCAAGTAACCCCCCACCATAGCAGATGCTGCTGTGGTACTCACATGAATGGACTCATTTCAGGCTTAAGAAGTTGAAATGGAGGTTATACAAGGAGCAGATCCCCCTCTGCATTTCCCTATGATATCCCTAAATGTTCCTTGGATATCTCCATCCATACCAGTGGCTGCCTGCAGTTACCTGTTGCCTGGAACCGTCTGCCCCACACTCCACTTCTGTCTATGGAGAGGATCCAGGAATGATGCTGACTTCTAAGAGGTTATTGAGTCAGGCTCACACCCCCTTGTGTTCCCTCCTACACTGGGCATGGAATACAGGCCTGGCCCACAAGGACTGCAGGCTTTATTGTCTGACCCCAGCTTTATGATTGGAAGATAAATGCCCCTCATTGTCACTGTTACATTAGCCAGGGCAGAATTCAGACCGCATGCTCATTTCAAAGCCTCTCTAGGGCCTCCTTTTCGCTTGGGATCTCAAGGGTACTCTGGGTAACCCAGCCCTGGCTCCGATCAGTCTGAATAATAACAGCTCTTAGCAGTAGATCTCAAAGCACTTTACAGTGGCGGTCAGTAGCATTATCCTCATTTCATTCCTGGGGAAACTGAGGAACAGGCAAGGAAGTGACTTGGCCCATGGTAGAGCTAGGCGTAGAACCCAGCTGCCCTGTAGCCCTGTCCAGGGCACACACAGAGGGTCAGTTGTACTGTAGTAGTAGCAGCGGGTGACGAAGGTAAACTCATACCTCACTCCCCTCCCTGTCCCACATGGAGTCATATGACTTTGGGGGTTCAATTCTTGGGCAGTCAAGAAATGTCAAGTGTTTTTCACAGGAAACTTTTTTTTCAGTGCTGTCAGTGAAAACTGGAGTGGGGGGTGTTCTGCTTGCGGTACAGACTTTTGGTTTTTTAAAAACAAAATCAGAAAACTTTTACACCCTCTTTCTCCCCTACAAAAATTTTTTTTTCTGTTTTTTTGATGAAACATGGGAAAAAATTGACCACTGGGAAAATTTCCATTGTGGACAAAAAGCCATTTGACGTGGAAAGCAAGATTTGGGTGCAAAGCACAGTCCCAGCTCTATTTACCTCGAATCCGGGAGAAAGAGCCACACTTGGACACCCCCAGCCTGTTTGCATCACAGAGTTTGTCCCTCTAGCATTCAACTCTGTCACGCTGAACAGCAAATCCAGCCCAGCAACTAAAAGACTGTGTGAAATGACTGAACGCTCCAGCAAGGGGTCAGCCACCCTGAAATGAACAGTGGCTTGGCAAGGGGGCAGTTCAGGTCAGCCCTGGGCTGCAGTGCTTCGTCCCTCCAAGTTTTCAGCTCTGATCCAGTTCCAGTCTCCATCCACTTCTTTGGGATCAGATGCTGGCATTGCAGTTATGTGGGGTCGAGATCTGAAGGGGAGTCTGACTCGCTAGGGGGCATGTCCTGAGGTCAGACGTGGCCAGCATGGAGAGAGCTGGCATAGCTACTGCCCTGTCTGGGGACAAAGAATTGGTGCCAGGCGGGTACCTTTCATCAGTACTAACACATGAAGGGGGAAGGACTTAAAGGTGAATGTAATTTACAGTAGTCATTGGGGAAATGAAATCCTATCTCCCGGCTATCAGATCCCCATGCGCCTTCCCCGCAGCCAGTGCCTGGCTTTGCAGATGTAGGGGCTGGAAGCAGGAGTATGGCTGGACCACACAATATCTCTGCATGTAAATGCAGAGAGAGAGAGAGAGATGTTGAGCCTGTCTTAAGGCTGTAACGCTGTCTGCTGATTAGGTTTCCGCTAGTTCTGCTCCTCTGTCTGCTCTACCTGCTGAATTCGAGCCCCTCAGCTGGGCTCCTCCTTCCCAGTGCCCCAATTGATTGAGGCTGGATTTCACATCTTCCTCCATCTCTCCCCTCCCGTGCTTGTCTTCTCAGTTAACATCTCTTCTTACTTCCCTCACAGCCCATCTCCAGCCCATCAATCTCCGTGGTGCGTTGCACTGCTCTGGTCCAGGAATCTGAGAACAGAGCGTGGGGAAGGGAAATTGAGGTTACATTGGTTTTGCTCTGCTTCGTTGCCTCCTGTTCAACATTTTTCCTCCTCAGGATAGGTTTCATTTTTCTTTAGCACAGCCTCGTGTGCCTGCCAGAGCTCTGTGTGTCCAGGGCACTCTCTCACCCCACTCTAGTAAGCTGGGGCAGAAGTAGTCTGGCCACCAGCGACTCTCTTGGAGCAAAAATGCTGCCTTTGGAAGGGGCGATGTTATCAATACATTGGCAGGGACTGTCCTGATCTGGGCTTCTTTGGAGGCAGTGAGTATTCAAGTCAATTTGTCTTCACCCATATGAGACCCGCATAAAGGGGACTATAAACAATAATGAGACCTGAAGTCAGGCACAATCACAAACAAATGTCATCTACAAGCAAGTGTCTCCATTAACCTTCTGGGCCCTTTCAGATACAACACTTGAAACCTGCTGTGGAGAGGTAACATAACCAGGGCTTCGGCTTTGGCTTGATGACAGAGCTGTGGTTGATCCAGGGTGTGTGAGAGTTTTTAACCAGGCTACCATGAGTCTCCAGACACTGTTGTAACTGTGGAGCAGTTGGGGCCCTAGATGGTTGCAAACTTTCTTCAGTTGAAACAGCGGAGAGCCCTGCTCATCGGCCATTGTGGCTTGTCCGACAGCGGTGTCAAGAATGGGGCTAGAACTGAGAATTTTTTGATGAAACAGTTTTTCATTGGATAATGGTGATTCGTCAAGAAGGTTTCTCAGATCCATGATGGACTTTCTGGTCAAAACAAGAGAGATTCCAGACTACCTAATAACCTGATGGTTAGGACAGTCCCCTCTGATGTCGGAGCCCCAGATTCAGCTCCCTTTTCCAAACAATGCAGATGCAGGACTTGAACTTGAACTTTGGTTTCCCATTGTGCCAGCTTGTGCCCAAAGCCATGTCTATGCTACAGAGTTGCATCAGTAGAATGACATTGCTCGGGGGTGTAAAAAATCCACCCTCCCTTAGCAATGCACTTATACCAACCTATATCCCCAGGGTAGACAGCACTGTGTAAATGGGTATGGGAGGGCTTCTCCCACCTACAGAGCTACCTCCTCTCATGGAGGTGGATTAACTATGCCAATGGGAGAAATTCTCCTCTCAGGGTAGCCTGGAAGTGCTGCAGCCATTGAAGTGCCTACCTGCCTTCACTGAACACTGAGAGACACATAGAATCATAGGGTTTGAAGGGACCTCATGAGGTCATCTAGTCCAACCCCCTGCTAAAAGCAGGACCACTCCCACTAAATCACTCCAGCCAGGGTTTTGTCCAATTGGATCTTAAATATCTCCAGAGATGGAGATTCCACCACCTCCCTAGGTAACCCATTCCAATGCTTCATCACCCTCCTAGTGAGAAAGTTTTTTCTAATATCCAACCTCGACCTCCCCAGCTGCAACATGAAACCATTGCTCCTTGTTCTGTCCTCTGTTACTACTGAGAACAGCCTAGCTCCCTCATCTTTGGAGCACCTCTTCAAGTAGTTGACGGTTGCTATCAAATCCCCCCTCAATCTTCTCTTCTACAGACTAAAATAAGCCTAGTTCCTTCATTCTCTCCTCGTAAGTCATGTTCCCCAGCCCCCTAATCATTTTCATTACCCTCCACTGGACTCTTTCTAATTTGACAACATCCTTTCTGTAGTGGGGAGCCCAAAACTGGACACAGTATTCCAGATGCAGCCTCACCAGTGCCAAATAGAGGGGAAATCAGCTGGAAATCAGTCTGACTCCCCTTTTGGGAACCTACGACTATAACTCCTCTGTGTGCGGGTTTGCTTACCTGCTTCAACCCTGTCAGTAACTCACTCAGTATTTCTCTGCCCTGGTTTATATATCTTTAAGTAATTTATTATAAGATTGGCTGCAGGCATTGTTTTTGAGGTGAGCTGTGAGATAAGTGACTGGTTCTTTGGGACTGGGTGGAACCTGAATATTGTTGTGATTTTTAGTGTATGGGATTATCTGTCACAAAGTCAGGCATGCCGGAGTGGCTGACAGTACCTCAGAGATGGGCTCTGACTCCATGGTAAGGCTGTTCTAGTGCTTGAGGAGTTTACTCGACACAAGATAGGTGAGATCTAAGTTTAGAATTCACAACCAGTTTGGGTTTGTGCCCTGATTCTTCTCAGCTTGCCCTGAGGTTGGGACTCATGCTTGTAAGCCACTCTAGACAGCTTGCCACCAACTTCCCCAGGGAGTCCCCTCACCACTGTGCTATTCGGAGCCAGGTCCCAGGGGAAGAATTCCAAAAAGTCTCAGTTTCATCCTCATGCAGACTAGAAGGCTGTTTAAAATCTCTAACCAGCTGTAATCAAGATTCCACCATGGTAGGTGTGTACAAACTTACAGTTAGAGATAGCCCCCACCCCAAAGAGTTTATATTCTAATGTAAGCAAAAGGAAAGAGAAAGCAACTTGCCCAAGATAAAAGAGCAGCAGGCTGGGAACCATCCACAGGTTTCCAGGGTGCTCACCGCTGCTCCATGCTTATGCCCAGATCTGAATATGCCATTAGCCTTGCTCCCAGTCTCTCTAATTACCTCTGCCACAGCTTCCAGGCTACAGCTAACCAGATCTTCCTAAACAGCTTCCCAGACGTCTCTCTAAGCTCCTCCAAAATTATGGGTGAAGCCAGAGCACTAAGCCAGCCAACCTCATAAACTAGGCAAGGTCTTCTCAGGGAAGTCTGCAGAGACTTCCCTTGCAGGACAAAATCTTCCACAACATTGTGTTCTAGCCTGATCTTTCCACAAGATGAATGACCAGGAGCAGATTAGTGGTCACTTCTGGAAAAGCAACTCTGTTTGTGGCAGCAACAGTCAGCTGCCAAGTCCATGATCCAAGCCATAGATTTGCCCACTTCAGGCAAAATTAAGCTGGCTGCAGAAAAAGGGGAAAAAAAACATTTCAGAAACAGAGAAATGACAGTGAGAGCCAGTCAGATTCTCACAGGCGCTGCTGGAGTCTTGGGCACTAAGTCTAATCAGTCTGACAAATCCATGGAGCACAGCTGGGGGTTATGTGGCTCCCAGGATTCAAGATACTTCATTAACACTCTGGTGTTAGTTAGCTGGAAGTGTGCTGCAGTAGTTGGCCATTCACCTGGCATGCAGCTTCCAGTAACAGGGGGCGCAGGGGCAGGCGTGTGACAATACACTAACTGATCTCACAGGGTAGCTTTGGCCTGGCGTAAAATCCAAAGAGAGGGTCTTCTTTTCCTGAAGATGAACACAGCTGACAAGTGCACCAGCTGTGTGGCTATTAGTCGGTGTGTTCCTATGACGCCTTTAGAGGGCAAATGGTTTTACACACATTAGTAACAGAAGAACAGCCAGGCAAGATTAGACCAAAGTTCTGTCTTGTCTTGTGCTCAGTTTCCAAGAGATGCAAATTCCACCATAAGGGAAAGTTGTGCAGTAACATACCTATAAGGGAAAAAGGAGTTTCTTCCTGACCCCGAGGCAGCTAGTGCTTAGTTTACAAATTGAAACATGATGGTGCATCGTTTTCAAATATTTGACCTAGCTCTTCAGCTGTGAGTGATGTTAAGCCCTAAATCAAATTCTCTGTCAGCAAGTTCCTCAGGCTAATCATATATTGTGGGGAAAGGTATTACTTCTGATCAGTTTGAAATTTGCACTCTTTCATAAGAACATAAGAATGGACACTGGTTGGACCAAGGATCCCTCTTGACCAGTATCCTGTCTTCTCACAGTGACTGAGGGCAGATGTCTCAGAGAGAGTGAACGGAAGAGAGCACTTATTGATTGATCCATCCATTGTCATCCAGTTCCAGCTTCTGGCTGTCAGAGGCTTAGGGATACCCAGGGCACGGGATTGTGTCCCAGACTATCTTGGCTAGTAGCCATTGATGGGCCTTTCCTTTCTGAATGTATCTAATGCTTTTTTGAACCTAGTTATAGACTTGGCCTTCACAGCATACCCCGGCAATGAGTTCCACAGGTTCACTGTGCGTTGTGTGAAGAAATAATTCCTTTTGTTTGTTTTAAATCTGCTGCCTGTTACATTCATTAGGTGATGTCTGGTCCTTGTGTTATGTGAAAGGGTAAATAACACATCCTTGTTCACTTTCTCCACAGCATTCATGATTTTATAGACCTTTATCATATCCCTCCTGAGTCATCTCTCTTCCAGACTGAATAGCCCCAGTCTTTTTAATTTCTCCTCATGGAGCAGTTCCATTCCCCTAATCGTTTTTGTTGTCCTTCGGTGTACCTTCTCCAATTCTAATCTATCTTTTTTAAGATGGGGTGACCAGAACTGCATGCAGTATTCAAGGTGTGGACATACCATGGATTTATATAATGGCATTATATTTTCTGCCTTATCTATCCCTTTCCTAAAGGTTCCTAACAGTTTGTTAGTTTTTTGACTGCTGCTGTGTATTGAGCACATGTTTTAAGAGAGCGATCCATAATGACACCAAGATCTCTTTTTGCAGTGGTAATAGCTAATTTGGACCCCATCATTTTGTATGTGTAGCTGGAATTATGCTTCCCCATGTGCATTACTTTGCATTTATCAACATTGAATTTCATCAGCCATTTTGCTGCCCAGTTTTCTGAGATCCCTTTGTATCTCTCCCCAGTCTCTTTTGGACTTAACTATCTTGAATGATTTTGTATCATCTGCAAACTTTTCCACTCAGTGTTTACCTTCTTTTCGAGATCATTTATGAATATGTTGAGCAGCACTGGTCCAATGCAGATCCTTGGGGAATCCTGTGTTTTACCTCCCTCTCTTTTGAAAATTGACCTACCCTTTGTTTCCTGTCTTTTAACCACTTACAGATCCATCAGACGATCTTTTCTCTTATCCCACAACTGCTTACTTCGCTGATGAGCCTTTGGTGAGGAAATTTGTCAAAGGCTCCCTTAGCATCTCTATCATCCTGTGGTCCCACTGATTGTTTGGCAAGCTTCCTGCTTCTAATGTATTTAGAAACTCTTCTGCTGATCGTTTGTGTGTCTTTGGCTAGTTGTTTGTCAAGTTCTTTTTCGGCTTGCCTGACTATACTTTTACATGACTTGCCAGAGATTATGTTTCTTTCTATTTTCTTCCAGGAGCTGGCATCCAATTTTTAAAGGATGCCTTTCTGTCTGGAACTGCCTGTTTTAGTCTGTTGTTTAGCCACGGTGACATTTTTGTTTGTTTGTTTTTTTACTGTTTTTTAAATGTTTTTATTTGGATTAAACATTTAATTTGAGCCTCTATTGTGGTGTTTTCAAAAACAGTTTCCATGCAGCTTGTAGGCATTTTACAGTTATGAATGTTCCTGTTAATTTCTGTTTAACAGCTTTTTTTTTTTTTAAGCTCCCCTTTTTGAACTTAGATGTTACTGTGGTGGACTTCTTTGGTATTCTCGCCCTTACCCCAGCACGTAGCTGTACCTTACATTTAATTACATTATGGGCACTATTGCTGGATGGTTCAGCTATGTTCACCTCTTGGATCAGTTCCTATTTCACATCCGATCAATTTCACTAGCTGGCCCCTTGCTCTATTATTATGAGAAACTGTAATTTGGAGCATTCCCATCAGCCTCTGCCATACCATTCATTATCCGTATGCCTCTGCCTCGGTCACCATCCCTCTACACCAAGCGGACTTCACGTTCCTATCTCTCCTCTTCTGGAAGCCTTTTAATCCCTCTGTAATCGTCCTCCTCGTCATTCTCTGGGGTGCTCCTTTTTCTGCTCTGGCCTTTTGGAGATCAGGGACTCCTAACCACCCCCCCACAATGTTAATTCAACAGTCAGACTGCTCCTTCTAGGAAAGGGAGGGACGGGCAAGGAAAAGGCCCACTCTACGCTAGCAATCATTTTAGGAACACAAGATGAGGACAGTAAATAACATTTTCATTCTAGTGTGAATGATGATTGGAAAATCTTGAACGAGGCCAATGGATCCAGCAAAGCTGCAAAGAAGGCGAGCTCCAAGAAGTGATTAAAGAGCTGCTATCTTCCAGCACAACACTTATTTTTTTATTTATCTTTCCACCAGGCCAGCAAGCCATTTCTGAGCTGTGCTCCGCTCTGGCGCCTCCAAGGCAGCCCCATTGCAACAGCCCATTTTCCGTAGGTGTGACTGTGACAGAGGTGAGGGATTCTTCCCTTGGACTCAAGTTAGATGTGTGACCTATGCAAAATGGACTTCATTTCATGTCGTTAAAAATTGATGGTGTGAAACTGCATAGAAACAAGATGAATTTAAAGGCATTAAACTTCAAGTGTGGTTCTGGACAGAAAAGCACCTTGGCGAAGGATCACCATGGGGTTTGATATTTAGTCTCTCTGTCATTTCAGCATCAGAAGGGACGGCTGATGTGATTTTAAGCACAGGTCTGGGAGCCTGGGCTTTGTTCTTTACTCTGCCTTTAACTTCCTGGATGACCTTGAGCAAGTCACTTCAGATCTTTCACCCTCTCTGAGAGTAATTACACTTCCCTGCCACACCTGGCTGGTGGGAGGCTTAATTCATTAGTGTTAATGAAGCGTGCTAAGATCCTCTGTGGGGCAAAGTGTTGTAAAATAAAGGCTGACTTTGCGGCACCTGCAGCTCAACAGGTCCACCTGGGATCTTCAAAGCTTGGCTATGTTTTGTCTGTCTTCCTCATCAGCAGCAAGCTAGATCCCACAGTCAGCGCGTGGCCGCAGAGAATTCAGCTCCCACTTCCTGATCTGTGTGGATTCAGCGGGGCTCAGCACAAAACCGTGTTCGTGTCAGTCAAGTCAGCAGATGGAATGCGCAGCACCATGGGGAGCAAAGCTATTGTTTGGACAATGATTGCACTCAACAGATTGAAGTTGTGCTGGTCTTGTGCTGTGAAGTTCGGCCTCCTGGGTGGGGGTGGGGTGTGATGTTGATGTAAATGGGCCAGCTGTTTGCCCAGATCTTGAAGGACTCTGAGCCTGATTCATCCCTATGGCGGCTTGGAGCTAACCTGCAAAGGACCTTTCTAGACCAGGGAACGTCTCATATGCAGAAGTCTCTTCCACCAGGTGCCAAATCTGTGCTGCCTCCATAGAGGGCAGGAAGCATCCTAGGCAGAGTGGGAGGGGCCTGTGGAGAAGGGTGTGGCAGGGCCATGTCTATGCTCCTGCAAGACCCCCATGGACTGCTGAAGGCAGAGGCAGATCGGCTCCTGGGCATCCCAAACTGGTGGAGGTCCCCCCACGTGGGGCTCCCCCCCCCCACCTGGGGCCCCAGCCCACCAGCCTACGGCCCTGGCACAGGCGGGCCAGCACTGGGGGAGAGGCTGTGGCCAGAGCTGGTTGACCCCCAGGGATGGCAGGGCCAACTGGTGCACATGTCGTGGCTTCCGGTGGGGCTCAAAGGCCAGGCCAGAGGCCATATTGCACGCAGCAATCAGCCCTGCCACCCCTGGGAGCCGACCAGCCAGGCCGCGGCCAGCCCACTCCGCTCCCCACCAGTGCTGGCAGGGCAGAGGGCCCCCGCCTTGTGGTGGGCCCCTGGGCACGGGTCCAGTTAGCCCATGCGGTAATCCACCCCTGGCTGAAGGAGCAAGTAGCCTGCTCCTGGGGCTGTCCTGTCCCTGCCCCTTCGGAGAGGATGAGGCACAAGAGACTTCCCTCTGTTCCTACATCAGCACAGACATAAATCTGCCCAAGGGCTCATTCCAGCTACCAGTAATGATCCCAGCTTTTCCGTAGCACTTTCCATACCGAGAGCTCCCCACACCCCACGCATCAGACCTATTTTATAGGCAGGGAAGTGAAGTCACAGGGAGGTGAAGCAATTGGCTCAAGGTCACACAGGGAGTCAAGCCGGCTCCTGAGACAGGCTCTCCTGCACTGCAACCTGCCACTTCGTTATTCTGGGGAAGTGTGAAATGAGGCAGAGGAGAATGGCCGAGCAGGATGCAGAGAGGGAAAAGGTGTCCAGGAGGAAGGCTAACAGTAAATCCTCCATCCCTTCCCCTGGTGTTCCAGCATCTAGTAATCAGCACTGTAAATAAACCCACAGGTTCAAATCACCACCCAGGCAGGCAGTGAGGAAAAGCAATTATCTGACATCTGTTTGGTGGCCTCTGTGAAATCAGTCCGGCTCCCAGGGCACAGGTGCTGCTGAGATCAGCGAGTGTCATCACACCTGGCACTAATTGGCATCTGTGCTGCAATCTCGTTGGAGCAGCCAGGCTATGGAGACTCCCCTCTAACCTGTTGACCTTCCGCTAGAAAGGCCTGCTCAGGGGGGGGGGGGAGGTGATGTAACAAAAGCTTGCCCAGTCACTATCTGTTTGTGACAGCATTTCAGAGTCTGCACCTTTCATTCATGCACTACAGCCACATTAAATCTGCGTTTAAAAATGCAGTCACCCAGCAACTCTGTGTATGGAAGGATGGCCACATTGATCAGCCTGAACATGTTCCCTAGCACACACGTTCCATTAAGAAAAAAAGACCCACGTCCGGGGAGCTAAAAATAGCATCAGCAGGCAGTCTTTGGACGAGGAGACAGCGAGGGAATGCAGGGGAGAGGGGAGGAAGGTGTAATTTCACTGCTAGCTCATCCAATAGCAGGGCGCAGGGAAAATGGCAATGAATCAAGAGTCTGTCGTAAGGAAGGTAATTGATTGCCGGTGACTGAGCGAGGAACGTGCTTTCCATACTAATTCTTCAGTGAACTAAGGAATGCACTTCCACTTCTTGTAATAGAACGAGGTGCAACTCCTGCAGCCATCAGCATCACAGATGCTACATAACATGTAACATAGCTGCGGCTAATGGGCATCAGAGTTGGGGGTGCCCAGGCGCCCAGCTATAACTCAGTGCTGGTGATGGACATGAGCGTCCTTGGTGGAGGACCCTAGGGGCTGGCACTGTTCTGACCACACAGTGATGGGCAGGGCGTGGTCCACCTCAGCTCTGTGGAACAGAACAGAAATGTCCCCTGGGCGCCGTACCATGGCACCAGGAGCTGATGCAGTCAGGTCTTAGGGCTTGTGTACACAAACAATTCGTTCATAGTAAGCTGGCGTGTGACTCTACCCCCCAGTAGCCTGCCAAGGATTAACTGTCCTGGTGGATTCTGTTGATGCACGATTGCTGTTCGTTAATGTGCTTTGAGCTAGTTCTCTATGAAAGGGACCTGCTCAAAGTAGAGCAAGAAAGTTTTTGATGTTCATCAACTGGATCCACATGGACACTTAGCCCACAGCAGACTAGTGCAGGGCAAAGTCACACAACTGCTTGCCATGAACTAATTGTTCATGTAGACAAGACCGCAGTGCTGGGTGTCACTGGGTGCAGGGCTGTGATCTAGCAGAGGGGACGCAATGGTGTCTCGGTG